>JAESHU010000113.1:284246-367914 GCA_017639245.1 Myiopsitta monachus | reverse complement strand
TATGAGTAAAAGGGATAGAAATGGCCAAAAATGTATGGGAATGGTCAAAATTCTACAAGACAGGTTAGATGTGGAAAAAAAGGTTGGAAATAGCAAAAATATCTAAAACAGGGAAATATAAGGGCAAAAGCGGGTTACAAATGACCAAAACAGGCTTTGAAAATGGTCACAAAAGCCTTCCAACAGGTTAGAAGTGGGTAAAATGGGTTGGAAATATCCAAACATGGCTTGAAACTGGGAAAGATGAGCAAAAAGGATAGAAATGGCCAAAATGTCTTGGGAATAGTCAAAAATTGCTACAAACAGGTTAGCAGGTTAGAAGTGGGAAAAATGGGTTGGAAATAGCCAAAAATGTCTTAAAACTGGGAATGATATGGGCCAAAAAGGGATAGAAATGACCAAAAATGTCTCAGAAAGAGTCAAAAAATGGATTCAGAGAGGATAGAAAGTGAGCAAAATGGGCTGGAAATATCCAAACATGTCTTAAACTGGGGAAGATGAGCAAAAAGGGATAGAAATGGCCAAAAATGTCCTGGAATGGTCAAAAATTTGCTACAAACAGGCAAGATGCGGGAAAAAAAAAAGGTTGGAAATAGCAAAAATATCTAAAAACAGGGAAAGATATGGGCAAAAGCGGGTTACACAAATGACCAAAACAGGCTTAGAAATGGTCAAAAAAGCCTTCCACCTGGCTAGAAGTGGGTAAAGGGGGTTGGAAATATCCAAACATGGCTTGAAACTGGGAAAGATGGACAAAAAAGGGATAGAAATGGCCAAAAATGTCCTGGGAATGGTCAAAATTGCTACAAACAGGTTACAAGTGGGAAAAAATGGGTTGGAAATAGCCAAGAATGTCTTAAAACTGGGAAGGATATTGGGCAAAAAAAGGGATAGAAATGACCAAAAACTGTCTCAGAAAGAGTCAAAAAATGGATTCAGAGAGGATACAAGTGGGCAAAATGGGTTGGAAATATCCAAACATGGCCTGAAACTGGAAAGATTGAGTAAATAGGGATAAAAATGGCCAAAAATGTCCTGGAATGGTCAAAAATTGCTACAAACAGGTTAGAAGTGGGAAAAAATGGGTTGGAAATAGCTAAAATGTCTTAAAACTGGGATGGATATGGGCAAAAAAGGGATAGAAATGACCAAAAATGTCTCAGAAAGAGTAAAAATGGATTCAGAGAGGATAGAAGTGGGCAAAATGGGTTGGAAATATCCAAACATGGCTTGAAAACTGGGAAAGATATGAGTAAAAAGGGATAGAAATGGCCAAAAATGTAATGGGAATGGTCAAAAATTGCTACAAACAGGTTAGATGTGGGAAAAAAAACGGTTGGAAATAGCAAAAATATCTAAAAACAGGGAAATATAAGGGCAAAAAGCGGGTACAAATGACCCAAAACAGGCTTTGAAATGGTCAAAAAGCCTTCCAACAGGTTAGAAGTGGGTAAAATGGGTTGGAAATATCCAAACATGGCTTGAAAACTGGAAAGATGAGCAAAAAAAGGGATAGAAATGGCCAAAAATGTCTTGGGAATAGTCAAAAATTCCTACAAACAGGTTAGCAGGTTAGAAGTGGGAAAAATGGGTTGGAATAGCCAAAAAATGTCTTAAAACTGGGAATGCATATGGGCAAAAAAGGGATAGAAATGACCAAAAATGTCTCAGAAAGAGTCAAAAATGGATTCAGATGGATAGAAGTGAGCAAAATGGGCTGGAAATATCCAAACATGTCTTGAAACTGGGGAAGATGAGCAAAAAAGGGATAGAAATGCCAAAAATGTCCTGGGAATGGTCAAAAATTGCTACAAACAGGTTACAAGTGGGAAAAAAAATGGGTTGGAAATAGCCAAAATGTCTTAAAACTGGGAATGATATGGGCAAAAAAGGGTAGAAATGACCAAAAATGTCTCAGAAAGAGTCAAAAATGGATTCAGAGAGGATAGAAGTGGGCAAAATGGGTTGGAAATATCCAAACATGGCTTGAAACTGGGAAAGATATGAGTAAATAGGGATAAAATGGCCAAAATGTAATGGGAATGGTCAAAAATTGCTACAAACAGGCAGATGTGGGAAAAAAAAAGGTTGGAAATAGCAAAAATATCTAAAAACAGGGAAAGATATGGCAAAAGCGGGTTACAAATGACCAAAACAGGCTTAGAAATGGTCAAAAAAGCCTTCCACCTGGTTAGAAGTGGGTAAAATGGGTTGGAAATATCCAAACATGGCTTGAAACTGGGAAAGATGAGCAAAAAAGGGATAGAAATGGCCAAAAAATGTCCTGGGAATGGTCAAAAATTGCTACAAACAGGTTACAAGTGGGAAAAAATGGGTTGGAAATAGCCAAGAATGTCTTAAAACTGGGAAGGATATGGCAAAAAAGGGATAGAAATGACCAAAAATGTCTCAGAAAGAGTCAAAAATGGATTCAGAGAGGATAGAAGTGGGCAAAATGGGTTGGAAATATCCAAACATGGCTTGAAACTCGGAAGGATATGAGTGAAAAAGGGATAGAAATGGCCAAAAATGTCTTGGGAATGGTCAAAAATTGCTACAAACAGGTTAGAAGTGGGAAAAAATGGGTTGGAAATAGCCAAGAATGTCTTAAAACTGGAAGGATATGGGCAAAAAAGGGATAGAAATGACCAAAATGTCTCAGAAAGAGTCAAAAATGGATTCAGAGAGGATAGAAGTGAGCAAAATGGGTTGGAAATATCCAAACATGGCCTTGAAACTGGGAAAGATATGAGTAAATAGGGATAAAATGGCCAAAAATGTCTGGGAATGGTCAAAAATTGCTACAAACAGGCAAGATGTGGGAAAAAAAAGGTTGGAAATAGCAAAAATATCTAAAAACAGGGAAAGATATGGGCAAAAGCGGGTTACAAATGACCAAAACAGGCTTAGAAATGGTCAAAAAAGCCTTCCACCTGGTTAGAAGTGGGTAAAATGGGTTGGAAATATCCAAACATGGCTTGAAACTGGGAAAGATGAGCAAAAAAGGGATAGAAATGGCCAAAAATGTCCTGGGAATGGTCAAAAATTGCTACAAACAGGTTACAAGTAGGAAAAAATGGGTTGGAAATAGCCAAGAATGTCTTAAAACTGGGAAGGATATGGGCAAAAAAGGGATAGAAATGACCAAAAATGTCTCAGAAAGAGTCAAAAATGGATTCAGAGAGGATAGAAGTGGGCAAAATGGGTTGGAAATATCCAAACATGGCCTGAAACTGGGAAAGATATGAGTAAATAGGGATAGAAAATGGCCAAAAATGTCCTGGGAATGGTCAAAAATTGCTACAAACAGGTCAGATGTGGGAAAAAAAAGGTTGGAAATAGCAAAAATATCTAAAAACAGGGAAAGATATGGGCAAAAGCGGGTTACAAATGACCAAAACAGGCTTAGAAATGGTCAAAAAAGCCTTCCACCGGTTAGAAGTGGGTAAAATGGGTTGGAAATATCCAAACATGGCTTGAAACTCGGAAGATATGAGTGAAAAAGGGATAGAAATGGCCAAAAATGTCTTGGGAATGGTCAAAAATTGCTACAAACAGGTTAGAAGTGGGAAAAAATGGGTTGGAAATAGCCTAAAATGTCTTAAAACTGGGAATGGATATGGGCAAAAAAGGGATAGAAATGATCCAAAAATGTCTCAGAAAGAGTAAAAAATGGATTCAGAGAGGATAGAAGTGGGCAAAATGGGTTGGAAATATCCAAACATGGCTTGAAACTGGGAAAGATATGAGTAAAAAAGGGATAGAAATGGCCAAAAATGTAATGGGAATGGTCAAAAATTGCTACAAACAGGTTAGATGTGGGAAAAAAAAGGTTGGAAATAGCAAAAATATCTAAAAACAGGGAAATATAAGGGCAAAAGCGGGTTACAAATGACCAAAACAGGCTTTGAAATGGTCAAAAAAGCCTTCCAACAGGTTAGAAGTGGGTAAAATGGGTTGGAAATATCCAAACATGGCTTGAAACTGGGAAAGATGAGCAAAAAAGGGATAGAAATGGCCAAAAATGTCTTGGGAATAGTCAAAATTGCTACAAACAGGTTAGCGGGTTAGAAGTGGGAAAAAATGGGTTGGAAATAGCCAAAAATGTCTTAAAACTGGGAATGATATGGGCAAAAAAGGGATAGAAATGACCAAAAATGTCTCAGAAAGAGTCAAAAATGGATTCAGAGAGGATAGAAGTGAGCAAAATGGGCTGGAAATATCCAAACATGTCTTGAAACTGGGGAAGATGAGCAAAAAGGGATAGAAATGGCCAAAAATGTCCTGGGAATGGTCAAAAATTGCTACAAACAGGTTACAAGTGGGAAAAAATGGGTTGGAAATAGCCAAAAATGTCTTAAAACTGGGAATGATATGGGCAAAAAAGGGGTAGAAATGACCAAAAATGTCACAGAAAGAGTCAAAAATGGATTCAGAGAGGATAGAAGTGGGCAAAATGGGTTGGAAATATCCAAACATGGCTTGAAACTGGGAAAGATATGAGTAAATAGGGATAAAAATGGCCAAAAATGTCCTGGGAATGGTCAAAAATTGCTACAAACAGGCAAGATGTGGGAAAAAAAAGGTTGGAAATAGCAAAAATATCTAAAAACAGGGAAATATATGGGCAAAAGCGGGTTACAAATGACCAAAACAGGCTTAGAAATGGTCAAAAAAGCCTTCCAACAGGTTAGAAGTGGGTAAAATGGGTTGGAAATATCCAAACATGGCTTGAAACTGGGAAAGATGAGCAAAAAAGGGATAGAAATGGCCAAAAATGTCCTGGGAATGGTCAAAAATTGCTACAAACAGGTTACAAGTGAGAAAAAAAGGGTTGGAAATAGCCAAGAATGTCTTAAAACTGGGAAGGATATGGGCAAAAAAGGGATAGAAATGACCAAAAATGTCTCAGAAAGAGTCAAAAATGGATTCAGAGAGGATAGAAGTGGGCAAAATGGGTTGGAAATATCCAAACATGGCTTGAAACTCGGAAGAATATGAGTGAAAAAGGGATAGAAATGGCCAAAAATATCTTGGGAATGGTCAAAAATTGCTACAAACAGGTTAGAAGTGGGAAAAAATGGGTTGGAAATAGCCAAGAATGTCTTAAAACTGGGATGGATATGGGCAAAAAAGGGATAGAAATGACCAAAAATGTCTCAGAAAGAGTCAAAAATGGATTCAGAGAGGATAGAAGTGGGCAAAATGGGTTGGAAATATCCAAACATGGCTTGAAACTGGGAAAGATATGAGTAAAAAAGGGATAGAAATGGCCAAAAATGTAATGGGAATGGTCAAAAATTGCTACAAACAGGTTAGATGTGGGAAAAAAAAGGTTGGAAATAGCAAAAATATCTAAAAACAGGGAAATATATGGGCAAAAGCGGGTTACAAATGACCAAAACAGGCTTAGAAATGGTCAAAAAAGCCTTCCAACAGGTTAGAAGTGGGCAAAATGGGTTGGAAATATCCAAACATGGCTTGAAACTCGGAAGGATATGAGTGAAAAAGGGATAGAAATGGCCAAAAATGTCTTGGGAATGGTCAAAAATTGCTACAAACAGGTTAGAAGTGGGTAAAATGGGTTGGAAATATCCAAACATGGCTTGAAACTGGGAAAGATGAGCAAAAAAGGGATAGAAATGGCCAAAAATGCCCTGGGAATGGTCAAAAATTGCTACAAACAGGTTACAAGTGGGAAAAAATGGGTTGGAAATAGCCAAGAATGTCTTAAAACTGGGAAGGATATGGGCAAAAAAGGGATAGAAATGACCAAAAATGTCTCAGAAAGAGTCAAAAATGGATTCAGAGAGGATAGAAGTGGGCAAAATGGGTTGGAAATATCCAAACATGGCCTTGAAACTGGGAAAGATATGAGTAAAATAGGGATAGAAATGGCCAAAAATGTCCTGGGAATGGTCAAAAATTGCTACAAACAGGTTAGATGTGGGAAAAAAAAGGTTGGAAATAGCAAAAATATCTAAAAACAGGGAAAGATATGGGCAAAAGCGGGTTACAAATGACCAAAACAGGCTTAGAAATGGTCAAAAAAAGCCTTCCACATGGTTAGAAGTGGGTAAAATGGGTTGGAAATATCCAAACATGGCTTGAAACTCGGAAGAATATGAGTGAAAAAAGGGATAGAAATGGCCAAAAATGTCTTGGGAATGGTCAAAAATTGCTACAAACAGGTTACAAGTGGGAAAAAATGGGTTGGAAATAGCCAAAAATGTCTTAAAACTGGGAAGGACATGGGCAAAAAAGGGGTAGAAATGACCAAAAATGTCTCAGAAAGAGTCAAAAATGGATTCAGAGAGGAAAGAAGTGGGCAAAATGGGTTGGAAATATCCAAACATGGCTTGAAACTGGGAAGGATATGAGTGAAAAAGGGATAGAAATGGCCAAAAATGTCCTGGGAATGGTCAAAAATTGCTACAAACAGGTTAGAAGTGGGAAAAAATGGGTTGGAAATAGCCAAAAATGTCTTAAAACTGGGAAGGACATGGGCAAAAAAGGGGTAGAAATGACCAAAAATGTCTCAGAAAGAGTCAAAAATGGATTCAGAGAGGATAGAAGTGGGCAAAATGGGTTGGAAATATCCAAACATGGCTTGAAACTGGGAAAGATATGAGTAAAAAAGGGATAGAAATGGCCTAAAATGTAATGGGAATGGTCAAAAATTGCTACAAACAGGTTAGATGTGGGAAAAAAAAGGTTGGAAATAGCAAAATATCTAAAAACAGGGAAATATATGGGCACAAGCGGGTTACAAATGACCAAAACAGGCTTAGAAATGGTCAAAAAAGCCGTCCACAGGTTACAAGTGGGCAAAATGGGTTGGAAATATCCAAACATGGCTTGAAACTCGGAAGGATATGAGTGAAAAAGGGTAGAAATGGCCAAAAATGTCTTGGGAACGGTCAAAAACTGCTACAAACAGGTTTACAGGTGGGAAAAAATGGGTTGGAAATAGCCAAAGAATGGCTTAAAACTGGGAAGGATATGGGCAAAAAAGGGACAGAAATGACCAAAAATGTCTCAGAAAGAGTAAAAATGGATTCAGAGAGGATAGAAGTGGGCAAAATGGGTTGGAAATATCCAAACATGGCTTGAAACTGGAAAGATATGAGTGAAAAAGGGATAGAAATGGCCAAAAATGTCCTGGGAATGGTCAAAAATGCTACAAACAGGTTAGAAGTGGGAAAAATGGGTTGGAAATAGCCAAAAATGTCTTAAAACTGGGAAGGACATGGGCAAAAAAGGGGTAGAAATGACCAAAAATGTCTCAGAAAGAGTCAAGAATGGATTCAGAGAGGATAGAAGTGAGCAAAATGGGTTGGAAATATCCAAACATGGCTTGAAACTCGGAAGGATATGAGTGAAAAAGGGATAGAAATGGCCAAAAATGTCCTGGGAATGGTCAAAAATTGCTACAAACAGGTTAGATGTGGGAAAAAAAAGGTTGGAAATAGCAAAAATATCTAAAAACAGGGTAAGATATGGGCAAAAGCGGGTTACAAATGACCAAAACAGGCTTAGAAATGGTCAAAAAAGCCTTCCAACAGGTTAGAAGTGGGTAAAATGGGTTGGAAATATCCAAACATGGCTTGAAACTGGGAAAGATGAGCAAAAAAGGGATAGAAATGGCCAAAAATGTCCTGGGAATGGTCAAAAATTGCTACAAACAGGTTAGAAGTGGGAAAAAATGGGTTGGAAATAGCCAAGAATGTCTTAAAACTGGGAAGGATATGGGCAAAAAAGGGATAGAAATGACCAAAAATGTCTCAGAAAGAGTCAAAAATGGATTCAGAGAGGATAGAAGAGAGCAAAATGGGTTGGAAATATCCAAACATGGCTTGAAACTGGGAAAGATATGAGTAAAAAAGGGATAGAAATGGCCAAAAATGTAATGGGAATGGTCAAAAATTGCTACAAACAGGCTAGATGTGGGAAAAAAAAGGTTGGAAATAGCAAAAATATCTAAAAACAGGGAAAGATATGGGCAAAAGCGGGTTACAAATGACCAAAACAGGCTTTGAAATGGTCAAAAAAGCCTTCCAACAGGTTAGAAGTGGGTAAAATGGGTTGGAAATATCCAAACATGGCTTGAAACTCGGAAGGATATGAGTGAAAAAGGGATAGAAATGGCCAAAAATGTCCTGGGAATGGTCAAAAATTGCTACAAACAGGTTAGATGTGGGAAAAAAAGGGTTGGAAATAGCAAAAATATCTAAAAACAGGGAAATATATGGGCAAAAGCAGGTTACAAATGACCAAAACAGGCTTAGAAATGGTCAAAAAAGCCTTCCAACAGGTTAGAAGTGGGTAAAATGGGTTGGAAATATCCAAACATGGCTTGAAACTGGGAAAGATATGAGTAAAAAAGGGATAGAAATGGCCAAAAATGTCTTGGGAATGGTCAAAAATTGCTACAAACAGGCAAGATGTGGGAAAAAAAGGTTGGAAATAGCAAAAATATCTAAAAACAGGGTAAGATATGGGCAAAAGCGGGTTACAAATGACCAAAACAGGCTTAGAAATGGTCAAAAAAGCCTTCCAACAGGTTAGAAGTGGGTAAAATGGGTTGGAAATATCCAAGCATGGCTTGAAACTCGGATGAATATGAGTGAAAAAGGGATAGAAATGGCCAAAAATGTCTTGGGAATGGTCAAAAATTGCTACAAACAGGTTAGAAGTGGGAAAAAATGGGTTGGAAATAGCCAAAAATGTCTTAAAACTGGGAAGGACATGGGCAAAAAAGGGGTAGAAATGACCAAAAATGTCTCAGAAAGAGTCAAAAATGGATTCAGAGAGGATAGAAGTGGGCAAAATGGGTTGGAAATATCCAAACATGGCTTGAAACTGGGAAAGATATGAGTAAAAAAGGGATAGAAATGGCCAAAAATGTAATGGGAATGGTCAAAAATTGCTACAAACAGGCAAGATGTGGGAAAAAAAAGGTTGGAAATAGCAAAAATATCTAAAAACAGGGAAAGATATGGGCAAAAGCGGGTTACAAATGACCAAAACAGGCTTAGAAATGGTCAAAAAAGCCTTCCAACAGGTTAGAAGTGGGTAAAATGGGTTGGAAATATCCAAACATGGCTTGAAACTGGGAAAGATGAGCAAAAAAGGGATAGAAATGGCCAAAAATGTCCTGGGAATGGTCAAAAATTGCTACAAACAGGTTAGAAGTGGGAAAAAATGGGTTGGAAATAGCCAAAAATGTCTTAAAACTGGGAAGGACATGGGCAAAAAAGGGGATAGAAATGACCAAAAATGTCTCAGAAAGAGTCAAAAATGGATTCAGAGAGGATAGAAGTGGGCAAAATGGGTTGGAAATATCCAAACATGGCTTGAAACTGGGAAAGATATGAGTAAAAAAGGGATAGAAATGGCCTAAAATGTAATGGGAATGGTCAAAAATTGCTACAAACAGGTTAGATGTGGGAAAAAAAAGGTTGGAAATAGCAAAAATATCTAAAAACAGGGAAATATATGGGCAAAAGCGGGTTACAAATGACCAAAACAGGCTTAGAAATGGTCAAAAAAGCCTTCCAACAGGTTAGAAGTGGGCAAAATGGGTTGGAAATATCCAAACATGGCTTGAAACTCGGAAGGATATGAGTGAAAAAGGGATAGAAATGGCCAAAAATGTCTTGGGAATGGTCAAAAACTGCTACAAACAGGTTACAATTGGAAAAAAATGGGTTGGAAATAGCCAAGAATGGCTTAAAACTGGGAAGGATATGGGCAAAAAAGGGATAGAAATGACCAAAAATGTCTCAGAAAGAGTTAAAAATGGATTCAGAGAGGATAGAAGTGGGCAAAATGGGTTGGAAATATCCAAACATGGCTTGAAACTGGGAAAGATATGAGTAAAAAAGGGATAGAAATGGCCAAAAATGTAATGGGAATGGTCAAAAATTGCTACAAACAGGCAAGATGTGGGAAAAAAAAGGTTGGAAATAGCAAAAATATCTAAAAACAGGGAAAGATATGGGCAAAAGCGGGTTACAAATGACCAAAACAGGCTTAGAAATGGTCAAAAAAGCCTTCCAACAGGTTAGAAGTGGGTAAAATGGGTTGGAAATATCCAAACATGGCTTGAAACTGGGAAAGATGAGCAAAAAAGGGATAGAAATGGCCAAAAATGTCCTGGGAATGGTCAAAAATTGCTACAAACAGGTTAGAAGTGGGAAAAAATGGGTTGGAAATAGCCAAAAATGTCTTAAAACTGGGAAGGACATGGGCAAAAAAGGGGTAGAAATGACCAAAAATGTCTCAGAAAGAGTCAAAAATGGATTCAGAGAGGATAGAAGTGAGCAAAATGGGTTGGAAATATCCAAACATGGCTTGAAACTCGGAAGGATATGAGTGAAAAAGGGATAGAAATGGCCAAAAATGTCCTGGGAATGGTCAAAAATTGCTACAAACAGGTTCGATGTGGGAAAAAAAAGGTTGGAAATAGCAAAAATATCTAAAAACAGGGTAAGATATGGGCAAAAGCGGGTTACAAATGACCAAAACAGGCTTAGAAATGGTCAAAAAAGCCTTCCACCTGGTTAGAAGTGGGTAAAATGGGTTGGAAATATCCAAACATGGCTTGAAACTCGGAAGGATATGAGTGAAAAAGGGATAGAAATGGCCAAAAATGTCCTGGGAATGGTCAAAAATTGCTACAAACAGGTTCGATGTGGGAAAAAAAAGGTTGGAAATAGCAAAAATATCTAAAAACAGGGAAATATATGGGCAAAAGCAGGTTACAAATGACCAAAACAGGCTTAGAAATGGTCAAAAAAGCCTTCCAACAGGTTAGAAGTGGGTAAAATGGGTTGGAAATATCCAAACATGGCTTGAAACTGGGAAAGATGAGCAAAAAAGGGATAGAAATGGCCAAAAATGTCCTGGGAATGGTCAAAAATTGCTACAAACAGGTTACAAGTGAGAAAAAAAGGGTTGGAAATAGCCAAGAATGTCTTAAAACTGGGAAGGATATGGGCAAAAAAGGGATAGAAATGACCAAAAATGTCTCAGAAAGAGTCAAAAATGGATTCAGAGAGGATAGAAGAGAGCAAAATGGGTTGGAAATATCCAAACATGGCTTGAAACTGGGAAAGATATGAGTAAAAAAGGGATAGAAATGGCCAAAAATGTAATGGGAATGGTCAAAAATTGCTACAAACAGGCAAGATGTGGGAAAAAAAAGGTTGGAAATAGCAAAAATATCTAAAAACAGGGAAAGATATGGGCAAAAGCGGGTTACAAATGACCAAAACAGGCTTAGAAATGGTCAAAAAAGCCTTCCAACAGGTTAGAAGTGGGTAAAATGGGTTGGAAATATCCAAACATGGCTTGAAACTCGGAAGAATATGAGTGAAAAAGGGATAGAAATGGCCAAAAATGTCCTGGGAATAGTCAAAAATTGCTACAAACAGGTTACAAGTGGGAAAAAATGGGTTGGAAATAGCCAAAAATGTCTTAAAACTGGGAAGGACATGGGCAAAAAAGGGGTAGAAATGACCAAAAATGTCTCAGAAAGAGTCAAAAATGGATTCAGAGAGGATAGAAGTGGGCAAAATGGGTTGGAAATATCCAAACATGGCTTGAAACTGGGAAAGATATGAGTAAAAAAGGGATAGAAATGGCCAAAAATGTAATGGGAATGGTCAAAAATTGCTACAAACAGGTAAGATGTGGGAAAAAAAAGGTTGGAAATAGCAAAAATATCTAAAAACAGGGAAATATATGGGCAAAAGCGGGTTACAAATGACCAAAACAGGCTTAGAAATGGTCAAAAAAGCCTTCCAATAGGTTAGAAGTGGGCAAAATGGGTTGGAAATATCCAAACATGGCTTGAAACTCGGAAGGATATGAGTGAAAAAAGGGATAGAAATGGCCAAAAATGTCCTGGGAATGGTCAAAAATTGCTACGAAACAGGTTAGAAGTGGGAAAAAATGGGTTGGAAATAGCCAAGAATGGCTTAAAACTGGGAAGGATATGGGCAAAAAAGGGATAGAAATGACCAAAAATGTCTCAGAAAGAGTCAAAAATGGATTCAGAGAGGATAGAAGTGGGCAAAATGGGTTGGAAATATCCAAACATGGCTTGAAACTGGGAAAGATATGAGTAAAAAAGGGATAGAAATGGCCAAAAATGTAATGGGAATGGTCAAAAATTGCTACAAACAGGCAAGATGTGGGAAAAAAAGGTTGGAAATAGCAAAAATATCTAAAAACAGGGTAAGATATGGGCAAAAGCGGGTTACAAATGACCAAAACAGGCTTAGAAATGGTCAAAAAAGCCTTCCAACAGGTTAGAAGTGGGTAAAATGGGTTGGAAATATCCAAGCATGGCTTGAAACTCGGATGAATATGAGTGAAAAAGGGATAGAAATGGCCAAAAATGTCTTGGGAATGGTCAAAAATTGCTACAAACAGGTTACAAGTGGGAAAAAATGGGTTGGAAATAGCCAAAAATGTCTTAAAACTGGGAAGGACATGGGCAAAAAAGGGTAGAAATGACCAAAAATGTCTCAGAAAGAGTCAAAAATGGATTCAGAGAGGATAGAAGTGGGCAAAATGGGTTGGAAATATCCAAACATGGCTTGAAACTGGGAAAGATATGAGTAAAAAAGGGATAGAAATGGCCAAAAATGTAATGGGAATGGTCAAAAATTGCTACAAACAGGCAAGATGTGGGAAAAAAAAGGTTGGAAATAGCAAAAATATCTAAAAACAGGGAAAGATATGGGCAAAAGCGGGTTACAAATGACCAAAACAGGCTTAGAAATGGTCAAAAAAGCCTTCCAACAGGTTAGAAGTGGGTAAAATGGGTTGGAAATATCCAAACATGGCTTGAAACTGGGAAAGATGAGCAAAAAAGGGATAGAAATGGCCAAAAATGTCCTGGGAATGGTCAAAAATTGCTACAAACAGGTTAGAAGTGGGAAAAAATGGGTTGGAAATAGCCAAAAATGTCTTAAAACTGGGAAGGACATGGGCAAAAAAGGGATAGAAATGACCAAAAATGTCTCAGAGTCAAAAATGGATTCAGAGAGGATAGAAGTGAGCAAAATGGGTTGGAAATATCCAAACATGGCTTGAAACTCGGAAGGATATGAGTGAAAAAGGGATAGAAATGGCCAAAAATGTCCTGGGAATGGTCAAAAATTGCTACAAACAGGTTCAAGATGTGGGAAAAAAAAGGTTGGAAATAGCAAAAATATCTAAAAACAGGGTAAGATATGGGCAAAAGCGGGTTACAAATGACCAAAACAGGCTTAGAAATGGTCAAAAAAGCCTTCCACCTGGTTAGAAGTGGGTAAAATGGGTTGGAAATATCCAAGCATGGCTTGAAACTCGGATGAATATGAGTGAAAAAGGGATAGAAATGGCCAAAAATGTCTTGGGAATGGTCAAAAATTGCTACAAACAGGTTACAAGTGGGAAAAAATGGGTTGGAAATAGCCAAAAATGTCTTAAAACTGGGAAGGACATGGGCAAAAAAGGGATAGAAATGACCAAAAATGTCTCAGAAAGAGTCAAAAATGGATTCAGAGAGGATAGAAGTGGGCAAAATGGGTTGGAAATATCCAAACATGGCTTGAAACTCGGAAGGATATGAGTGAAAAAGGGATAGAAATGGCCAAAAATGTCCTGGGAATGGTCAAAAATTGCTACAAACAGGTTAGAATGTGGGAAAAAAAAGGGTTGGAAATAGCAAAAATATCTAAAAACAGGGAAAGATATGGGCAAAAGCGGGTTACAAATGACCAAAACAGGCTTAGAAATGGTCAAAAAAGCCTTCCAACAGGTTAGAAGTGGGTAAAATGGGTTGGAAATATCCAAACATGGCTTGAAACTGGGAAAGATGAGCAAAAAGGGATAGAAATGGCCAAAAATGTCCTAGGAATGGTCAAAAATTGCTACAAACAGGTTACAAGTGAGAAAAAAAGGGTTGGAAATAGCCAAGAATGTCTTAAAACTGGGAAGGATATGGGCAAAAAAGGGATAGAAATGACCAAAAATGTCTCAGAAAGAGTCAAAAATGGATTCAGAGAGGATAGAAGTGGGCAAAATGGGTTGGAAATATCCAAACATGGCTTGAAACTGGGAAAGATATGAGTAAAAAAGGGATAGAAATGGCCAAAAATGTCTTGGGAATGGTCAAAAATTGCTACAAACAGGTTACAAGTGGGAAAAAATGGGTTGGAAATAGCCAAGAATGTCTTAAAACTGGGAAGGATATGGGCAAAAAAGGGATAGAAATGACCAAAAATGTCTCAGAAAGAGTCAAAAATGGATTCAGAGAGGATAGAAGTGGGCAAAATGGGTTGGAAATATCCAAACATGGCTTGAAACTGGGAAAGATATGAGTAAAAAAGGGATAGAAATGGCCAAAAATGTAATGGGAATGGTCAAAAATTGCTACAAACAGGCAAGATGTGGGAAAAAAAGGTTGGAAATAGCAAAAATATCTAAAAACAGGGAAAGATATGGGCAAAAGCGGGTTACAAATGACCAAAACAGGCTTAGAAATGGTCAAAAAAGCCTTCCAACAGGTTAGAAGTGGGTAAAATGGGCTGGAAATATCCAAACATGGCTTGAAACTCGGAAGAATATGAGTGAAAAAGGGATAGAAATGGCCAAAAATGTCCTGGGAATGGTCAAAAATTGCTACAAACAGGTTAGAAGTGGGAAAAAATGGGTTGGAAATAGCCAAAAATATCTAAAAACAGGGAAAGATATGGGCAAAAGCGGGTTACAAATGACCAAAACAGGCTTAGAAATGGTCAAAAAAGCCTTCCAACAGGTTAGAAGTGGGTAAAATGGGTTGGAAATATCCAAACATGGCTTGAAACTGGGAAAGATGAGCAAAAAAGGGATAGAAATGGCCAAAAATGTCCTGGGAATGGTCAAAAATTGCTACAAACAGGTTACAAGTGGGAAAAAATGGGTTGGAAATAGCCAAGAATGTCTTAAAACTGGGAAGGATATGGGCAAAAAAGGGATAGAAATGACCAAAAATGTCTCAGAAAGAGTCAAAAATGGATTCAGAGAGGATAGAAGTGGGCAAAATGGGTTGGAAATATCCAAACATGGCTTGAAACTGGGAAAGATATGAGTGAAAAAGGGATAGAAATGGCCAAAAATGTCCTGGGAATGGTCAAAAATTGCTACAAACAGGCAAGATGTGGGAAAAAAAAGGTTGGAAATAGCAAAAATATCTAAAAACAGGGAAAGATATGGGCAAAAGCGGGTTACAAATGACCAAAACAGGCTTAGAAATGGTCAAAAAAGCCTTCCAACAGGTTAGAAGTGGGTAAAATGGGTTGGAAATATCCAAACATGGCTTGAAACTGGGAAAGATGAGCAAAAAAGGGATAGAAATGGCCAAAAATGTCCTGGGAATGGTCAAAAATTGCTACAAACAGGTTAGAAGTGGGAAAAAATGGGTTGGAAATAGCCAAAAATGTCTTAAAACTGGGAAGGACTATGGGCAAAAAAGGGATAGAAATGACCAAAAATGTCTCAGAAAGAGTCAAAAATGGATTCAGAGAGGATAGAAGTGAGCAAAATGGGTTGGAAATATCCAAACATGGCTTGAAACTGGGAAAGATATGAGTAAAAAAGGGATAGAAATGGCCAAAAATGTTCTGGGAATGGTCAAAAATTGCTACAAACAGGTTAGAAGTGGGAAAAAAAAAATGTTGGAAATTGCAAAAATATCTAAAAACAGGGAAATATATGGGCAAAAGCGGTTACAAATGACCAAAACAGGCTTAGAAATGGTCAAAAAAAGCCTTCCAACAGGTTAGAAGTGGGTAAAATGGGTTGGAAATATCCAAACATGGCTTGAAACTGGGAAAGATGAGCAAAAAAGGGATAGAAATGGCCAAAAATGTCCTGGGAATGGTCAAAAATTGCTACAAACAGGTTAGCAAGTGGGAAAAAAATGGGTTGGAAATAGCCAAGAATGTCTTAAAACTGGGAAGGATATGGGCAAAAAAGGGATAGAAATGACCAAAAATGTCTCAGAAAGAGTCAAAAATGGATTCAGAGAGGATAGAAGTGAGCAAAATGGGTTGGAAATATCCAAACATGGCTTGAAACTGGGAAAGATATGAGTAAAAAAGGGATAGAAATGGCCAAAAATGTAATGGGAATGGTCAAAAATTGCTACAAACAGGTCAAGATGTGGGAAAAAAAAGGTTGGAAATAGCAAAAATATCTAAAAACAGGGAAAGATATGGGCAAAAGCGGGTTACAAATGACCAAAACAGGCTTAGAAATGGTCAAAAAAGCCTTCCAACAGGTTAGAAGTGGGTAAAATGGGTTGGAAATATCCAAACATGGCTTGAAACTCGGAAGAATATGAGTGAAAAAGGGATAGAAATGGCCAAAAATGTCCTGGGAATAGTCAAAAATTGCTACAAACAGGTTACAAGTGGGAAAAAATGGGTTGGAAATAGCCAAAAATGTCTTAAAACTGGGAAGGACATGGGCAAAAAAGGGGTAGAAATGACCAAAAATGTCTCAGAAAGAGTCAAAAATGGATTCAGAGAGGATAGAAGTGGGCAAAATGGGTTGGAAATATCCAAACATGGCTTGAAACTGGGAAAGATATGAGTAAAAAAGGGATAGAAATGGCCAAAAATGTCCTGGGAATGGTCAAAAATTGCTACAAACAGGCAAGATGTGGGAAAAAAAAGGTTGGAAATAGCAAAAATATCTAAAAACAGGGAAAGATATGGGCAAAAGCGGGTTACAAATGACCAAAACAGGCTTAGAAATGGTCAAAAAAGCCTTCCAACTAGGTTAGAAGTGGGCAAAATGGGTTGGAAATATCCAAACATGGCTTGAAACTCGGAAGGATATGAGTGAAAAAGGGATAGAAATGGCCAAAAATGTCCTGGGAATGGTCAAAAATTGCTACAAACAGGTTAGAAGTGGGAAAAAATGGGTTGGAAATAGCCAAGAATGGCTTAAAACTGGGAAGGATATGGGCAAAAAAGGGATAGAAATGACCAAAAATGTCTCAGAAAGAGTTAAAAATGGATTCAGAGAGGATAGAAGTGGGCAAAATGGGTTGGAAATATCCAAACATGGCTTGAAACTGGGAAAGATATGAGTAAAAAAGGGATAGAAATGGCCAAAAATGTAATGGGAATGGTCAAAAATTGCTACAAACAGGTTAGATGTGGGAAAAAAAAGGTTGGAAATAGCAAAAATATCTAAAAACAGGGTAAGATATGGGCAAAAGCGGGTTACAAATGACCAAAACAGGCTTAGAAATGGTCAAAAAAGCCTTCCAACAGGTTAGAAGTGGGTAAAATGGGTTGGAAATATCCAAGCATGGCTTGAAACTCGGATGAATATGAGTGAAAAAGGGATAGAAATGGCCAAAAATGTCTTGGGAATGGTCAAAAATTGCTACAAACAGGTTACAAGTGGGAAAAAATGGGTTGGAAATAGCCAAAAATGTCTTAAAACTGGGAAGGACATGGGCAAAAAAGGGGTAGAAATGACCAAAAATGTCTCAGAAAGAGTCAAAAATGGATTCAGAGAGGATAGAAGTGGGCAAAATGGGTTGGAAATATCCAAACATGGCTTGAAACTGGGAAAGATATGAGTAAAAAAGGGATAGAAATGGCCAAAAATGTAATGGGAATGGTCAAAAATTGCTACAAACAGGTCAAGATGTGGGAAAAAAAAGGTTGGAAATAGCAAAAATATCTAAAAACAGGGAAAGATATGGGCAAAAGCGGGTTACAAATGACCAAAACAGGCTTAGAAATGGTCAAAAAAGCCTTCCAACAGGTTAGAAGTGGGTAAAATGGGTTGGAAATATCCAAACATGGCTTGAAACTGGGAAAGATGAGCAAAAAAGGGATAGAAATGGCCAAAAATGTCCTGGGAATGGTCAAAAATTGCTACAAACAGGTTAGAAGTGGGAAAAAATGGGTTGGAAATAGCCAAAAATGTCTTAAAACTGGGAAGGACATGGGCAAAAAAGGGATAGAAATGACCAAAAATGTCTCAGAAAGAGTCAAAAATGGATTCAGAGAGGATAGAAGTGAGCAAAATGGGTTGGAAATATCCAAACATGGCTTGAAACTGGGAAAGATATGAGTGAAAAAGGGATAGAAATGGCCAAAAATGTCCTGGGAATGGTCAAAAATTGCTACAAACAGGTTCGATGTGGGAAAAAAAAAGGTTGGAAATAGCAAAAATATCTAAAAACAGGGTAAGATATGGGCAAAAGCGGGTTACAAATGACCAAAACAGGCTTAGAAATGGTCAAAAAAGCCTTCCAACAGGTTAGAAGTGGGTAAAATGGGTTGGAAATATCCAAGCATGGCTTGAAACTCGGAGAATATGAGTGAAAAAGGGATAGAAATGGCCAAAAATGTCTTGGGAATGGTCAAAAATTGCTACAAACAGGTTACAAGTGGGAAAAAATGGGTTGGAAATAGCCAAAAATGTCTTAAAACTGGGAAGGATATGGGCAAAAAAGGGATAGAAATGACCAAAAATGTCTCAGAAAGAGTCAAAAATGGATTCAGAGAGGATAGAAGTGAGCAAAATGGGTTGGAAATATCCAAACATGGCTTGAAACTGGGAAAGATATGAGTAAAAAAGGGATAGAAATGGCCAAAAATGTCCTGGGAATGGTCAAAAATTGCTACAAACAGGTTAGATGTGGGAAAAAAAGGTTGGAAATAGCAAAAATATCTAAAAACAGGGAAAGATATGGGCAAAAGCGGGTTACAAATGACCAAAACAGGCTTAGAAATGGTCAAAAAAGCCTTCCAACAGGTTAGAAGTGGGTAAAATGGGTTGGAAATATCCAAACATGGCTTGAAACTGGGAAAGATGAGCAAAAAAGGGATAGAAATGGCCAAAAATGTCCTGGGAATGGTCAAAAATTGCTACAAACAGGTTAGCAAGTGAGAAAAAAGGGTTGGAAATAGCCAAGAATGTCTTAAAACTGGGAAGGATATGGGCAAAAAAGGGATAGAAATGACCAAAAATGTCTCAGAAAGAGTCAAAAATGGATTCAGAGAGGATAGAAGTGGGCAAAATGGGTTGGAAATATCCAAACATGGCTTGAAACTGGGAAAGATATGAGTGAAAAAGGGATAGAAATGGCCAAAAATGTCCTGGGAATGGTCAAAAATTGCTACAAACAGGTTACAAGTGGGAAAAAATGGGTTGGAAATAGCCAAGAATGTCTTAAAACTGGGAAGGATATGGGCAAAAAAGGGATAGAAATGACCAAAAATGTCTCAGAAAGAGTCAAAAATGGATTCAGAGAGGATAGAAGTGGGCAAAATGGGTTGGAAATATCCAAACATGGCTTGAAACTGGGAAAGATATGAGTAAAAAAGGGATAGAAATGGCCAAAAATGTAATGGGAATGGTCAAAAATTGCTACAAACAGGCAAGATGTGGGAAAAAAAGGTTGGAAATAGCAAAAATATCTAAAAACAGGGAAAGATATGGGCAAAAGCGGGTTACAAATGACCAAAACAGGCTTAGAAATGGTCAAAAAAGCCTTCCAACAGGTTAGAAGTGGGTAAAATGGGTTGGAAATATCCAAACATGGCTTGAAACTCGGAAGAATATGAGTGAAAAAAGGGATAGAAATGGCCAAAAATGTCCTGGGAATGGTCAAAAATTGCTACAAACAGGTTAGAAGTGGGAAAAAATGGGTTGGAAATAGCCAAAAATGTCTTAAAACTGGGAAGGATATGGGCAAAAAAGGGATAGAAATGACCAAAAATGTCTCAGAAAGAGTCAAAAATGGATTCAGAGAGGATAGAAGTGGGCAAAATGGGTTGGAAATATCCAAACATGGCTTGAAACTGGGAAAGATATGAGTAAAAAAGGGATAGAAATGGCCAAAAATGTCCTGGGAATGGTCAAAAATTGCTACAAACAGGTTACAGATGTGGGAAAAAAAGGGTTGGAAATAGCAAAAATATCTAAAACAGGGAAAGATATGGGCAAAAAGCGGTTACAAATGACCAAAACAGGCTTAGAAATGAGTCAAAAAAGCCTTCCAACAGGTTAGAAGTGGGCAAAATGGGTTGGAAATATCCAAACATGGCTTGAAACTGGGAAAGATATGAGGCAAAAAAGGGATAGAAATGGCCAAAAATGTCCTGGGAATGGTCAAAAATTGCTACAAACAGGTTAGAAGTGGGAAAAAATGGGTTGGAAATAGCCAAGAATGTCTTAAAACTGGGAAGGATATGGGCAAAAAAGGGATAGAAATGACCAAAAATGTCTCAGAAAGAGTCAAAAATGGATTCAGAGAGGATAGAAGTGAGCAAAATGGGTTGGAAATATCCAAACATGGCTTGAAACTGGGAAAGATATGAGTAAAAAAGGGATAGAAATGGCCAAAAATGTAATGGGAATGGTCAAAAATTGCTACAAACAGGCAAGATGTGGGAAAAAAAAGGTTGGAAATAGCAAAAATATCTAAAAACAGGGAAAGATATGGGCAAAAGCGGGTTACAAATGACCAAAACAGGCTTAGAAATGGTCAAAAAAGCCTTCCACCTGGTTAGAAGTGGGTAAAATGGGTTGGAAATATCCAAACATGGCTTGAAACTCGGAAGAATATGAGTGAAAAAGGGATAGAAATGGCCAAAAATGTCTGGGAATGGTCAAAAATTGCTACAAACAGGTTAGAAGTGGGAAAAAATGGGTTGGAAATAGCCAAAAATGTCTTAAAACTGGGAAGGACTATGGGCAAAAAAGGGATAGAAATGACCAAAAATGTCTCAGAAAGAGTCAAAAATGGATTCAGAGAGGATAGAAGTGGGCAAAATGGGTTGGAAATATCCAAACATGGCTTGAAACTGGGAAAGATATGAGTAAAAAAGGGATAGAAATGGCCAAAAATGTAATGGGAATGGTCAAAAATTGCTACAAACAGGCTAGATGTGGGAAAAAAAAGGTTGGAAATAGCAAAAATATCTAAAAACAGGGAAAGATATGGGCAAAAGCGGGTTACAAATGACCAAAACAGGCTTAGAAATGGTCAAAAAAGCCTTCCAACAGGTTAGAAGTGGGTAAAATGGGTTGGAAATATCCAAACATGGCTTGAAACTGGGAAAGATGAGCAAAAAAGGGATAGAAATGGCCAAAAATGTCTTGGGAATGGTCAAAAATTGCTACAAACAGGTTAGAAGTGGGAAAAAATGGGTTGGAAATAGCCAAAAATGTCTTAAAACTGGGAAGGATATGGGCAAAAAAGGGATAGAAATGACCAAAAATGTCTCAGAAAGAGTCAAAAATGGATTCAGAGAGGATAGAAGTGAGCAAAATGGGTTGGAAATATCCAAACATGGCTTGAAACTGGGAAAGATATGAGTAAAAAAGGGATAGAAATGGCCAAAAATGTAATGGGAATGGTCAAAAATTGCTACAAACAGGTTAGAATGTGGGAAAAAAAGGTTGGAAATAGCAAAAATATCTAAAAACAGGGAAAGATATGGGCAAAAGCGGGTTACAAATGACCAAAACAGGCTTAGAAATGGTCAAAAAAGCCTTCCAACAGGTTAGAAGTGGGTAAAATGGGTTGGAAATATCCAAACATGGCTTGAAACTGGGAAAGATGAGCAAAAAAGGGATAGAAATGGCCAAAAATGTCCTGGGAATGGTCAAAAATTGCTACAAACAGGTTACAAGTGAGAAAAAATGGGTTGGAAATAGCCAAGAATGTCTTAAAACTGGGAAGGATATGGGCAAAAAAGGGATAGAAATGACCAAAAATGTCTCAGAAAGAGTCAAAAATGGATTCAGAGAGGATAGAAGTGGGCAAAATGGGTTGGAAATATCCAAACATGGCTTGAAACTGGGAAAGATATGAGTGAAAAAGGGATAGAAATGGCCAAAAATGTCCTGGGAATGGTCAAAAATTGCTACAAACAGGTTACAAGTGGGAAAAAATGGGTTGGAAATAGCCAAAAATGTCTTAAAACTGGGAAGGATATGGGCAAAAAAGGGATAGAAATGACCAAAAATGTCTCAGAAAGAGTCAAAAATGGATTCAGAGAGGATAGAAGTGGGCAAAATGGGTTGGAAATATCCAAACATGGCTTGAAACTGGGAAAGATATGAGTAAAAAAGGGATAGAAATGGCCAAAAATGTAATGGGAATGGTCAAAAATTGCTACAAACAGGTCAGATGTGGGAAAAAAAAGGTTGGAAATAGCAAAAATATCTAAAAACAGGGAAATATATGGGCAAAAGCGGGTTACAAATGACCAAAACAGGCTTAGAAATGGTCAAAAAAGCCTTCCAACAGGTTAGAAGTGGGTAAAATGGGTTGGAAATATCCAAACATGGCTTGAAACTCGGAAAGATATGAGTGAAAAAGGGATAGAAATGGCCAAAAATGTCCTGGGAATGGTCAAAAATTGCTACAAACAGGTTAGAAGTGGGAAAAAAATGGTTGGAAATAGCCAAAAATATCTAAAAACAGGGAAAGATATGGGCAAAAGCGGGTTACAAATGACCAAAACAGGCTTAGAAATGGTCAAAAAAGCCTTCCAACAGGTTAGAAGTGGGTAAAATGGGTTGGAAATATCCAAACATGGCTTGAAACTGGGAAAGATGAGCAAAAAAAGGGATAGAAATGGCCAAAAATGTCCTGGGAATGGTCAAAAATTGCTACAAACAGGTTACAAGTGGAGAAAAAAAGGGTTGGAAATAGCCAAGAATGTCTTAAAACTGGGAAGGATATGGGCAAAAAAGGGATAGAAATGACCAAAAATGTCTCAGAAAGAGTCAAAAATGGATTCAGAGAGGATAGAAGTGGGCAAAATGGGTTGGAAATATCCAAACATGGCTTGAAACTGGGAAAGATATGAGTGAAAAAAGGGATAGAAATGGCCAAAAATGTCCTGGGAATGGTCAAAAATTGCTACAAACAGGTTAGAAGTGGGAAAAAATGGGTTGGAAATAGCCAAGAATGTCTTAAAACTGGGAAGGATATGGGCAAAAAAGGGATAGAAATGACCAAAAATGTCTCAGAAAGATGTCAAAAATGGATTCAGAGAGGATAGAAGTGGGCAAAATGGGTTGGAAATATCCAAACATGGCTTGAAACTGGGAAAGATATGAGTAAAAAAGGGATAGAAATGGCCAAAAATGTAATGGGAATGGTCAAAAATTGCTACAAACAGGCAAGATGTGGGAAAAAAAAGGTTGGAAATAGCAAAAATATCTAAAAACAGGGAAAGATATGGGCAAAAGCGGGTTACAAATGACCAAAACAGGCTTAGAAATGGTCAAAAAAGCCTTCCACCTGGTTAGAAGTGGGTAAAATGGGTTGGAAATATCCAAACATGGCTTGAAACTCGGAAGAATATGAGTGAAAAAGGGATAGAAATGGCCAAAAATGTCCTGGGAATGGTCAAAAATTGCTACAAACAGGTTAGAAGTGGGAAAAAATGGGTTGGAAATAGCCAAAATGTCTTAAAACTGGGAAGGACATGGGCAAAAAAGGGATAGAAATGACCAAAAATGTCTCAGAAAGAGTCAAAAATGGATTCAGAGAGGATAGAAGTGGGCAAAATGGGTTGGAAATATCAAACATGGCTTGAAACTGGAAAGATATGAGTAAAAAAGGGATAGAAATGGCCAAAAATGTAATGGGAATGGTCAAAAATTGCTACAAACAGGTTAGATGTGGGAAAAAAAAGGTTGGAAATAGCAAAAATATCTAAAAACAGGGAAAGATATGGGCAAAAGCGGGTTACAAATGACCAAAACAGGCTTAGAAATGGTCAAAAAAGCCTTCCAACAGGTTAGAAGTGGGTAAAATGGGTTGGAAATATCCAAACATGGCTTGAAACTCGGAAGAATATGAGTGAAAAAGGGATAGAAATGGCCAAAAATGTCCTGGGAATGGTCAAAAATTGCTACAAACAGGTTAGAAGTGGGAAAAAATGGGTTGGAAATAGCCAAAAATGTCTTAAAACTGGGAAGGATATGGGCAAAAAAAGGGATAGAAATGACCAAAAATGTCTCAGAAAGAGTCAAAAAATGGATTCAGAGAGGATAGAAGTGGGCAAAATGGGTTGGAAATATCCAAACATGGCTTGAAACTGGGAAAGATATGAGTAAAAAAGGGATAGAAAATGGCCAAAAATGTCCTGGGAATGGTCAAAAATTGCTACAAACAGGTTAGATGTGGGAAAAAAAGGTTGGAAATAGCCAAAAATATCTAAAAACAGGGAAAGATATGGGCAAAAAGCGGGTTACAAATGACCAAAACAGGCTTAGAAATGGTCAAAAAAGCCTTCCAACGGTTAGAAGTGGGAAAATGGGTTGGAAATATCCAAACATGGCTTGAAACTGGGAAGATATGAGTAAAAAAGGGATAGAAATGGCCAAAAATGTCCTGGGAATGGTCAAAAATTGCTACAAACAGGTTAGAAGTGGGAAAAAATGGGTTGGAAATAGCCAAGAATGTCTTAAAACTGGGAAGGATATGGGCAAAAAAGGGATAGAAATGACCAAAAATGTCTCAGAAAGAGTCAAAAATGGATTCAGAGAGGATAGAAGTGGGCAAAATGGGTTGGAAATATCCAAACATGGCTTGAAACTGGGAAAGATATGAGTAAAAAAGGGATAGAAATGGCCAAAAATGTAATGGGAATGGTCAAAAATTGCTACAAACAGGTTAGATGTGGGAAAAAAAAGGTTGGAAATAGCAAAAATATCTAAAAACAGGGAAAGATATGGGCAAAAGCGGGTTACAAATGACCAAAACAGGCTTAGAAATGGTCAAAAAAGCCTTCCACCTGGTTAGAAGTGGGTAAAATGGGTTGGAAATATCCAAACATGGCTTGAAACTCGGAAGAATATGAGTGAAAAAGGGATAGAAATGGCCAAAAATGTCCTGGGAATGGTCAAAAATTGCTACAAACAGGTTAGAAGTGGGAAAAAATGGGTTGGAAATAGCCAAAAATGTCTTAAAACTGGGAAGGACATGGGCAAAAAAGGGATAGAAATGACCAAAAATGTCTCAGAAAGAGTCAAAAATGGATTCAGAGAGGATAGAAGTGGGCAAAATGGGTTGGAAATATCCAAACATGGCTTGAAACTGGAAAGATATGAGTAAAAAAGGGATAGAAATGGCCAAAAATGTAATGGGAATGGTCAAAAATTGCTACAAACAGGTTAAGATGTGGGAAAAAAAAGGTTGGAAATAGCAAAAATATCTAAAAACAGGGAAAGATATGGGCAAAAGCGGGTTACAAATGACCAAAACAGGCTTAGAAATGGTCAAAAAAGCCTTCCAACAGGTTAGAAGTGGGTAAAATGGGTTGGAAATATCCAAACATGGCTTGAAACTGGGAAAGATGAGCAAAAAAGGGATAGAAATGGCCAAAAATGTCCTTGGGAATGGTCAAAAATTGCTACAAACAGGTTAGAAGTGGGAAAAAAATGGGTTGGAAATAGCCAAGAATGTCTTAAAACTGGGAAGGATATGGGCAAAAAAGGGATAGAAATGACCAAAAATGTCTCAGAAAGAGTCAAAAATGGATTCAGAGAGGATAGAAGTGGGCAAAATGGGTTGGAAATATCCAAACATGGCTTGAAACTGGAAAGGATATGAGTGAAAAAAGGGATAGAAATGGCCAAAAATGTCCTGGGAATGGTCAAAAATTGCTACAAACAGGTTAGAAGTGGGAAAAAATGGGTTGGAAATAGCCAAGAATGTCTTAAAACTGGGAAGGATATGGGCAAAAAAGGGATAGAAATGACCAAAAAATGTCTCAGAAAGAGTCAAAAATGGATTCAGAGAGGATAGAAGTGGGCAAAATGGGTTGGAAATATCCAAACATGGCTTGAAACTGGGAAAGATATGAGTAAAAAAGGGATAGAAATGGCCAAAAATGTAATGGGAATGGTCAAAAATTGCTACAAACAGGTTAGATGTGGAGAAAAAAAAGGGTTGGAAATAGCAAAAATATCTAAAAACAGGGAAAGATATGGGCAAAAGCGGGTTACAAATGACCAAAACAGGCTTAGAAATGGTCAAAAAAGCCTTCCAACAGGTTAGAAGTGGGTAAAATGGGTTGGAAATATCCAAACATGGCTTGAAACTCGGAAGATATGAGTGAAAAAGGGATAGAAATGGCCAAAAATGTCCTGGGAATGGTCAAAAATTGCTACAAACAGGTTAGAAGTGGGAAAAAATGGGTTGGAAATAGCCAAAAATGTCTTAAAACTGGGAAGGACATGGGCAAAAAAGGGATAGAAATGACCAAAAATGTCTCAGAAAGAGTCAAAAATGGATTCAGAGAGGATAGAAGTGGGCAAAATGGGTTGGAAATATCCAAACATGGCTTGAAACTGGGAAAGATATGAGTAAAAAAGGGATAGAAATGGCCAAAAATGTAATGGGAATGGTCAAAAATTGCTACAAACAGGTTAGAATGTGGGAAAAAAAAGGTTGGAAATAGCAAAAATATCTAAAAACAGGGAAATATATGGGCAAAAGCGGGTTACAAATGACCAAAACAGGCTTAGAAATGGTCAAAAAAGCCTTCCAACAGGTTAGAAGTGGGTAAAATGGGTTGGAAATATCCAAACATGGCTTGAAACTCGGAAAGATATGAGCAAAAAAGGGATAGAAATGGCCAAAAATGTCCTGGGAATGGTCAAAAATTGCTACAAACAGGTTAGAAGTGGGAAAAAATGGGTTGGAAATAGCCAAAAATGTCTTAAAACTGGGAAGGATATGGGCAAAAAAGGGATAGAAATGACCAAAAATGTCTCAGAAAGAGTCAAAAATGGATTCAGAGAGGATAGAAGTGGGCAAAATGGGTTGGAAATATCCAAACATGGCTTGAAACTGGGAAAGATATGAGTAAAAAAGGGATAGAAATGGCCAAAAATGTAATGGGAATGGTCAAAAATTGCTACAAACAGGTTAGATGTGGGAAAAAAAAGGTTGGAAATAGCAAAAATATCTAAAAACAGGGAAAGATATGGGCAAAAGCGGGTTACAAATGACCAAAACAGGCTTAGAAATGGTCAAAAAAGCCTTCCACCTGGTTAGAAGTGGGTAAAATGGGTTGGAAATATCCAAACATGGCTTGAAACTCGGAGAAGATGAGTGCAAAAAAGGGATAGAAATGGCCAAAAATGTCTTGGGAATGGTCAAAAATTGCTACAAACAGGTTACAAGTGGGAAAAAATGGGTTGGAAATAGCCAAAAATGTCTTAAAACTGGGAAGGATATGGGCAAAAAAGGGATAGAAATGACCAAAAATGTCTCAGAAAGAGTCAAAATGGATTCAGAGAGGATAGAAGTGGGCAAAATGGGTTGGAAATATCCAAACATGGCTTGAAACTGGGAAAGATATGAGTAAAAAGGGATAGAAATGGCCAAAAATGTCATGGGAATGGTCAAAAATTGCTACAAACAGGTTAGATGTGGGAAAAAAAAGGGTTGGAAATAGCAAAAATATCTAAAAACAGGGAAAGATATGGGCAAAAGCGGGTTACAAATGACCAAAACAGGCTTAGAAATGGTCAAAAAAGCCTTCCAACAGGTTAGAAGTGGGTAAAATGGGTTGGAAATATCCAAACATGGCTTGAAACTGGGAAAGATGAGCAAAAAAGGGATAGAAATGGCCAAAAATGTCCTGGGAATGGTCAAAAATTGCTACAAACAGGTTACAAGTGGGAAAAAATGGGTTGGAAATAGCCAAGAATGTCTTAAAACTGGGAAGGATATGGGCAAAAAAGGGATAGAAATGACCAAAAATGTCTCAGAAAGAGTCAAAAATGGATTCAGAGAGGATAGAAGTGGGCAAAATGGGTTGGAAATATCCAAACATGGCTTGAAACTGGGAAAGATATGAGTGAAAAAAGGGATAGAAATGGCCAAAAATGTCATGGGAATGGTCAAAAATTGCTACAAACAGGTTAGAAGTGGGAAAAAATGGGTTGGAAATAGCCAAAATGTCTTAAAACTGGGAAGGATATGGGCAAAAAAGGGATAGAAATGACCAAAAATGTCTCAGAAAGAGTCAAAAATGGATTCAGAGAGGATAGAAGTGGGCAAAATGGGTTGGAAATATCCAAACATGGCTTGAAACTGGGAAAGATATGAGTAAAAAAGGGATAGAAATGGCCAAAAATGTAATGGGAATGGTCAAAAATTGCTACA
This sequence comes from Myiopsitta monachus, assembly GCA_017639245.1. NCBI lineage: Eukaryota > Metazoa > Chordata > Aves > Psittaciformes > Psittacidae > Myiopsitta > Myiopsitta monachus. The sequence goes on along the minus strand of JAESHU010000113.1, from coordinate 339,701 downwards.
AACAGGTTAGATGTGGGAAAAAAAAGGTTGGAAATAGCAAAAATATCTAAAAACAGGGAAAGATATGGGCAAAAGCGGGTTACAAATGACCAAAACAGGCTTAGAAATGGTCAAAAAAGCCTTCCAACAGGTTAGAAGTGGGTAAAATGGGTTGGAAATATCCAAACATGGCTTGAAACTCGGAAGAATATGAGTGAAAAAGGGATAGAAATGGCCAAAAATGTCCTTGGGAATGGTCAAAAATTGCTACAAACAGGTTAGAAGTGGGAAAAAATGGGTTGGAAATAGCCAAAAATGTCTTAAAACTGGGAAGGATATGGGCAAAAAAGGGGATAGAAATGACCAAAAATGTCTCAGAAAGAGTCAAAAATGGATTCAGAGAGGATAGAAGTGGGCAAAATGGGTTGGAAATATCCAAACATGGCTTGAAACTGGGAAAGATATGAGTAAAAAAGGGATAGAAATGGCCAAAAATGTAATGGGAATGGTCAAAAATTGCTACAAACAGGTTAAGATGTGGGAAAAAAAGGTTGGAAATAGCAAAAATATCTAAAAACAGGGAAAGATATGGGCAAAAGCGGGTTACAAATGACCAAAACAGGCTTAGAAATGGTCAAAAAAGCCTTCCAACAGGTTAGAAGTGGGTAAAATGGGTTGGAAATATCCAAACATGGCTTGAAACTGGGAAAGATGAGCAAAAAAGGGATAGAAATGGCCAAAAATGTCTTGGGAATGGTCAAAAATTGCTACAAACAGGTTAGAAGTGGGAAAAAATGGGTTGGAAATAGCCAAAAATGTCTTAAAACTGGGAAGGATATGGGCAAAAAAGGGATAGAAATGACCAAAAATGTCTCAGAAAGAGTCAAAAATGGATTCAGAGAGGATAGAAGTGGGCAAAATGGGTTGGAAATATCCAAACATGGCTTGAAACTGGAAAGATATGAGTAAAAAAGGGATAGAAATGGCCAAAAATGTAATGGGAATGGTCAAAAATTGCTACAAACAGGTTAGAAGTGGGAAAAAATGGGTTGGAAATAGCAAAAATGTCTTAAAAACTGGGAAGGATATGGGCAAAAAAGGGATAGAAATGACCAAAAATGTCTCTAGAAAGAGTCAAAAATGGATTCAGAGAGGATAGAAGTGGGCAAAATGGGTTGGAAATATCCAAACATGGCTTGAAACTGGGAAAGATATGAGTAAAAAAGGGATAGAAATGGCCAAAAATGTAATGGGAATGGTCAAAAATTGCTACAAACAGCTTAGAATTGGAAAAAAAATGGTTGGAAATAGCAAAAATATCTAAAAACAGGGAAAGATATGGGCAAAAGCGGGTTACAAATGACCAAAACAGGCTTAGAAATGGTCAAAAAAGCCTTCCAACAGGTTAGAAGTGGGTAAAATGGGTTGGAAATATCCAAACATGGCTTGAAACTAGGAAGATATGAGTAAAAAAGGGATAGAAATGGCCAAAAATGTACTGGGAATGGTCAAAAATTGCTACAAACAGGTTAGAAGTGGGAAAAAATGGGTTGGAAATAGCCAAAAATGTCTTAAAACTGGGAAGGATATGGGCAAAAAAGGGATAGAAATGACCAAAAATGTCTCTAGAAAGAGTCAAAAGTGGATTCAGAGAGGATAGAAGTGGGCAAAATGGGTTGGAAATATCCAAACATGGCTTGAAACTGGGAAAGATATGAGTAAAAAAGGGATAGAAATGGCCAAAAATGTAATGGGAATGGTCAAAAATTGCTACAAACAGGTTAGAAGAGGGAAAAAATGGGTTGGAAATAGCAAAAATATCTAAAAACAGGGAAAGATATGGGCAAAAGCGGGTTACAAATGACCAAAACAGGCCTTGAAATGGTCAAAAAAGCCTTCCAACAGGTTAGAAGTGGGTAAAATGGGTTGGAAATATCCAAACATGGCTTGAAACTGGGAAAGATATGAGCAAAAAAGGGATAGAAATGGCCAAAAATATCTTGGGAATGGTCAAAAATTGCTACAAACAGGTTAGAAGTGGGAAAAAATGGGTTGGAAATAGCAAAAATATCTAAAAACAGGGAAACATATGGGCAAAAGCGGGTTACAAATGACCAAAACAGGCTTAGAAATGGTCAAAAATGCTTCCAGACAGGTTAGAAGTGGGTAAAATGGGTTGGAAATATCCAAACATGGCTTGATACTAGGAAACATATGAGTAAAAAAGGGATAGAAACGGCCACAAATGTAATGGGAATGGTCAAAAACTGCTACAAACAGGTTAGAAGTGGGAAAAAATGGGTTGGAAATAGCCAAAAATGTCTTAAAACTGGGAAGGATATGGGCAAAAAAGGGATAGAAATGACCAAAAATGTCTCTGAAAGAGTCAAAAGTGGATTCAGAGAGGATAGAAGTGGGCAAAATGGGTTGGAAATATCCAAACATGGCTTGAAACTGGGAAAGATATGAGTAAAAAAGGGATAGAAATGGCCAAAAATGTAATGGGAATGGTCAAAAATTGCTACAAACAGGTTAGAAGATGGGAAAAAATGGGTTGGAAATAGCAAAAATATCTAAAACAGGGAAAGGTATGGGCAAAAGCGGGTTACAAATGACCAAAACAGGCTTAGAAATGGTCAAAAAAGCCTTCCAACAGGTTAGAAGTGGTAAAATGGGTTGGAAATATCCAAACATGGCTTGATACTAGGAAAGATATGAGCAAAAAAGGGATAGAAATGGCCAAAAATGTAATGGGAATGGTCAAAAATTGCTACAAACAGGTTAGAAGTGGGAAAAAATGGGTTGGAAATAGCCAAAAATGTCTTAAAACTGGGAAGGATATGGGCAAAAAAGGGATAGAAATGACCAAAAATGTCTCTGAAAGAGTCAAAAGTGGATTCAGAGAGGATAGAAGTGGGCAAAATGGGTTGGAAATATCCAAACATGGCTTGAAACTGGAAAGATATGAGTAAAAAAGGGATAGAAATGGCCAAAAATGTAATGGGAATGGTCAAAAATTGCTACAAACAGGTTAGAAGAGGGAAAAAATGGGTTGGAAATAGCAAAAATATCTAAAAACGGGGAAAGATATGGGCAAAAGCGGGTTACAAATGACCAAAACATGGCTTAGAAATGGTCAAAAAAGCCTTCCAACAGGTTAGAAGTGGGTAAAATGGGTTGGAAATATCCAAACATGGCTTGAAACTCGGGAAAGATATGAGCAAAAAAGGGATAGAAATGGCCAAAAATGTCCTGGGAATGGTCAAAAAATTGCTACAAACAGGTTAGAAGTGGGAAAAAATGGGTTGGAAATAGCCAAAAATGTCTTAAAACTGGGAAGGATATGGGCAAAAAAGGGATAGAAATGACCAAAAATGTCTCTGAAAGAGTCAAAAGTGGATTCAGAGAGGATAGAAGTGGGCAAAATGGGTTGGAAATATCCAAACATGGCTTGAAACTGGGAAGATATGAGTAAAAAAGGGATAGAAATGGCCAAAAATGTCTTGGGAATGGTCAAAAATTGCTACAAACAGGTTAGAAGTGGGAAAAAATGGGTTGGAAATAGCAAAAATATCTAAAAACAGGGAAACATATGGGCAAAAGCGGGTTACAAATGACCAAAACAGGCTTAGAAATGGTCAAAAAAGCCTTCCAACAGGTTAGAAGTGGGTAAAATGGGTTGGAAATATCCAAACATGGCTTGAAACTGGGAAAGATATGAGTAAAAAAGGGATAGAAATGGCCACAAATGTAATGGGAATGATCAAAAACTGCTACAAATCAGGTTAGAAGTGGGAAAAAATGGGTTGGAAATAGCCAAAAATGTCTTAAAACTGGGAAGGATATGGCAAAAAAGGGATAGAAATGACCAAAATGTCTCTGAAGAGTCAAAGTGGATTCAGAGAGGATAGAAGTGGGCAAAATGGGTTGGAAATAGCCAAACATGGCTTGAAACTGGGAAGGATATGAGCAAAAAAGGGATAGAAATGACCAAAAATGTCTCTGAAAGAGTCAAAAGTGGATTCAGAGAGGATAGAAGTGGGCAAAATGGGTTGGAAATATCCAAACATGGCTTGAAACTGGGAAAGATATGAGCAAAAAAGGGATAGAAATGGCCAAAAATGTAATGGGAATGGTCAAAAATTGCTACTAACAGGTTAGAAGAGGGAAAAAATGGGTTGGAAACAGCAAAAATATCTAAAAACAGGGAAACATATGGGCAAAAGCGGGTTACAAATGACCAAAACTGGCCTTGAAATGGTCAAAAAAGCCTTCCAACAGGTTAGAAGTGGGTAAAATGGGTTGGAAATATCCAAACATGGCTTGAAACTGGGAAAGATATGAGCAAAAAAGGGATAGAAATGGCCAAAAATATCTTGGGAATGGTCAAAAATTGCTACAAACAGGTTAGAAGTGGGAAAAAATGGGTTGGAAATAGCAAAAATATCTAAAAACAGGGAAAGGTATGGGCAAAAGCGGGTTACAAATGACCAAAACAGGCTTAGAAATGGTCAAAAAAGCCTTCCAACAGGTTAGAAGTGGGTAAAATGGGTTGGAAATATCCAAACATGGCTTGATACTAGGAAAGATATGAGTAAAAAAGGGATAGAAACTGGCCAAAAATGTAATGGGAATGGTCAAAAACTGCTACAAACAGGTTAGAAGTGGGAAAAAATGGGTTGGAAATAGCCAAAAATGTCTTAAAACTGGGAAGGATATGGGCAAAAAAGGGATAGAAATGACCAAAAATGTCTCTGAAAGAGTCAAAAGTGGATTCAGAGAGGATAGAAGTGGGCAAAATGGGTTGGAAATATCCAAACATGGCTTGAAACTGGAAAGATATGAGTAAAAAAGGGATAGAAATGGCCAAAAATGTAATGGGAATGGTCAAAAATTGCTACAAACAGGTTAGAAGAGGGAAAAAATGGGTTGGAAATAGCAAAAATATCTAAAAACAGGGAAAGATATGGGCAAAAGCGGGTTACAAATGACCAAAACTGGCCTTGAAATGGTCAAAAAAGCCTTCCAACAGGTTAGAAGTGGGTAAAATGGGTTGGAAATATCCAAACATGGCTTGAAACTCGGAAGGATATGAGCAAAAAAGGGATAGAAATGGCCAAAAATGTCCTGGGAATGGTCAAAAATTGCTACAAACAGGTTAGAAGTAGGAAAAAACGGGTTGGAAATAGCCAAAAATGTCTTAAAACTGGGAAGGATATGGGCAAAAAAGGGATAGAAATGACCAAAAATGTCTCTGAAAGAGTCAAAAAGTGGATTCAGAGAGGATAGAAGTGGGCAAAATGGGTTGGAAATATCCAAACATGGCTTGAAACTGGGAAGGATATGAGGCAAAAAAGGGATAGAAATGGCCAAAAATGTCTTGGGAATGGTCAAAAATTGCTACAAACAGGTTAGAAGTGGGAAAAAATGGGTTGGAAATAGCAAAAATATCTAAAAACAGGGAAACATATGGGCAAAAGCGGGTTACAAATGACCAAAACAGGCTTAGAAATGGTCAAAAAAGCCTTCCAACAGGTTAGAAGTGGGTAAAATGGGTTGGAAATATCTAAACATGGCTTGAAACTGGGAAAGATATGAGTAAAAAAGGGATAGAAACGGCCACAAATGTAATGGGAATGGTCAAAAACTGCTACAAACAGGTTAGAAGTGGGAAAAAATGGGTTGGAAATAGCCAAAAATGTCTTAAAACTGGGAAGGATATGGGCAAAAAAGGGATAGAAATGACCAAAAATGTCTCTGAAAGAGTCAAAAGTGGATTCAGAGAGGATAGAAGTGGGCAAAATGGGTTGGAAATATCCAAACATGGCTTGAAACTGGGAAAGATATGAGCTAAAAAAGGGATAGAAATGGCCAAAAATGTAATGGGAATGGTCAAAAATTGCTACAAACAGGTTAGAAGAGGGAAAAAATGGGTTGGAAATAGCAAAAATATCTAAAACAGGGAAAGGATATGGGCAAAAAGCGGATTACAAATGACCAAAACATGGCTCTAGAAATGAGTCAAAAAAGCCTTCCAACAGGTTAGAAGTGGGTAAAATGGGTTGGAAATATCCAAACATGGCTTGAAACTGGAAAGATATGAGCAAAAAGGGATAGAAATGGCCAAAAATGTAATGGGAATGGTCAAAAATTGCTACAAACAGGTTAGAAGTAGGGAAAAAATGGGTTGGAAATAGCAAAAATATCTAAAAACAGGGAAACATATGGGCAAAAGCGGGTTACAAATGACCAAAACTGGCCTTGAAATGGTCAAAAAAGCCTTCCAACAGGTTAGAAGTGGGTAAAATGGGTTGGAAATATCCAAACATGGCTTGAAACTGGAAAGATATGAGCAAAAAAGGGATAGAAATGGCCAAAAATGTAATGGGAATGGTCAAAAATTGCTACAAACAGGTTAGAAGTGGGAAAAAATGGGTTGGAAATAGCCAAAAATGTCTTAAAACTGGGAAGGATATGGGCAAAAAAGGGATAGAAATGACCAAAAATGTCTCTGAAAGAGTCAAAAGTGGATTCAGAGAGGATAGAAGTGGGCAAAATGGGTTGGAAATATCCAAACATGGCTTGAAACTGGAAAGATATGAGTAAAAAAGGGATAGAAATGGCCAAAAATGTAATGGGAATGGTCAAAAATTGCTACAAACAGGTTAGAAGAGGGAAAAAATGGGTTGGAAATAGCAAAAATATCTAAAAACAGGGAAAGATATGGGCAAAAGCGGGTTACAAATGACCAAAACTGGCCTTGAAATGGTCAAAAAAGCCTTCCAACAGGTTAGAAGTGGGTAAAATGGGTTGGAAATATCCAAACATGGCTTGAAACTGGGAAAGATATGAGCAAAAAAGGGATAGAAATGGCCAAAAATGTACTGGGAATGGTCAAAAATTGCTACAAACAGGTTAGAAGATGGGAAAAAATGGGTTGGAAATAGCAAAAATATCTAAAAACAGGGAAACATATGGGCAAAAGCGGGTTACAAATGACCAAAACATGGCTTAGAAATGGTCAAAAAAGCCTTCCAACAGGTTAGAAGTGGGTAAAATGGGTTGGAAATATCCAAACATGGCTTGAAACTGGGAAAGATATGAGCTAAAAAAGGGATAGAAACTGGCCAAAAATGTAATGGGAATGGTCAAAAACTGCTACAAATCAGGTTAGAAGTGGGAAAAAATGGGTTGGAAATAGCCAAAAATGTCTTAAAACTGGGAAGGATATGGGCAAAAAAGGGATAGAAATGACCAAAAATGTCTCTGAAAGAGTCAAAAGTGGATTCAGAGAGGATAGAAGTGGGCAAAATGGGTTGGAAATATCCAAACATGGCTTGAAACTGGAAAGATATGAGTAAAAAAGGGATAGAAATGGCCAAAAATGTAATGGGAATGGTCAAAAACTGCTACAAACAGGTTAGAAGAGGGAAAAAATGGGTTGGAAATAGCAAAAATATCTAAAAACGGGGAAAGATATGGGCAAAAGCGGGTTACAAATGACCAAAACTGGCCTTGAAATGGTCAAAAAAGCCTTCCAACAGGTTAGAAGTGGGTAAAATGGGTTGGAAATATCCAAACATGGCTTGAAACTCGGAAGGATATGAGCAAAAAAGGGATAGAAATGGCCAAAAATGACCTGGGAATGGTCAAAAAATGCTACAAACAGGTTAGAAGTAGGAAAAAACGGGTTGGAAATAGCCAAAAATGTCTTAAAACTGGGAAGGATATGGGCAAAAAAGGGATAGAAATGACCAAAAATGTCTCTGAAAGAGTCAAAAATGGATTCAGAGAGGATAGAAGTGGGCAAAATGGGTTGGAAATATCCAAACATGGCTTGAAACTGGGAAAGATATGAGCAAAAAAGGGATAGAAATGGCCAAAAATGTATTGGGAATGGTCAAAAATTGCTACAAACAGGTTAGAAGAGGGAAAAAATGGGTTGGAAACAGCAAAAATATCTAAAACAGGGAAACATATGGGCAAAAGCGGGTTACAAATGACCAAAACTGGCCTTGAAATGGTCAAAAAAGCCTTCCAACAGGTTAGAAGTGGGTAAAATGGGTTGGAAATATCCAAACATGGCTTGAAACTGGGAAAGATATGAGCAAAAAAGGGATAGAAATGGCCAAAAATGTACTGGGAATGGTCAAAAACTGCTACAAACAGGTTAGAAGTGGGAAAAAATGGGTTGGAAATAGCCAAAAATGTCTTAAAACTGGGAAGGATATGGGCAAAAAAGGGATAGAAATGACCAAAAATGTCTCAGAAAGAGTCAAAAGTGGATTCAGAGAGGATAGAAGTGGGCAAAATGGGTTGGAAATATCCAAACATGGCTTGAAACTGGGAAAGATATGAGTAAAAAAGGGATAGAAATGGCCAAAAATGTAATGGGAATGGTCAAAAATTGCTACAAACAGGTTAGAAGAGGGAAAAAATGGGTTGGAAATAGAAAAAATATCTAAAAACGGGGAAAGATATGGGCAAAAAGCGGGTTACAAATGACCAAAACTGGCCTTGAAATGGTCAAAAAAGCCTTCCAACAGGTTAGAAGTGGGTAAAATGGGTTGGAAATATCCAAACATGGCTTGAAACTGGGAAAGATATGAGCAAAAAAGGGATAGAAATGGCAAAAAATATCTTGGGAATGGTCAAAAATTGCTACAAACAGGTTAGAAGAAGGAAAAAACGGGTTGGAAATAGCCAAAAATTTCTTAAAACTGGGAAGGATATGAGCAAAAAAGGGATAGAAATGGCCAAAAATGTCCTGGGAATGGTCAAAAATTGCTACAAACAGGTTAGAAGAGGGAAAAAATGGGTTGGAAATAGCAAAAATATCTAAAAACAGGGAAAGGTATGGGCAAAAGCGGGTTACAAATGACCAAAACAGGCTTAGAAATGGTCAAAAAAGCCTTCCAACAGGTTAGAAGTGGGTAAAATGGGTTGGAAATATCCAAACATGTCTTGAAACTGGAAAGATATGAGTGAAAAAGGGATAGAAATGGCCAAATATGTCCTGGGAATGGTCAAAAAATTTTACAAACAGGTTAGAAGTAGGAAAAAACGGGTTGGAAATAGCCAAAAATGTCTTAAAACTGGGAAGGATATGGGCAAAAAAGGGATAGAAATGACCAAAAATGTCTCTGAAAGAGTCAAAAGTGGATTCAGAGAGGATAGAAGTGGGCAAAATGGGTTGGAAATATCCAAACATGGCTTGAAACTGGAAGATATGAGCAAAAAAGGGATAGAAATGGCCAAAAATGTAATGGGAATGGTCAAAAATTGCTACAAACAGGTTAGAAGTGGGAAAAAATGGGTTGGAAATAGCAAAAATATCTAAAAACAGGGAAACATATGGGCAAAAGCGGGTTACAAATGACCAAAACAGGCTTAGAAATGGTCAAAAAAGCCTTCCAACAGGTTAGAAGTGGGTAAAATGGGTTGGAAATATCCAAACATGGCTTGAAACTGGGAAAGATATGAGCAAAAAAGGGATAGAAATGGCCAAAAATGTAATGGGAATGGTCAAAAATTGCTACAAACAGGTTAGAAGTGGGAAAAAATGGGTTGGAAATAGCCAAAAATGTCTTAAAACTGGGAAGGATATGGGCAAAAAAGGGATAGAAATGACCAAAAATGTCTCTGAAAGAGTCAAAAGTGGATTCAGAGAGGATAGAAGTGGGCAAAATGGGTTGGAAATATCCAAACATGGCTTGAAACTGGAAAGATATGAGTAAAAAAGGGATAGAAATGGCCAAAAATGTAATGGGAATGGTCAAAAATTGCTACAAACAGGTTAGAAGAGGGAAAAAATGGGTTGGAAATAGCAAAAATATCTAAAAACAGGGAAAGGTATGGGCAAAAGCGGGTTACAAATGACCAAAACAGGCTTAGAAATGGTCAAAAAAGCCTTCCAACAGGTTAGAAGTGGGTAAAATGGGTTGGAAATATCCAAACATGGCTTGATAACTAGGAAAGATATGAGCAAAAAAGGGATAGAAATGGCCAAAAATGTAATGGGAATGGTCAAAAACTGCTACAAACAGGTTAGAAGTGGGAAAAAATGGGTTGGAAATAGCCAAAAATGTCTTAAAACTGGGAAGGATATGGGCAAAAAAGGGATAGAAATGACCAAAAATGTCTCTGAAAGAGTCAAAAGTGGATTCAGAGAGGATAGAAGTGGGCAAAATGGGTTGGAAATATCCAAACATGGCTTGAAACTGGAAAGATATGAGTAAAAAAGGGATAGAAATGGCCAAAAATGTAATGGGAATGGTCAAAAATTGCTACAAACAGGTTAGAAGAGGGAAAAAATGGGTTGGAAACAGCAAAAATATCTAAAAACAGGGAAACATATGGGCAAAAGCGGGTTACAAATGACCAAAACTGGCCTTGAAATGGTCAAAAAAGCCTTCCAACAGGTTAGAAGTGGGTAAAATGGGTTGGAAATATCCAAACATGGCTTGAAACTGGGAAAGATATGAGCAAAAAAGGGATAGAAATGGCCAAAAATGTAATGGGAATGGTCAAAAATTGCTACAAACAGGTTAGAAGTGGGAAAAAATGGGTTGGAAATAGCAAAAATATCTAAAAACAGGGAAACATATGGGCAAAAGCGGGTTACAAATGACCAAAACAGGCTTAGAAATGGTCAAAAAAGCCTTCCAACAGGTTAGAAGTGGGTAAAATGGGTTGGAAATATCCAAACATGGCTTGATACTAGGAAAGATATGAGTAAAAAAGGGATAGAAATGGCCACAAATGTAATGGGAATGGTCAAAAACTGCTACAAACAGGTTAGAAGTGGGAAAAAATGGGTTGGAAATAGCCAAAAATGTCTTAAAACTGGGAAGGATATGGGCAAAAAAGGGATAGAAATGACCAAAAATGTCTCTGAAAGAGTCAAAAGTGGATTCAGAGAGGATAGAAGTGGGCAAAATGGGTTGGAAATATCCAAACATGGCTTGAAACTGGAAAGATATGAGTAAAAAAGGGATAGAAATGGCCAAAAATGTAATGGGAATGGTCAAAAATTGCTACAAACAGGTTAGAAGAGGGAAAAAATGGGTTGGAAACAGCAAAAATATCTAAAAACAGGGAAAGATATGGGCAAAAGCGGGTTACAAATGACCAAAACTGGCCTTGAAATGGTCAAAAAAGCCTTCCAACAGGTTAGAAGTGGGTAAAATGGGTTGGAAATATCCAAACATGGCTTGAAACTGGGAAAGATATGAGCAAAAAAGGGATAGAAATGGCCAAAAATGTAATGGGAATGGTCAAAAATTGCTACAAACAGGTTAGAAGAGGGAAAAAATGGGTTGGAAACAGCAAAAATATCTAAAAACAGGGAAACATATGGGCAAAAGCGGGTTACAAATGACCAAAACTGGCCTTGAAATGGTCAAAAAAGCCTTCCAACAGGTTAGAAGTGGGTAAAATGGGTTGGAAATATCCAAACATGGCTTGAAACTGGGAAAGATATGAGCAAAAAAGGGATAGAAATGGCCAAAAATATCTTGGGAATGGTCAAAAACTGCTACAATCAGGTTAGAAGTGGGAAAAAATGGGTTGGAAATAGCCAAAAATGTCTTAAAACTGGGAAGGATATGGGCAAAAAAGGGATAGAAATGACCAAAAATGTCTCTGAAAGAGTCAAAAGTGGATTCAGAGAGGATAGAAGTGGGCAAAATGGGTTGGAAATATCCAAACATGGCTTGAAACTGGAAAGATATGAGTAAAAAAGGGATAGAAATGGCCAAAAATGTAATGGGAATGGTCAAAAATTGCTACAAACAGGTTAGAAGAGGGAAAAAATGGGTTGGAAATAGCAAAAATATCTAAAAACAGGGAAAGATATGGGCAAAAGCGGGTTACAAATGACCAAAACTGGCCTTGAAATGGTCAAAAAAGCCTTCCAACAGGTTAGAAGTGGGTAAAATGGGTTGGAAATATCCAAACATGTCTTGAAACTGGGAAAGATATGAGCAAAAAAGGGATAGAAATGGCCAAAAATGTCAGGGGAATGGTCAAAAATTGCTACAAACAGGTTAGAAGAGGGAAAAAATGGGTTGGAAATAGCCAAAAATGTCTTAAAACTGGGAAGGATATGGGCAAAAAAGGGATAGAAATGACCAAAAATGTCTCTGAAAGAGTCAAAAAGTGGATTCAGAGAGGATAGAAGTGGGCAAAATGGGTTGGAAATATCCAAACATGGCTTGAAACTGGAAAGATATGAGTAAAAAAGGGATAGAAATGGCCAAAAATGTAATGGGAATGGTCAAAAATTGCTACAAACAGGTTAGAAGAGGGAAAAAATGGGTTGGAAATAGCAAAAATATCTAAAAACAGGGAAAGATATGGGCAAAAAGCGGGTTACAAATGACCAAAACTGGCCTTGAAATGGTCAAAAAAGCCTTCCAACAGGTTAGAAGTGGGTAAAATGGGTTGGAAATATCCAAACATGGCTTGAAACTGGGAAAGATATGAGCAAAAAAGGGATAGAAATGGCCAAAAATGTAATGGGAATGGTCAAAAATTGCTACAAACAGGTTAGAAGAGGGAAAAAATGGGTTGGAAATAGCAAAAATATCTAAAAACAGGGAAAGGTATGGGCAAAAGCGGGTTACAAATGACCAAAACAGGCTTAGAAATGGTCAAAAAAGCCTTCCAACAGGTTAGAAGTGGGTAAAATGGGTTGGAAATATCCAAACATGGCTTGATACTAGGAAAGATATGAGTAAAAAAGGGATAGAAATGGCCAAAAATGTAATGGGAATGGTCAAAAACTTGCTACAAACAGGTTAGAAGTGGGAAAAAATGGGTTGGAAATAGCCAAAAATGTCTTAAAACTGGGAAGGATATGGGCAAAAAAGGGATAGAAATGACCAAAAATGTCTCTGAAAGAGTCAAAAGTGGATTCAGAGAGGATAGAAGTGGGCAAAATGGGTTGGAAATATCCAAACATGGCTTGAAACTGGAAAGATATGAGTAAAAAAGGGATAGAAATGGCCAAAAATGTAATGGGAATGGTCAAAAATTGCTACAAACAGGTTAGAAGAGGGAAAAAATGGGTTGGAAACTAGCAAAAATATCTAAAAACAGGGAAAGATATGGGCAAAAGCGGGTTACAAATGACCAAAACAGGCTTAGAAATGGTCAAAAAAGCCTTCCAACAGGTTAGAAGTGGGTAAAATGGGTTGGAAATATCCAAACATGGCTTGAAACTCGGAAGGATATGAGCAAAAAAGGGATAGAAATGGCCAAAAATGTCCTGGGAATGGTCAAAAACTGCTACAAACAGGTTAGAAGTAGGGAAAAAACTGGGTTGGAAATAGCCAAAAATTTCTTAAAACTGGGAAGGATATGGGCAAAAAAGGGATAGAAATGACCAAAAATGTCTCTGAAAGAGTCAAAAATGGATTCAGAGAGGATAGAAGTGGGCAAAATGGGTTGGAAATATCCAAACATGGCTTGAAACTGGAAAGATATGAGTAAAAAAGGGATAGAAATGGCCAAAAATGTAATGGGAATGGTCAAAAATTGCTACAAACAGGTTAGAAGAGGGAAAAAATGGGTTGGAAACAGCAAAAATATCTAAAAACAGGGAAACATATGGGCAAAAGCGGGTTACAAATGACCAAAACAGGCTTAGAAATGGTCAAAAAAGCCTTCCAACAGGTTAGAAGTGGGTAAAATGGGTTGGAAATATCCAAACATGGCTTGATACTAGGAAAGATATGAGTAAAAAAGGGATAGAAATGGCCAAAAATGTAATGGGAATGGTCAAAAATTGCTACAAACAGGTTAGAAGTGGGAAAAAATGGGTTGGAAATAGCCAAAAATGTCTTAAAACTGGGAAGGATATGGGCAAAAAAGGGATAGAAATGACCAAAAATGTCTCTGAAAGAGTCAAAAATGGATTCAGAGAGGATAGAAGTGGGCAAAATGGGTTGGAAATATCCAAACATGGCTTGAAACTGGAAAGATATGAGTAAAAAAGGGATAGAAATGGCCAAAAATGTAATGGGAATGGTCAAAAATTGCTACAAACAGGTTAGAAGAGGGAAAAAATGGGTTGGAAACTAGCAAAAATATCTAAAAACAGGGAAAGATATGGGCAAAAGCGGGTTACAAATGACCAAAACTGGCCTTGAAATGGTCAAAAAAGCCTTCCAACAGGTTAGAAGTGGGTAAAATGGGTTGGAAATATCCAAACATGGCTTGAAACTGGGAAAGATATGAGCAAAAAAGGGATAGAAATGGCCAAAAATAGTCTGGGAATGGTCAAAAATTGCTACAAACAGGTTAGAAGTGGGAAAAAATGGGTTGGAAATAGCCAAAAATGTCTTAAAACTGGGAAGGATATGGGCAAAAAAGGGATAGAAATGACCAAAAATGCCTCTGAAAGAGTCAAAAGTGGATTCAGAGAGGATACAAGTGGGCAAAATGGGTTGGAAATATCCAAACATGGCTTGAAACTGGGAAAGATATGAGTAAAAAAGGGATAGAAATGGCCAAAAATGTAATGGGAATGGTCAAAAATTGCTACAAACAGGTTAGAAGAGGGAAAAAATGGGTTGGAAATAGCAAAAATATCTAAAAACGGGGAAAGATATGGGCAAAAGCGGGTTACAAATGACCAAAACTGGCCTTGAAATGGTCAAAAAAGCCTTCCAACAGGTTAGAAGTGGGTAAAATGGGTTGGAAATATCCAAACATGGCTTGAAACTGGGAAAGATATGAGCAAAAAAGGGATAGAAATGGCAAAAATATCTTGGGAATGGTCAAAAATTGCTACAAACAGGTTAGAAGAAGGAAAAAACGGGTTGGAAATAGCCAAAAATTTCTTAAAACTGGGAAGGATATGAGCAAAAAAGGGATAGAAATGGCCAAAAATGTCCTGGGAATGGTCAAAAATTGCTACAAACAGGTTAGAAGAGGGAAAAAATGGGTTGGAAATAGCAAAAATATCTAAAAACAGGGAAAGGTATGGGCAAAAGCGGGTTACAAATGACCAAAACAGGCTTAGAAATGGTCAAAAAAGCCTTCCAACAGGTTAGAAGTAGGTAAAATGGGTTGGAAATATCCAAACATGGCTTGAAACTCGGAAGGATATGAGCAAAAAAGGGATAGAAATGGCCAAAAATGTCCTGGGAATGGTCAAAAATTGCTACAAACAGGTTAGAAGAGGGAAAAAATGGGTTGGAAACAGCAAAAATATCTAAAACAGGGAAACATATGGGCAAAAGCGGGTTACAAATGACCAAAACTGGCCTTGAAATGGTCAAAAAAGCCTTCCAACAGGTTAGAAGTGGGTAAAATGGGTTGGAAATATCCAAACATGGCTTGAAACTGGGAAAGATATGAGCAAAAAAGGGATAGAAATGGCCAAAAATGTACTGGGAATGGTCAAAAACTGCTACAAACAGGTTAGAAGTGGGAAAAAATGGGTTGGAAATAGCCAAAAATGTCTTAAAACTGGGAAGGATATGGGCAAAAAAGGGATAGAAATGACCAAAAATGTCTCTGAAAGAGTCAAAAGTGGATTCAGAGAGGATAGAAGTGGGCAAAATGGGTTGGAAATATCCAAACATGGCTTGAAACTGGAAAGATATGAGTAAAAAAGGGATAGAAATGGCCAAAAATGTAATGGGAATGGTCAAAAATTGCTACAAACAGGTTAGAAGAGGGAAAAAATGGGTTGGAAATAGCAAAAATATCTAAAAACAGGGAAAGATATGGGCAAAAGCGGGTTACAAATGACCAAAACTGGCCTTGAAATGGTCAAAAAAGCCTTCCAACAGGTTAGAAGTGGGTAAAATGGGTTGGAAATATCCAAACATGGCTTGAAACTGGGAAAGATATGAGCAAAAAAGGGATAGAAATGGCAAAAAATATCTTGGGAATGGTCAAAAATTGCTACAAACAGGTTAGAAGAAGGAAAAAACGGGTTGGAAATAGCCAAAAATTTCTTAAAACTGGGAAGGATATGAGCAAAAAAGGGATAGAAATGGCCAAAAATGTCCTGGGAATGGTCAAAAATTGCTACAAACAGGTTAGAAGAGGGAAAAAATGGGTTGGAAATAGCAAAAATATCTAAAAACAGGGAAAGGTATGGGCAAAAGCGGGTTACAAATGACCAAAACAGGCTTAGAAATGGTCAAAAAAGCCTTCCAACAGGTTAGAAGTAGGTAAAATGGGTTGGAAATATCCAAACATGGCTTGAAACTCGGAAGGATATGAGCAAAAAAGGGATAGAAATGGCCAAAAATGTCCTGGGAATGGTCAAAAATTGCTACAAACAGGTTAGAAGAGGGAAAAAATGGGTTGGAAACAGCAAAAATATCTAAAACAGGGAAACATATGGGCAAAAGCGGGTTACAAATGACCAAAACTGGCCTTGAAATGGTCAAAAAAGCCTTCCAACAGGTTAGAAGTGGGTAAAATGGGTTGGAAATATCCAAACATGGCTTGAAACTGGGAAAGATATGAGCAAAAAAGGGATAGAAATGGCCAAAAATGTAATGGGAATGGTCAAAAACTGCTACAAACAGGTTAGAAGTGGGAAAAAATGGGTTGGAAATAGCCAAAAATGTCTTAAAACTGGGAAGGATATGGGCAAAAAAGGGATAGAAATGACCAAAAATGTCTCTGAAAGAGTCAAAAGTGGATTCAGAGAGGATAGAAGTGGGCAAAATGGGTTGGAAATATCCAAACATGGCTTGAAACTGGAAAGATATGAGTAAAAAAGGGATAGAAATGGCCAAAAATGTAATGGGAATGGTCAAAAATTGCTACAAACAGGTTAGAAGAGGGAAAAAATGGGTTGGAAATAGCAAAAATATCTAAAAACAGGGAAAGATATGGGCAAAAGCGGGTTACAAATGACCAAAACTGGCCTTGAAATGGTCAAAAAAGCCTTCCAACAGGTTAGAAGTGGGTAAAATGGGTTGGAAATATCCAAACATGGCTTGAAACTGGAAAGATATGAGCAAAAAAGGGATAGAAATGGCCAAAAATATCTGGGAATGGTCAAAAATTGCTACAAACAGGTTAGAAGAGGGAAAAAATGGGTTGGAAATAGCCAAAATTTCTTAAAAACTGGGAAGGATATGAGCAAAAAAGGGATAGAAATGACCAAAACTGTCCTGGAATGGTCAAAAAATTGCTACAACAGGTTAGAAGTGGGAAAATGGGTTGGAAATATCCAAACATGTCTTGAAAACTGGGAAAGATATGAGCAAAAAGGGATAGAAATGGACCAAAAATGCTATGGGAAATGGTCAAAAAATGCTTACAAACAGGTTAGAAGTGGTAAAAATGGGTTGGAAATATCCAAAAATGTCTTAAAACTGGGAAGGATATGGGCAAAAAAGGGATAGAAATGACCAAAAATGTCCTTGAAATGGTCAAAAAATGCTTCCAACAGGTTAGAAGTGGGTAAAAATGGGTTGGAAATATCCAAACATGTCTTGAAACTGGGAAGATATGAGCAAAAAAGGGATAGAAATGGCCAAAAATGTAATGGGAATGGTCAAAAATTGCTACAAACAGGTTAGAAGAGGGAAAAAATGGGTTGGAAATAGCAAAAATATCTAAAAACAGGGAAAGGTATGGGCAAAAGCGGGTTACAAATGACCAAAACAGGCTTAGAAATGGTCAAAAAAGCCTTCCAACAGGTTAGAAGTGGGTAAAATGGGTTGGAAATATCCAAACATGGCTTGATACTAGGAAAGATATGAGTAAAAAAGGGATAGAAATGGCCAAAAATGTAATGGGAATGGTCAAAAACTGCTACAAACAGGTTAGAAGTGGGAAAAAATGGGTTGGAAATAGCCAAAAATGTCTTAAAACTGGGAAGGATATGGGCAAAAAAGGGATAGAAATGACCAAAAATGTCTCTGAAAGAGTCAAAAGTGGATTCAGAGAGGATAGAAGTGGGCAAAATGGGTTGGAAATATCCAAACATGGCTTGAAACTGGAAAGATATGAGTAAAAAAGGGATAGAAATGGCCAAAAATGTAATGGGAATGGTCAAAAATTGCTACAAACAGGTTAGAAGAGGGAAAAAATGGGTTGGAAATAGCAAAAATATCTAAAAACAGGGAAAGATATGGGCAAAAGCGGGTTACAAATGACCAAAACTGGCCTTAGAAATGGTCAAAAAAGCCTTCCAACAGGTTAGAAGTGGGTAAAATGGGTTGGAAATATCCAAACATGGCTTGAAACTGGAAAGATATGAGCAAAAAAGGGATAGAAATGGCCAAAAATGTACTGGGAATGGTCAAAAATTGCTACAAACAGGTTAGAAGAGGGAAAAAATGGGTTGGAAATAGCAAAAATATCTAAAAACAGGGAAACATATGGGCAAAAGCGGGTTACAAATGACCAAAACTGGCCTTGAAATGGTCAAAAAAGCCTTCCAACAGGTTAGAAGTGGGTAAAATGGGTTGGAAATATCCAAACATGGCTTGAAACTGGGAAAGATATGAGCAAAAAAGGGATAGAAATGGCCAAATATGTCCTGGGAATGGTCAAAAAATGCTACAAACAGGTTAGAAGTGGGAAAAAATGGGTTGGAAATAGCCAAAAATGTCTTAAAACTGGGAAGGATATGGGCAAAAAAGGGATAGAAATGACCAAAAATGTCTCTGAAAGAGTCAAAAGTGGATTCAGAGAGGATAGAAGTGGGCAAAATGGGTTGGAAATATCCAAACATGGCTTGAAACTGGAAAGATATGAGTAAAAAAGGGATAGAAATGGCCAAAAATGTAATGGGAATGGTCAAAAATTGCTACAAACAGGTTAGAAGAGGGAAAAAATGGGTTGGAAATAGCAAAAATATCTAAAAACAGGGAAAGATATGGGCAAAAGCGGGTTACAAATGACCAAAACTGGCCTTGAAATGGTCAAAAAAGCCTTCCAACAGGTTAGAAGTGGGTAAAATGGGTTGGAAATATCCAAACATGGCTTGAAACTGGAAAGATATGAGCAAAAAAGGGATAGAAATGGCCAAAAATGTAATGGGAATGGTCAAAAATTGCTACAAACAGGTTAGAAGTAGGGAAAAAATGGGTTGGAAATAGCAAAAATATCTAAAACTGGGAAAGGATATGGGCAAAAAGCGGGTTACAAATGACCAAAACTGGCTCTGAAATGAGTCAAAAAAGCCTTCCAGACAGGTTAGAAGTGGGTAAAATGGGTTGGAAATATCCAAACATGGCTTGAAACTGGAAAGATATGAGCAAAAAAGGGATAGAAATGGCCAAAAATGTAATGGGAATGGTCAAAAATTGCTACAAACAGGTTAGAAGTAGGGAAAAAATGGGTTGGAAATAGCAAAAATATCTAAAAACAGGGAAAGGATATGGGCAAAAAGCGGGTTACAAATGACCAAAACATGTCCTTGAAATGGTCAAAAAATGCTTCAACAGGTTAGAAGTGGGCAAAATGGGTTGGAAATATCCAAACATGTCTTGAAACTGGGAAAGATATGAGCAAAAAAGGGATAGAAATGGCCAAAAATGTAATGGGAATGGTCAAAAATTGCTACAAACAGGTTAGAAGAGGGAAAAAATGGGTTGGAAATAGCAAAAATATCTAAAAACAGGGAAAGATATGGGCAAAAGCGGGTTACAAATGACCAAAACTGGCCTTGAAATGGTCAAAAAAGCCTTCCAACAGGTTAGAAGTGGGTAAAATGGGTTGGAAATATCCAAACATGGCTTGAAACTGGGAAAGATATGAGCAAAAAAGGGATAGAAATGGCCAAAAATGTAATGGGAATGGTCAAAAACTGCTACAAACAGGTTAGAAGTGGGAAAAAATGGGTTGGAAATAGCCAAAAATGTCTTAAAACTGGGAAGGATATGGGCAAAAAAGGGATAGAAATGACCAAAAATGTCTCTGAAAGAGTCAAAAAGTGGATTCAGAGAGGATAGAAGTGGGCAAAATGGGTTGGAAATATCCAAACATGGCTTGAAACTGGAAAGATATGAGTAAAAAAGGGATAGAAATGGCCAAAAATGTAATGGGAATGGTCAAAAATTGCTACAAACAGGTTAGAAGAGGGAAAAAATGGGTTGGAAATAGCAAAAATATCTAAAAACAGGGAAAGATATGGGCAAAAGCGGGTTACAAATGACCAAAACAGGCTTAGAAATGGTCAAAAAAGCCTTCCAACAGGTTAGAAGTGGGTAAAATGGGTTGGAAATATCCAAACATGGCTTGAAACTGGGAAAGATATGAGCAAAAAAGGGATAGAAATGGCCAAAAATGTCCTGGGAATGGTCAAAAATTGCTACAAACAGGTTAGAAGAGGGAAAAAATGGGTTGGAAATAGCCAAAAATGTCTTAAAACTGGGAAGGATATGGGCAAAAAAGGGATAGAAATGACCAAAAATGTCTCTGAAAGAGTCAAAAATGGATTCAGAGAGGATAGAAGTGGGCAAAATGGGTTGGAAATATCCAAACATGGCTTGAAACTGGAAAGATATGAGTAAAAAAGGGATAGAAATGGCCAAAAATGTAATGGGAATGGTCAAAAATTGCTACAAACAGGTTAGAAGAGGGAAAAAATGGGTTGGAAACTAGCAAAAATATCTAAAAACAGGGAAACATATGGGCAAAAGCGGGTTACAAATGACCAAAACTGGCCTTAGAAATGGTCAAAAAAGCCTTCCAACAGGTTAGAAGTGGGTAAAATGGGTTGGAAATATCCAAACATGGCTTGAAACTGGGAAAGATATGAGCAAAAAAGGGATAGAAATGGCCAAAAATGTAATGGGAATGGTCAAAAATTGCTACAAACAGGTTAGAAGTGGGAAAAAATGGGTTGGAAATAGCCAAAAATGTCTTAAAACTGGGAAGGATATGGGCAAAAAAGGGATAGAAATGACCAAAAATGTCTCTGAAAGAGTCAAAAGTGGATTCAGAGAGGATAGAAGTGGGCAAAATGGGTTGGAAATATCCAAACATGGCTTGAAACTGGAAAGATATGAGTAAAAAAGGGATAGAAATGGCCAAAAATGTAATGGGAATGGTCAAAAATTGCTACAAACAGGTTAGAAGAGGGAAAAAATGGGTTGGAAACAGCAAAAATATCTAAAAACAGGGAAAGATATGGGCAAAAGCGGGTTACAAATGACCAAAACTGGCCTTGAAATGGTCAAAAAAGCCTTCCAACAGGTTAGAAGTGGGTAAAATGGGTTGGAAATATCCAAACATGGCTTGAAACTGGGAAAGATATGAGCAAAAAAGGGATAGAAATGGCCAAAAATATCTTGGGAATGGTCAAAAATTGCTACAAACAGGTTAGAAGTAGGAAAAAATGGGTTGGAAATAGCCAAAAATGTCTTAAAACTGGGAAGGATATGGGCAAAAAAGGGATAGAAATGACCAAAAATGTCTCTGAAAGAGTCAAAAATGGATTCAGAGAGGATAGAAGTGGGCAAAATGGGTTGGAAATATCCAAACATGGCTTGAAACTGGGAAAGATATGAGTAAAAAAGGGATAGAAATGGCCAAAAATGTAATGGGAATGGTCAAAAATTGCTACAAACAGGTTAGAAGAGGGAAAAAAATGGGTTGGAAACAGCAAAAATATCTAAAAACAGGGAAACATATGGGCAAAAGCGGGTTACAAATGACCAAAACTAGGCCTTAGAAATGGTCAAAAAAGCCTTCCAACAGGTTAGAAGTGGGTAAAATGGGTTGGAAATATCCAAACATGGCTTGAAACTAGGAAAGATATGAGCAAAAAAGGGATAGAAATGGCCAAAAATGTAATGGGAATGGTCAAAAACTTGCTACAAACAGGTTAGAAGTGGGAAAAAATGGGTTGGAAATAGCCAAAAATGTCTTAAAACTGGGAAGGATATGGGCAAAAAAGGGATAGAAATGACCAAAAATGCCTCTGAAAGAGTCAAAAGTGGATTCAGAGAGGATACAAGTGGGCAAAATGGGTTGGAAATATCCAAACATGGCTTGAAACTGGGAAAGATATGAGTAAAAAAGGGATAGAAATGGCCAAAAATGTAATGGGAATGGTCAAAAATTGCTACAAACAGGTTAGAAGAGGGAAAAAATGGGTTGGAAATAGCAAAAATATCTAAAAACGGGGAAAGATATGGGCAAAAGCGGGTTACAAATGACCAAAACTGGCCTTGAAATGGTCAAAAAAGCCTTCCAACAGGTTAGAAGTGGGTAAAATGGGTTGGAAATATCCAAACATGGCTTGAAACTGGGAAAGATATGAGCAAAAAAGGGATAGAAATGGCAAAAAATATCTTGGGAATGGTCAAAAATTGCTACAAACAGGTTAGAAGAAGGAAAAAACGGGTTGGAAATAGCCAAAAATTTCTTAAAACTGGGAAGGATATGAGCAAAAAAGGGATAGAAATGGCCAAAAATGTCCTGGAATGGTCAAAAATTGCTACAAACAGGTTAGAAGAGGGAAAAAATGGGTTGGAAATAGCAAAAATATCTAAAAACAGGGAAAGGTATGGGCAAAAGCGGGTTACAAATGACCAAAACAGGCTTAGAAATGGTCAAAAAAGCCTTCCAACAGGTTAGAAGTGGGTAAAATGGGTTGGAAATATCCAAACATGGCTTGAAACTCGGAAAGATATGAGCAAAAAAGGGATAGAAATGGCCAAAAATGTAATGGGAATGGTCAAAAATTGCTACAAACAGGTTAGAAGAGGGAAAAAATGGGTTGGAAATAGCAAAAATATCTAAAAACAGGGAAACATATGGGCAAAAGCGGGTTACAAATGACCAAAACTGGCCTTGAAATGGTCAAAAAAGCCTTCCAACAGGTTAGAAGTGGGTAAAATGGGTTGGAAATATCCAAACATGGCTTGAAACTGGGAAAGATATGAGCAAAAAAGGGATAGAAATGGCCAAAAATATCTTGGGAATGGTCAAAAATTGCTACAAACAGGTTAGAAGTGGGAAAAAATGGGTTGGAAATAGCCAAAAATGTCTTAAAACTGGGAAGGATATGGGCAAAAAAGGGATAGAAATGACCAAAAATGTCTCTGAAAGAGTCAAAAGTGGATTCAGAGAGGATAGAAGTGGGCAAAATGGGTTGGAAATATCCAAACATGGCTTGAAACTGGAAAGATATGAGTAAAAAAGGGATAGAAATGGCCAAAAATGTAATGGGAATGGTCAAAAATTGCTACAAACAGGTTAGAAGAGGGAAAAAATGGGTTGGAAATAGCAAAAATATCTAAAAACAGGGAAAGATATGGGCAAAAGCGGGTTACAAATGACCAAAACTGGCCTTGAAATGGTCAAAAAAGCCTTCCAACAGGTTAGAAGTGGGTAAAATGGGTTGGAAATATCCAAACATGGCTTGAAACTGGGAAAGATATGAGCAAAAAAGGGATAGAAATGGCCAAAAATGTACTGGGAATGGTCAAAAATTGCTACAAACAGGTTAGAAGAAGGAAAAAACGGGTTGGAAATAGCCAAAAATTTCTTAAAACTGGGAAGGATATGAGCAAAAAAGGGATAGAAATGGCCAAAAATGTCCTGGGAATGGTCAAAAATTGCTACAAACAGGTTAGAAGAGGGAAAAAATGGGTTGGAAATAGCAAAAATATCTAAAAACAGGGAAAGGTATGGGCAAAAGCGGGTTACAAATGACCAAAACAGGCTTAGAAATGGTCAAAAAAGCCTTCCAACAGGTTAGAAGTTGGTAAAATGGGTTGGAAATATCCAAACATGGCTTGAAACTGGGAAAGATATGAGCAAAAAAGGGATAGAAATGGCCAAAAATGTCCTGGGAATGGTCAAAAAATGCTACAAACAGGTTAGAAGTAGGAAAAAACGGGTTGGAAATAGCCAAAAATTTCTTAAAACTGGGAAGGATATGAGCAAAAAAGGGATAGAAATGGCAAAAAATGTAATGGGAATGGTCAAAAATTGCTACAAACAGGTTAGAAGAGGGAAAAAATGGGTTGGAAATAGCAAAAATATCTAAAAACAGGGAAAGATATGGGCAAAAGCGGGTTACAAATGACCAAAACAGGCTTAGAAATGGTCAAAAAAGCCTTCCAACAGGTTAGAAGTGGGTAAAATGGGTTGGAAATATCCAAACATGGCTTGAAACTAGGAAAGATATGAGTAAAAAAGGGATAGAAATGGCCAAAATGTAATGGGAATGGTCAAAAACTGCTACAAACAGGTTAGAAGTGGGAAAAAATGGGTTGGAAATAGCCAAAAATGTCTTAAAACTGGGAAGGATATGGGCAAAAAAGGGATAGAAATGACCAAAAATGTCTCTGAAAGAGTCAAAAGTGGATTCAGAGAGGATAGAAGTGGGCAAAATGGGTTGGAAATATCCAAACATGGCTTGAAACTGGAAAGATATGAGTAAAAAAGGGATAGAAATGGCCAAAAATGTAATGGGAATGGTCAAAAATTGCTACAAACAGGTTAGAAGAGGGAAAAAATGGGTTGGAAATAGCAAAAATATCTAAAAACAGGGAAAGATATGGGCAAAAGCGGGTTACAAATGACCAAAACTGGCCTTAGAAATGGTCAAAAAAGCCTTCCAACAGGTTAGAAGTGGGTAAAATGGGTTGGAAATATCCAAACATGGCTTGAAACTCGGAAAGATATGAGCAAAAAAGGGATAGAAATGGCCAAAAATGTCATGGGAATGGTCAAAAATGCTACAAACAGGTTAGAAGTAGGAAAAAACGGGTTGGAAATAGCCAAAAATGTCTTAAAACTGGGAAGGATATGGGCAAAAAAGGGATAGAAATGACCAAAAATGTCTCTGAAAGAGTCAAAAATGGATTCAGAGAGGATAGAAGTGGGCAAAATGGGTTGGAAATATCCAAACATGGCTTGAAACTGGAAAGATATGAGTAAAAAAGGGATAGAAATGGCCAAAAATGTAATGGGAATGGTCAAAAATTGCTACAAACAGGTTAGAAGAGGGAAAAAATGGGTTGGAAACTAGCAAAAATATCTAAAAACAGGGAAACATATGGGCAAAAGCGGGTTACAAATGACCAAAACATGGCCTTAGAAATGGTCAAAAAAGCCTTCCAACAGGTTAGAAGTGGGTAAAATGGGTTGGAAATATCCAAACATGGCTTGATACTAGGAAAGATATGAGCAAAAAAGGGATAGAAATGGCCACAAATGTAATGGGAATGGTCAAAAACTGCTACAAACAGGTTAGAAGTGGGAAAAAATGGGTTGGAAATAGCCAAAAATGTCTTAAAACTGGGAAGGATATGGGCAAAAAAGGGATAGAAATGACCAAAAATGTCTCTGAAAGAGTCAAAAGTGGATTCAGAGAGGATAGAAGTGGGCAAAATGGGTTGGAAATATCCAAACATGGCTTGAAACTGGAAAGATATGAGTAAAAAAGGGATAGAAATGGCCAAAAATGTAATGGGAATGGTCAAAAATTGCTACAAACAGGTTAGAAGAGGGAAAAAATGGGTTGGAAATAGCAAAAATATCTAAAAACAGGGAAAGATATGGGCAAAAGCGGGTTACAAATGACCAAAACTGGCCTTGAAATGGTCAAAAAAGCCTTCCAACAGGTTAGAAGTGGGTAAAATGGGTTGGAAATATCCAAACATGGCTTGAAACTGGGAAAGATATGAGCAAAAAAGGGATAGAAATGGCCAAAAATATCTTGGGAATGGTCAAAAATTGCTACAAACAGGTTAGAAGTAGGGAAAAAACTGGGTTGGAAATAGCCAAAAATGTCTTAAAACTGGGAAGGATATGGGCAAAAAAGGGATAGAAATGACCAAAAATGTCTCTGAAAGAGTCAAAAATGGATTCAGAGAGGATAGAAGTGGGCAAAATGGGTTGGAAATATCCAAACATGGCTTGAAACTGGGAAAGATATGAGTAAAAAAGGGATAGAAATGGCCAAAAATGTAATGGGAATGGTCAAAAATTGCTACAAACAGGTTAGAAGTGGGAAAAAAATGGGTTGGAAATAGCAAAAATATCTAAAAACAGGGAAACATATGGGCAAAAGCGGGTTACAAATGACCAAAACTGGCCTTAGAAATGGTCAAAAAAGCCTTCCAACAGGTTAGAAGTGGGTAAAATGGGTTGGAAATATCCAAACATGGCTTGATACTGGGAAAGATATGAGCAAAAAAGGGATAGAAATGGCCAAAAATGTAATGGGAATGGTCAAAAATTGCTACAAACAGGTTAGAAGTGGGAAAAAATGGGTTGGAAATAGCCAAAAATGTCTTAAAACTGGGAAGGATATGGGCAAAAAAGGGATAGAAATGACCAAAAATGTCTCTGAAAGAGTCAAAAGTGGATTCAGAGAGGATAGAAGTGGGCAAAATGGGTTGGAAATATCCAAACATGGCTTGAAACTGGGAAAGATATGAGTAAAAAAGGGATAGAAATGGCCAAAAATGTAATGGGAATGGTCAAAAATTGCTACAAACAGGTTAGAAGAGGGAAAAAATGGGTTGGAAATAGCAAAAATATCTAAAAACAGGGAAAGGTATGGGCAAAAGCGGGTTACAAATGACCAAAACAGGCTTAGAAATGGTCAAAAAAGCCTTCCAACAGGTTAGAAGTGGGTAAAATGGGTTGGAAATATCCAAACATGGCTTGAAACTGGGAAAGATATGAGCAAAAAAGGGATAGAAATGGCCAAAAATGTAATGGGAATGGTCAAAAATTGCTACAAACAGGTTAGAAGTGGGAAAAAATGGGTTGGAAATAGCCAAAAATGTCTTAAAACTGGGAAGGATATGGGCAAAAAAGGGATAGAAATGACCAAAAATGTCTCTGAAAGAGTCAAAAATGGATTCAGAGAGGATAGAAGTGGGCAAAATGGGTTGGAAATATCCAAACATGGCTTGAAACTGGAAAGATATGAGTAAAAAAGGGATAGAAATGGCCAAAAATGTAATGGGAATGGTCAAAAATTGCTACAAACAGGTTAGAAGAGGGAAAAAATGGGTTGGAAATAGCAAAAATATCTAAAAACAGGGAAACATATGGGCAAAAGCGGGTTACAAATGACCAAAACTGGCCTTGAAATGGTCAAAAAAGCCTTCCAACAGGTTAGAAGTGGGTAAAATGGGTTGGAAATATCCAAACATGGCTTGAAACTGGGAAAGATATGAGCAAAAAAGGGATAGAAATGGCCAAAAATGTAATGGGAATGGTCAAAAATTGCTACAAACAGGTTAGAAGAGGGAAAAAATGGGTTGGAAATAGCCAAAAATGTCTTAAAACTGGGAAGGATATGGGCAAAAAAGGGATAGAAATGACCAAAAATGTCTCTGAAAGAGTCAAAAATGGATTCAGAGAGGATAGAAGTGGGCAAAATGGGTTGGAAATATCCAAACATGGCTTGAAACTGGAAAGATATGAGTAAAAAAGGGATAGAAATGGCCAAAAATGTAATGGGAATGGTCAAAAATTGCTACAAACAGGTTAGAAGTAGGAAAAAACGGGTTGGAAATAGCCAAAAATGTCTTAAAACTGGGAAGGATATGGGCAAAAAAGGGATAGAAATGACCAAAAATGTCTCTGAAAGAGTCAAAAATGGATTCAGAGAGGATAGAAGTGGGCAAAATGGGTTGGAAATATCCAAACATGGCTTGAAACTGGGAAAGATATCAGTAAAAAAGGGATTGAAATGGCCAAAAATGTAATGGGAATGGTCAAAAAATGCTACAAACAGGTTAGAAGTAGGAAAAAACGGGTTGGAAATAGCCAAAAATGTCTTAAAACTGGGAAGGATATGAGCAAAAAAGGGATAGAAACGGCCACAAATGTAATGGGAATGATCAAAAATTGCTACAATCAGGTTAGAAGTGGGAAAAAATGGGTTGGAAATAGCCAAAAATGTCTTAAAACTGGGAAGGATATGGGCAAAAAAGGGATAGAAATGACCAAAAATGTCTCTGAAAGAGTCAGAAGTGGATTCAGAGAGGATAGAAGTGGGCAAAATGGGTTGGAAATATCCAAACATGGCTTGAAACTGGAAAGATATGAGTAAAAAAGGGATAGAAATGGCCAAAAATGTAATGGGAATGGTCAAAAATTGCTACAAACAGGTTAGAAGAGGGAAAAAATGGGTTGGAAATAGCAAAAATATCTAAAAACAGGGAAAGATATGGGCAAAAGCGGGTTACAAATGACCAAAACTGGCCTTGAAATGGTCAAAAAAGCCTTCCAACAGGTTAGAAGTGGGTAAAATGGGTTGGAAATATCCAAACATGGCTTGAAACTGGAAAGATATGAGCAAAAAAGGGATAGAAATGGCCAAAAATGTAATGGGAATGGTCAAAAATTGCTACAAACAGGTTAGAAGAGGGAAAAAATGGGTTGGAAACTAGCAAAAATATCTAAAAACAGGGAAACATATGGGCAAAAGCGGGTTACAAATGACCAAAACAGGCTTAGAAATGGTCAAAAAAGCCTTCCAACAGGTTAGAAGTGGGTAAAATGGGTTGGAAATATCCAAACATGGCTTGAATACTAGGAAAGATATGAGTAAAAAAGGGATAGAAATGGCCAAAAATGTAATGGGAATGGTCAAAAACTGCTACAAACAGGTTAGAAGTGGGAAAAAATGGGTTGGAAATAGCCAAAAATGTCTTAAAACTGGGAAGGATATGGGCAAAAAAGGGATAGAAATGACCAAAAATGTCTCTGAAAGAGTCAAAAATGGATTCAGAGAGGATAGAAGTGGGCAAAATGGGTTGGAAATATCCAAACATGGCTTGAAACTGGAAAGATATGAGTAAAAAAGGGATAGAAATGGCCAAAAATGTAATGGGAATGGTCAAAAATTGCTACAAACAGGTTAGAAGAGGGAAAAAATGGGTTGGAAATAGCAAAAATATCTAAAAACAGGGAAAGGTATGGGCAAAAGCGGGTTACAAATGACCAAAACTGGCCTTGAAATGGTCAAAAAAGCCTTCCAACAGGTTAGAAGTGGGTAAAATGGGTTGGAAATATCCAAACATGGCTTGAAACTGGGAAAGATATGAGCAAAAAAGGGATAGAAATGGCCAAAAATGTAATGGGAATGGTCAAAAATTGCTACAAACAGGTTAGAAGTGGGAAAAAATGGGTTGGAAATAGCCAAAAATGTCTTAAAACTGGGAAGGATATGGGCAAAAAAGGGATAGAAATGACCAAAAATGTCTCTGAAAGAGTCAAAAAGTGGATTCAGAGAGGATAGAAGTGGGCAAAATGGGTTGGAAATATCCAAACATGGCTTGAAACTGGAAAGATATGAGTAAAAAAGGGATAGAAATGGCCAAAAATGTAATGGGAATGGTCAAAAATTGCTACAAACAGGTTAGAAGAGGGAAAAAATGGGTTGGAAATAGCAAAAATATCTAAAAACAGGGAAAGATATGGGCAAAAGCGGGTTACAAATGACCAAAACTGGCCTTGAAATGGTCAAAAAAGCCTTCCAACAGGTTAGAAGTGGGTAAAATGGGTTGGAAATATCCAAACATGGCTTGAAACTGGGAAAGATATGAGCAAAAAAGGGATAGAAATGGCCAAAAATGTAATGGGAATGGTCAAAAATTGCTACAAACAGGTTAGAAGTGGGAAAAAATGGGTTGGAAATAGCAAAAATATCTAAAAACAGGGAAACATATGGGCAAAAGCGGGTTACAAATGACCAAAACTGGCCTTAGAAATGGTCAAAAAAGCCTTCCAACAGGTTAGAAGTGGGTAAAATGGGTTGGAAATATCCAAACATGGCTTGAAACTGGGAAAGATATGAGCAAAAAAGGGATAGAAATGGCCAAAAATGTAATGGGAATGGTCAAAAATTGCTACAAACAGGTTAGAAGAGGGAAAAAATGGGTTGGAAATAGCCAAAAATGTCTTAAAACTGGGAAGGATATGGGCAAAAAAGGGATAGAAATGACCAAAAATGTCTCTGAAAGAGTCAAAAGTGGATTCAGAGAGGATAGAAGTGGGCAAAATGGGTTGGAAATATCCAAACATGGCTTGAAACTGGAAAGATATGAGTAAAAAAGGGATAGAAATGGCCAAAAATGTAATGGGAATGGTCAAAAATTGCTACAAACAGGTTAGAAGAGGGAAAAAATGGGTTGGAAATAGCAAAAATATCTAAAAACAGGGAAACATATGGGCAAAAGCGGGTTACAAATGACCAAAACTGGCCTTGAAATGGTCAAAAAAGCCTTCCAACAGGTTAGAAGTGGGTAAAATGGGTTGGAAATATCCAAACATGGCTTGAAACTGGGAAAGATATGAGCAAAAAAGGGATAGAAATGGCCAAAAATGTAATGGGAATGGTCAAAAATTGCTACAAACAGGTTAGAAGTGGGAAAAAATGGGTTGGAAATAGCCAAAAATGTCTTAAAACTGGGAAGGATATGGGCAAAAAAGGGATAGAAATGACCAAAAATGTCTCTGAAAGAGTCAAAAGTGGATTCAGAGAGGATAGAAGTGGGTAAAATGGGTTGGAAATATCCAAACATGGCTTGAAACTGGAAAGATATGAGTAAAAAAGGGATAGAAATGGCCAAAAATGTAATGGGAATGGTCAAAAATTGCTACAAACAGGTTAGAAGAGGGAAAAAATGGGTTGGAAATAGCAAAAAATGTCTTAAAACTGGGAAGGATATGAGCAAAAAAGGGATAGAAACGGCCACAAATGTAATGGGAATGATCAAAAACTGCTACAATCAGGTTAGAAGTGGGAAAAAATGGGTTGGAAATAGCCAAAAATGTCTTAAAACTGGGAAGGATATGGGCAAAAAAGGGATAGAAATGACCAAAAATGTCTCTGAAAGAGTCAAAAGTGGATTCAGAGAGGATAGAAGTGGGCAAAATGGGTTGGAAATATCCAAACATGGCCTGAAACTGGAAAGATATGAGTATAAAAGGGATAGAAATGGCCAAAAATGTAATGGGAATGGTCAAAAATTGCTACAAACAGGTTAGAAGAGGGAAAAAATGGGTTGGAAATAGCAAAAATATCTAAAAACAGGGAAAGATATGGGCAAAAGCGGGTTACAAATGACCAAAACTGGCCTTGAAATGGTCAAAAAAGCCTTCCAACAGGTTAGAAGTGGGTAAAATGGGTTGGAAATATCCAAACATGGCTTGAAACTCGGAAGGATATGAGCAAAAAAGGGATAGAAATGGCCAAAAATGTAATGGGAATGGTCAAAAAATGCTACAAACAGGTTAGAAGAGGGAAAAAATGGGTTGGAAATAGCCAAAAATGTCTTAAAACTGGGAAGGATATGGGCAAAAAAGGGATAGAAATGACCAAAAATGTCTCTGAAAGAGTCAAAAGTGGATTCAGAGAGGATAGAAGTGGGCAAAATGGGTTGGAAATATCCAAACATGGCTTGAAACTGGAAAGATATGAGTAAAAAAGGGATAGAAATGGCCAAAAATGTAATGGGAATGGTCAAAAATTGCTACAAACAGGTTAGAAGAGGGAAAAAATGGGTTGGAAATAGCAAAAATATCTAAAAACAGGGAAAGGTATGGGCAAAAGCGGGTTACAAATGACCAAAACTGGCCTTGAAATGGTCAAAAAAGCCTTCCAACAGGTTAGAAGTGGGTAAAATGGGTTGGAAATATCCAAACATGGCTTGAAACTGGGAAAGATATGAGCAAAAAAGGGATAGAAATGGCCAAAAATGTAATGGGAATGGTCAAAAATTGCTACAAACAGGTTAGAAGAGGGAAAAAATGGGTTGGAAATAGCAAAAATATCTAAAAACAGGGAAAGATATGGGCAAAAGCGGGTTACAAATGACCAAAACTGGCTTAGAAATGGTCAAAAAAGCCTTCCAACAGGTTAGAAGTGGGTAAAATGGGTTGGAAATATCCAAACATGGCTTGAAACTGGGAAAGATATGAGCAAAAAAGGGATAGAAATGGCCAAAAATGTAATGGGAATGGTCAAAAACTTGCTACAAACAGGTTAGAAGTGGGAAAAAATGGGTTGGAAATAGCCAAAAATGTCTTAAAACTGGGAAGGATATGGGCAAAAAAGGGATAGAAATGACCAAAAATGTCTCTGAAAGAGTCAAAAGTGGATTCAGAGAGGATAGAAGTGGGCAAAATGGGTTGGAAATATCCAAACATGGCTTGAAACTGGAAAGATATGAGTAAAAAAGGGATAGAAATGGCCAAAAATGTAATGGGAATGGTCAAAAATTGCTACAAACAGGTTAGAAGAGGGAAAAAATGGGTTGGAAATAGCAAAAATATCTAAAAACAGGGAAAGATATGGGCAAAAGCGGGTTACAAATGACCAAAACTGGCCTTGAAATGGTCAAAAAAGCCTTCCAACAGGTTAGAAGTGGGTAAAATGGGTTGGAAATATCCAAACATGGCTTGAAACTGGGAAAGATATGAGCAAAAAAGGGATAGAAATGGCCAAAAATGTCATGGGAATGGTCAAAAATTGCTACAAACAGGTTAGAAGTAGGGAAAAAACGGGTTGGAAATAGCCAAAAATTTCTTAAAACTGGGAAGGATATGGGCAAAAAAGGGATAGAAATGACCAAAAATGTCTCTGAAAGAGTCAAAAATGGATTCAGAGAGGATAGAAGTGGGCAAAATGGGTTGGAAATATCCAAACATGGCTTGAAACTGGGAAAGATATCAGTAAAAAAGGGATTGAAATGGCCAAAAATGTAATGGGAATGGTCAAAAAATGCTACAAACAGGTTAGAAGTAGGAAAAAACGGGTTGGAAATAGCCAAAAATGTCTTAAAACTGGGAAGGATATGAGCAAAAAAGGGATAGAAACGGCCACAAATGTAATGGGAATGATCAAAAACTGCTACAATCAGGTTAGAAGTGGGAAAAAATGGGTTGGAAATAGCCAAAAATGTCTTAAAACTGGGAAGGATATGGGCAAAAAAGGGATAGAAATGACCAAAAATGTCTCTGAAAGAGTCAAAAGTGGATTCAGAGAGGATAGAAGTGGGCAAAATGGGTTGGAAATATCCAAACATGGCTTGAAACTGGAAAGATATGAGTAAAAAAGGGATAGAAATGGCCAAAAATGTAATGGGAATGGTCAAAAATTGCTACAAACAGGTTAGAAGAGGGAAAAAATGGGTTGGAAATAGCAAAAATATCTAAAAACAGGGAAAGGATATGGGCAAAAAGCGGGTTACAAATGACCAAAACTGGCCTTGAAATGGTCAAAAAGCCTTCCAACAGGTTAGAAGTGGGTAAAATGGGTTGGAAATATCCAAACATGGCTTGAAACTGGGAAAGATATGAGCAAAAAAGGGATAGAAATGGCCAAAAATGTAATGGGAATGGTCAAAAATTGCTACAAACAGGTTAGAAGAGGGAAAAAATGGGTTGGAAATAGCAAAAATATCTAAAAACAGGGAAAGATATGGGCAAAAGCGGGTTACAAATGACCAAAACTGGCTTAGAAATGGTCAAAAAAGCCTTCCAACAGGTTAGAAGTGGGTAAAATGGGTTGGAAATATCCAAACATGGCTTGAAACTGGAAAGATATGAGTAAAAAAGGGATAGAAATGGCCAAAAATGTAATGGGAATGGTCAAAAACTGCTACAAACAGGTTAGAAGTGGGAAAAAATGGGTTGGAAATAGCCAAAAATGTCTTAAAACTGGGAAGGATATGGGCAAAAAAGGGATAGAAATGACCAAAAATGTCTCTGAAAGAGTCAAAAGTGGATTCAGAGAGGATAGAAGTGGGCAAAATGGGTTGGAAATATCCAAACATGGCTTGAAACTGGAAAGATATGAGTAAAAAAGGGATAGAAATGGCCAAAAATGTAATGGGAATGGTCAAAAATTGCTACAAACAGGTTAGAAGAGGGAAAAAATGGGTTGGAAATAGCAAAAATATCTAAAAACAGGGAAAGATATGGGCAAAAGCGGGTTACAAATGACCAAAACTGGCCTTGAAATGGTCAAAAAAGCCTTCCAACAGGTTAGAAGTGGGTAAAATGGGTTGGAAATATCCAAACATGGCTTGAAACTCGGAAGGATATGAGCAAAAAAGGATAGAAATGGCCAAAAATGTCCTGGGAATGGTCAAAAAATGCTACAAACAGGTTAGAAGTAGGAAAAAACGGGTTGGAAATAGCCAAAAATTTCTTAAAACTGGGAAGGATATGAGCAAAAAAGGGATAGAAATGGCCAAAAATGTAATGGGAATGGTCAAAAATTGCTACAAACAGGTTAGAAGAGGGAAAAAATGGGTTGGAAATAGCAAAAATATCTAAAAACAGGGAAAGGTATGGGCAAAAGCGGGTTACAAATGACCAAAACAGGCTTAGAAATGGTCAAAAAAGCCTTCCAACAGGTTAGAAGTGGGTAAAATGGGTTGGAAATATCCAAACATGGCTTGATACTAGGAAAGATATGAGTAAAAAAGGGATAGAAATGGCCAAAAATGTAATGGGAATGGTCAAAAACTGCTACAAACAGGTTGGAAGTGGGAAAAAATGGGATTGGAAATAGCCAAAAATGTCTTAAAACAGGGAAGGATATGGGCAAAAAAGGGATAGAAATGACCAAAAATGTCTCTGAAAGAGTCAAAAGTGGATTCAGAGAGGATAGAAGTGGGCAAAATGGGTTGGAAATATCCAAACATGGCTTGAAACTGGAAAGATATGAGTAAAAAAGGGATAGAAATGGCCAAAAATGTAATGGGAATGGTCAAAAATTGCTACAAACAGGTTAGAAGAGGGAAAAAATGGGTTGGAAATAGCAAAAATATCTAAAAACGGGGAAAGATATGGGCAAAAGCGGGTTACAAATGACCAAAACTGGCCTTGAAATGGTCAAAAAAGCCTTCCAACAGGTTAGAAGTGGGTAAAATGGGTTGGAAATATCCAAATATGGCTTGAAACTCGGAAGGATATGAGCAAAAAAGGATAGAAATGGCCAAAAATGTCCTGGGAATGGTCAAAAAATGCTACAAACAGGTTAGAAGTAGGAAAAAACGGGTTGGAAATAGCCAAAAATGTCTTGAAACTGGGAAAGATATGAGCAAAAAAGGGATAGAAATGGCCAAAAATGTAATGGGAATGGTCAAAAATTGCTACAAACAGGTTAGAAGAGGGAAAAAATGGGTTGGAAATAGCAAAAATATCTAAAAACAGGGAAAGATATGGGCAAAAGCGGGTTACAAATGACCAAAACAGGCTTAGAAATGGTCAAAAAAGCCTTCCAACAGGTTAGAAGTGGGTAAAATGGGTTGGAAATATCCAAACATGGCTTGATACTAGGAAAGATATGAGTAAAAAAGGGATAGAAATGGCCAAAAATGTAATGGGAATGGTCAAAAACTGCTACAAACAGGTTAGAAGTGGGAAAAAATGGGTTGGAAATAGCCAAAAATGTCTTAAAACTGGGAAGGATATGGGCAAAAAAGGGATAGAAATGACCAAAAATGTCTCTGAAAGAGTCAAAAGTGGATTCAGAGAGGATAGAAGTGGGCAAAATGGGTTGGAAATATCCAAACATGGCTTGAAACTGGAAAGATATGAGTAAAAAAGGGATAGAAATGGCCAAAAATGTAATGGGAATGGTCAAAAATTGCTACAAACAGGTTAGAAGAGGGAAAAAATGGGTTGGAAATAGCAAAAATATCTAAAAACAGGGAAAGATATGGGCAAAAGCGGGTTACAAATGACCAAAACAGGCTTAGAAATGGTCAAAAAAGCCTTCCAACAGGTTAGAAGTGGGTAAAATGGGTTGGAAATATCCAAACATGGCTTGAAACTCGGAAGGATATGAGCAAAAAAGGGATAGAAATGGCCAAAAATGTCCTGGGAATGGTCAAAAAATGCTACAAACAGGTTAGAAGTAGGAAAAAACGGGTTGGAAATAGCCAAAAATGTCTTAAAACTGGGAAGGATATGGGCAAAAAAGGGATAGAAATGACCAAAAATGTCTCTGAAAGAGTCAAAAATGGATTCAGAGAGGATAGAAGTGGGCAAAATGGGTTGGAAATATCCAAACATGGCTTGAAACTGGAAAGATATGAGTAAAAAAGGGATAGAAATGGCCAAAAATGTAATGGGAATGGTCAAAAATTGCTACAAACAGGTTAGAAGAGGGAAAAAATGGGTTGGAAACAGCAAAAATATCTAAAAACAGGGAAACATATGGGCAAAAGCGGGTTACAAATGACCAAAACAGGCTTAGAAATGGTCAAAAAAGCCTTCCAACAGGTTAGAAGTGGGTAAAATGGGTTGGAAATATCCAAACATGGCTTGATACTGGGAAAGATATGAGCAAAAAAGGGATAGAAACTGGCCACAAATGTAATGGGAATGGTCAAAAACTGCTACAATCAGGTTAGAAGTGGGAAAAAATGGGTTGGAAATAGCCAAAAATGTCTTAAAACTGGGAAGGATATGGGCAAAAAAGGGATAGAAATGACCAAAAATGTCTCTGAAAGAGTCAAAAGTGGATTCAGAGAGGATAGAAGTGGGCAAAATGGGTTGGAAATATCCAAACATGTCCTTGAAACTGGGAAAGATATGAGCAAAAAAGGGATAGAAATGGCCAAAAATGTAATTGGGAATGGTCAAAAATTGCTACAAACAGGTTAGAAGTGGGAAAAAATGGGTTGGAAATAGCAAAAATATCTAAAAACAGGGAAAGGTATGGGCAAAAGCGGGTTACAAATGACCAAAACAGGCTTAGAAATGGTCAAAAAAGCCTTCCAACAGGTTAGAAGTGGGTAAAATGGGTTGGAAATATCCAAACATGGCTTGAAACTGGGAAAGATATGAGTAAAAAAGGGATAGAAACGGCCACAAATGTAATGGGAATGGTCAAAAACTGCTACAAACAGGTTAGAAGTGGGAAAAAATGGGTTGGAAATAGCCAAAAATGTCTTAAAACTGGGAAGGATATGGGCAAAAAAGGGATAGAAATGACCAAAAATGTCTCTGAAAGAGTCAAAAGTGGATTCAGAGAGGATAGAAGTGGGCAAAATGGGTTGGAAATATCCAAACATGGCTTGAAACTGGAAAGATATGAGTAAAAAAGGGATAGAAATGGCCAAAAATGTAATGGGAATGGTCAAAAATTGCTACTAACAGGTTAGAAGAGGGAAAAAATGGGTTGGAAACAGCAAAAATATCTAAAAACAGGGAAACATATGGGCAAAAGCGGGTTACAAATGACCAAAACTGGCCTTGAAATGGTCAAAAAAGCCTTCCAACAGGTTAGAAGTGGGTAAAATGGGTTGGAAATATCCAAACATGGCTTGAAACTGGGAAAGATATCAGTAAAAAAGGGATAGAAATGGCCAAAAATATCTTGGGAATGGTCAAAAACTGCTACAATCAGGTTAGAAGTAGGAAAAAACGGGTTGGAAATAGCCAAAAATGTCTTAAAACTATGAAGGATATGGGCAAAAAAGGGATAGAAATGGCCAAAAATGTAATGTGAATGGTCAAAAATTGCTACAAACAGGTTAGAAGACGGAAAAAATGGGTTGGAAATAGCAAAAATATCTAAAAACAGGGAAAGTATGGGCAAAAGCGGGTTACAAATGACCAAAACAGGCTTAGAAATGGTCAAAAAAGCCTTCCAACAGGTTAGAAGTGGGTAAAATGGGTTGGAAATATCCAAACATGGCTTGAAACTGGAAAGATATGAGTGAAAAAAGGGATAGAAATGGCCAAAAATGTAATGGGAATGGTCAAAAATTGCTACAAACAGGTTAGAAGAGGGAAAAAATGGGTTGGAAATAGCAAAAATATCTAAAAACAGGGAAAGGTATGGGCAAAAGCGGGTTACAAATGACCAAAACAGGCTTAGAAATGGTCAAAAAAGCCTTCCAACAGGTTAGAAGTGGGTAAAATGGGTTGGAAATATCCAAACATGGCTTGATACTAGGAAAGATATGAGTAAAAAAGGGATAGAAATGGCCACAAATGTAATGGGAATGGTCAAAAACTGCTACAAACAGGTTAGAAGTGGGAAAAAATGGGTTGGAAATAGCCAAAAATGTCTTAAAACTGGGAAGGATATGGGCAAAAAAGGGATAGAAATGACCAAAAATGTCTCTGAAAGAGTCAAAAATGGATTCAGAGAGGATAGAAGTGGGCAAAATGGGTTGGAAATATCCAAACATGGCTTGAAACTGGGAAAGATATGAGCAAAAAAGGGATAGAAATGGCCAAAAATGTAATGGGAATGGTCAAAAATTGCTACAAACAGGTTAGAAGTGGGAAAAAATGGGTTGGAAATAGCAAAAATATCTAAAAACAGGGAAAGGTATGGGCAAAAGCGGGTTACAAATGACCAAAACAGGCTTAGAAATGGTCAAAAAAGCCTTCCAACAGGTTAGAAGTGGGTAAAATGGGTTGGAAATATCCAAACATGGCTTGAAACTGGGAAAGATATGAGTAAAAAAGGGATAGAAATGGCCAAAAATGTAATGGGAATGGTCAAAAATTGCTACAAACAGGTTAGAAGTGGGAAAAAATGGGTTGGAAATAGCAAAAATATCTAAAACTCGGAAGGATATGAGCAAAAAGGGATAGAAATGGCCAAAAATGTCCTGGGAATGGTCAAAAAATGCTACAAACAGGTTAGAAGTAGGTAAAAACTGGGTTGGAAATAGCCAAAAATTTCTTAAAACTGGGAAGGATATGAGCAAAAAAGGGATAGAAACGGCCACAAATGTAATGGGAATGATCAAAAACTGCTACAATCAGGTTAGAAGTGGGAAAAAATGGGTTGGAAATAGCCAAAAATGTCTTAAAACTGGGAAGGATATGGGCAAAAAAGGGATAGAAATGACCAAAAATGTCTCTGAAAGAGTCAAAAGTGGATTCAGAGAGGATAGAAGTGGGCAAAATGGGTTGGAAATATCCAAACATGGCTTGAAACTGGAAAGATATGAGTAAAAAAGGGATAGAAATGGCCAAAAATGTAATGGGAATGGTCAAAAATTGCTACTAACAGGTTAGAAGAGGGAAAAAATGGGTTGGAAACAGCAAAAATATCTAAAAACAGGGAAACATATGGGCAAAAGCGGGTTACAAATGACCAAAACTGGCCTTGAAATGGTCAAAAAAGCCTTCCAACAGGTTAGAAGTGGGTAAAATGGGTTGGAAATATCCAAACATGGCTTGAAACTGGGAAAGATATCAGTAAAAAAGGGATAGAAATGGCCAAAAATATCTTGGGAATGGTCAAAAACTGCTACAATCAGGTTAGAAGTAGGAAAAAACGGGTTGGAAATAGCCAAAAATGTCTTAAAACTGGGAAGGATATGGGCAAAAAAGGGATAGAAATGGCCAAAAATGTAATGTGAATGGTCAAAAATTGCTACAAACAGGTTAGAAGACGGAAAAAATGGGTTGGAAATAGCAAAAATATCTAAAAACAGGGAAAGTTATGGGCAAAAGCGGGTTACAAATGACCAAAACAGGCTTAGAAATGGTCAAAAAAGCCTTCCAACAGGTTAGAAGTGGGTAAAATGGGTTGGAAATATCCAAACATGGCTTGAAACTGGAAAGATATGAGGAAAAAAAGGGATAGAAATGGCCAAAAATGTAATGGGAATGGTCAAAAATTGCTACAAACAGGTTAGAAGAGGGAAAAAATGGGTTGGAAATAGCAAAAATATCTAAAAACAGGGAAAGGTATGGGCAAAAGCGGGTTACAAATGACCAAAACAGGCTTAGAAATGGTCAAAAAAGCCTTCCAACAGGTTAGAAGTGGGTAAAATGGGTTGGAAATATCCAAACATGGCTTGATACTAGGAAAGATATGAGTAAAAAAGGGATAGAAACGGCCACAAATGTAATGGGAATGGTCAAAAACTGCTACAAACAGGTTAGAAGTGGGAAAAAATGGGTTGGAAATAGCCAAAAATGTCTTAAAACTGGGAAGGATATGGGCAAAAAAGGGATAGAAATGACCAAAAATGTCTCTGAAAGAGTCAAAAGTGGATTCAGAGAGGATAGAAGTGGGCAAAATGGGTTGGAAATATCCAAACATGGCTTGAAACTGGAAAGATATGAGCAAAAAAGGGATAGAAATGGCCAAAAATGTAATGGGAATGGTCAAAAATTGCTACAAACAGGTTAGAAGAGGGAAAAAATGGGTTGGAAATAGCAAAAATATCTAAAAACAGGGAAAGGTATGGGCAAAAGCGGGTTACAAATGACCAAAACTGGCCTTGAAATGGTCAAAAAAGCCTTCCAACAGGTTAGAAGTGGGTAAAATGGGTTGGAAATATCCAAACATGGCTTGAAACTCGGAAGGATATGAGCAAAAAAGGATAGAAATGGCCAAAAATGTCCTGGGAATGGTCAAAAATTGCTACAAACAGGTTAGAAGTAGGAAAAAACGGGTTGGAAATAGCCAAAAATGTCTTAAAACTGGGAAGGATATGGGCAAAAAAGGGATAGAAATGACCAAAAATGTCTCTGAAAGAGTCAAAAGTGGATTCAGAGAGGATAGAAGTGGGCAAAATGGGTTGGAAATATCCAAACATGGCTTGAAACTGGAAAGATATGAGTAAAAAAGGGATAGAAATGGCCAAAAATGTAATGGGAATGGTCAAAAAATGCTACAAACAGGTTAGAAGTAGGAAAAAACGGGTTGGAAATAGCCAAAAATGTCTTAAAACTGGGAAGGATATGAGCAAAAAAGGGATAGAAATGGCCAAAAATGTAATGGGAATGGTCAAAAATTGCTACAAACAGGTTAGAAGAGGGAAAAAATGGGTTGGAAATAGCAAAAATATCTAAAAACAGGGAAAGGTATGGGCAAAAGCGGGTTACAAATGACAAAAACAGGCTTAGAAATGGTCAAAAAAGCCTTCAAACAGGTTAGAAGTGGGTAAAATGGGTTGGAAATATCCAAACATGGCTTGAAACTGGAAAGATATGAGTGAAAAAGGGATAGAAATGGCCAAAAATGTAAT
This sequence comes from Myiopsitta monachus, assembly GCA_017639245.1. Taxonomy (NCBI): domain Eukaryota; kingdom Metazoa; phylum Chordata; class Aves; order Psittaciformes; family Psittacidae; genus Myiopsitta; species Myiopsitta monachus. The sequence goes on along the minus strand of JAESHU010000113.1, from coordinate 298,782 downwards.
GGGAATGGTCAAAAATTGCTACAAACAGGTTAGAAGAGGGAAAAAATGGGTTGGAAATAGCAAAAATATCTAAAAACACGGAAAGGTATGGGCAAAAGCGGGTTACAAATGACCAAAACAGGCTTAGAAATGGTCAAAAAAGCCTTCCAACAGGTTAGAAGTGGGTAAAATGGGTTGGAAATATCCAAACATGGCTTGATACTAGGAAAGATATGAGTAAAAAAGGGATAGAAACGGCCACAAATGTAATGGGAATGGTCAAAAACTGCTACAAACAGGTTAGAAGTGGGAAAAAATGGGTTGGAAATAGCCAAATATCTTAAAACTGGGAAGGATATGGGCAAAAAAAGGGATAGAAATGACCAAAAATGTCTCTGAAAGAGTCAAAAGTGGATTCAGAGAGGATAGAAGTGGGCAAAATGGGTTGGAAATATCCAAACATGGCTTGAAACTGGGAAAGATATCAGTAAAAAAGGGATAGAAATGGCCAAAAATGTAATGGGAATGGTCAAAAATTGCTACAAACAGGTTAGAAGAGGGAAAAAATGGGTTGGAAACAGCAAAAATATCTAAAAACAGGGAAACATATGGGCAAAAGCGGGTTACAAATGACCAAAACAGGCTTAGAAATGGTCAAAAAAGCCTTCCAACAGGTTAGAAGTGGGTAAAATGGGTTGGAAATATCCAAACATGGCATTGATACTAGGAAAGATATGAGTAAAAAAGGGATAGAAACGGCCACAAATGTAATGGGAATGGTCAGAAACTGCTACAAACAGGTTAGAAGTGGGAAAAAATGGGTTGGAAATAGCCAAAAATGTCTTAAAACTGGGAAGGATATGGGCAAAAAAGGGATAGAAATGACCAAAAATGTCTCTGAAAGAGTCAAAAGTGGATTCAGAGAGGATAGAAGTGGGCAAAATGGGTTGGAAATATCCAAACATGGCTTGAAACTGGAAAGATATGAGTAAAAAAGGGATAGAAATGGCCAAAAATATCTTGGGAATGGTCAAAAATTGCTACAAACAGGTTAGAAGAGGGAAAAAATGGGTTGGAAACAGCAAAAATATCTAAAAACGGGGAAAGATATGGGCAAAAGCGGGTTACAAATGACCAAAACTGGCCTTGAAATGGTCAAAAAAGCCTTCCAACAGGTTAGAAGTGGGTAAAATGGGTTGGAAATATCCAAACATGGCTTGAAACTCGGAAGGATATGAGCAAAAAAGGGATAGAAATGGCCAAAAATGTCCTGGGAATGGTCAAAAATTGCTACAAACAGGTTAGAAGAGGGAAAAAATGGGTTGGAAACAGCAAAAATATCTAAAACAGGGAAACATATGGGCAAAAGCGGGTTACAAATGACCAAAACTGGCCTTGAAATGGTCAAAAAAGCCTTCCAACAGGTTAGAAGTGGGTAAAATGGGTTGGAAATATCCAAACATGGCTTGAAACTGGGAAAGATATGAGCAAAAAAGGGATAGAAATGGCCAAAAATATCTTGGGAATGGTCAAAAACTGCTACAATCAGGTTAGAAGTGGGAAAAAATGGGTTGGAAATAGCCAAAAATGTCTTAAAACTGGGAAGGATATGGGCAAAAAAGGGATAGAAATGACCAAAAATGCCTCTGAAAGAGTCAAAAGTGGATTCAGAGAGGATACAAGTGGGCAAAATGGGTTGGAAATATCCAAACATGGCTTGAAACTGGGAAAGATATGAGTAAAAAAGGGATAGAAATGGCCAAAAATGTAATGGGAATGGTCAAAAATTGCTACAAACAGGTTAGAAGAAGGAAAAAACGGGTTGGAAATAGCCAAAAATTTCTTAAAACTGGGAAGGATATGAGCAAAAAGGGATAGAAATGGCCAAAAATGTCCTGGGAATGGTCAAAAATTGCTACAAACAGGTTAGAAGAGGGAAAAAATGGGTTGGAAATAGCAAAAATATCTAAAAACAGGGAAAGGTATGGGCAAAAGCGGGTTACAAATGACCAAAACAGGCTTAGAAATGGTCAAAAAAGCCTTCCAACAGGTTAGAAGTTGGTAAAATGGGTTGGAAATATCCAAACATGGCTTGAAACTGGGAAAGATATGAGCAAAAAAGGGATAGAAATGGCCAAAAATGTCCTGGGAATGGTCAAAAAATGCTACAAACAGGTTAGAAGTAGGAAAAACGGGTTGGAAATAGCCAAAAATTTCTTAAAACTGGGAAGGATATGAGCAAAAAAGGGATAGAAATGGCCAAAAATGTAATGGGAATGGTCAAAAATTGCTACAAACAGGTTAGAAGAGGGAAAAAATGGGTTGGAAATAGCAAAAATATCTAAAAACAGGGAAAGGTATGGGCAAAAGCGGGTTACAAATGACCAAAACAGGCTTAGAAATGGTCAAAAAAGCCCTCCAACAGGTTAGAAGTGGGTAAAATGGGTTGGAAATATCCAAGCATGGCTTGATACTAGGAAAGATATGAGTAAAAAAGGGATAGAAATGGCCAAAATGTAATGGGAATGGTCAAAAACTGCTACAAACAGGTTGGAAGTGGGAAAAAATGGGTTGGAAATAGCCAAAAATGTCTTAAAACTGGGAAGGATATGGGCAAAAAAGGGATAGAAATGACCAAAAATGTCTCTGAAAGAGTCAAAAGTGGATTCAGAGAGGATAGAAGTGGGCAAAATGGGTTGGAAATATCCAAACATGGCTTGAAACTGGAAAGATATGAGTAAAAAAGGGATAGAAATGGCCAAAAATGTAATGGGAATGGTCAAAAATTGCTACAAACAGGTTAGAAGAGGGAAAAAATGGGTTGGAAATAGCAAAAATATCTAAAAACGGGGAAAGATACGGGCAAAAGAGGGTTACAAATGACCAAAACAGGCTTAGAAATGGTCAAAAAAGCCTTCCAACAGGTTAGAAGTGGGTAAAATGGGTTGGAAATATCCAAACATGGCTTGAAACTCGGAAGGATATGAGCAAAAAAGGATAGAAATGGCCAAAAATGTCCTGGGAATGGTCAAAAAATGCTACAAACAGGTTAGAAGTAGGAAAAAACGGGTTGGAAATAGCCAAAAATTTCTTAAAACTGGGAAGGATATGGGCAAAAAAGGGATAGAAATGACCAAAAATGTCTCTGAAAGAGTCAAAAATGGATTCAGAGAGGATAGAAGTGGGCAAAATGGGTTGGAAATATCCAAACATGGCTTGAAACTGGGAAAGATATCAGTAAAAAAGGGATAGAAATGGCCAAAAATGTAATGGGAATGGTCAAAAATTGCTACAAACAGGTTAGAAGAGGGAAAAAATGGGTTGGAAACAGCAAAAATATCTAAAAACAGGGAAACATATGGGCAAAAGCGGGTTACAAATGACCAAAACAGGCTTAGAAATGGTCAAAAAAGCCTTCCAACAGGTTAGAAGTGGGTAAAATGGGTTGGAAATATCCAAACATGGCTTGATACTAGGAAAGATATGAGTAAAAAAGGGATAGAAACGGCCACAAATGTAATGGGAATGGTCAAAAACTGCTACAATCAGGTTAGAAGTGGGAAAAAATGGGTTGGAAATAGCCAAAAATGTCTTAAAACTGGGAAGGATATGGGCAAAAAAAGGGATAGAAATGACCAAAAATGTCTCTGAAAGAGTCAAAAGTGGATTCAGAGAGGATAGAAATGGGCAAAATGGGTTGGAAATATCCAAACATGTCCTGAAACTGGGAAAGATATGAGCAAAAAAGGGATAGAAATGGCCAAAAATATCTTGGGAATGGTCAAAAATTGCTACAAACAGGTTAGAAGTGGGAAAAAATGGGTTGGAAATAGCAAAAATATCTAAAAACAGGGAAAGGAATGGGCAAAAGCGGGTTACAAATGACCAAAACAGGCTTAGAAATGGTCAAAAAAGCCTTCCAACAGGTTAGAAGTGGGTAAAATGGGTTGGAAATATCTAAACATGGCTTGAAACTGGGAAAGATATGAGTAAAAAAGGGATAGAAACGGCCACAAATGTAATGGGAATGATCAAAAACTGCTACAATCAGGTTAGAAGTGGGAAAAAATGGGTTGGAAATAGCCAAAAATGTCTTAAAACAGGGAAGGATATGGGCAAAAAAGGGAGAGAAATGACCAAAAATGTCTCTGAAAGAGTCAAAAGTGGATTCAGAGAGGATAGAAGTGGGCAAAATGGGTTGGAAATATCCAAACATGGCTTGAAACTGGAAAGATATGAGTAAAAAAGGGATAGAAATGGCCAAAAATGTAATGGGAATGGTCAAAAATTGCTACTAACAGGTTAGAAGAGGGAAAAAATGGGTTGGAAACAGCAAAAATATCTAAAAACAGGGAAACATATGGGCAAAAGCGGGTTACAAATGACCAAAACTGGCCTTGAAATGGTCAAAAAAGCCTTCCAACAGGTTAGAAGTGGGTAAAATGGGTTGGAAATATCCTAAACATGGCTTGAAACTGGGAAAGATATGAGTAAAAAAGGGATAGAAACTGGCCACAAATGTAATGGGAATGATCAAAAACTGCTACAATCAGGTTAGAAGTGGGAAAAAATGGGTTGGAAATAGCCAAAAATGTCTTAAAACAGGGAAGGATATGGGCAAAAAAGGGATAGAAATGACCAAAAATGTCTCTGAAAGAGTCAAAAATGGATTCAGAGAGGATAGAAGTGGGCAAAATGGGTTGGAAATATCCAAACATGGCTTGAAACTGGAAAGATATGAGTAAAAAAGGGATAGAAATGGCCAAAAATGTAATGGGAATGGTCAAAAATTGCTACAAACAGGTTAGAAGTAGGAAAAAACGGGTTGGAAATAGCCAAAAATGTCTTAAAACTGGGAAGGATATGGGCAAAAAAGGGATAGAAATGACCAAAAATGTCTCTGAAAGAGTCAAAAATGGATTCAGAGAGGATAGAAGTGGGCAAAATGGGTTGGAAATATCCAAACATGGCTTGAAACTGGGAAAGATATCAGTAAAAAAGGGATTGAAATGGCCAAAAATGTAATGGGAATGGTCAAAAAATGCTACAAACAGGTTAGAAGTAGGAAAAAACGGGTTGGAAATAGCCAAAAATGTCTTAAAACTGGGAAGGATATGAGCAAAAAAGGGATAGAAACGGCCACAAATGTAATGGGAATGATCAAAAATTGCTACAATCAGGTTAGAAGTGGGAAAAAATGGGTTGGAAATAGCCAAAAATGTCTTAAAACTGGGAAGGATATGGGCAAAAAAGGGATAGAAATGACCAAAAATGTCTCTGAAAGAGTCAAAAGTGGATTCAGAGAGGATAGAAGTGGGCAAAATGGGTTGGAAATATCCAAACATGGCTTGAAACTGGAAAGATATGAGTAAAAAAGGATAGAAATGGCCAAAAATGTAATGGGAATGGTCAAAAATTGCTACAAACAGGTTAGAAGAGGGAAAAAATGGGTTGGAAATAGCAAAAATATCTAAAAACGGGGAAAGATATGGGCAAAAGCGGGTTACAAATGACCAAAACTGGCCTTGAAATGGTCAAAAAAGCCTTCCAACAGGTTAGAAGTGGGTAAAATGGGTTGGAAATATCCAAACATGGCTTGAAACTCGGAAGGATATGAGCAAAAAAGGGATAGAAATGGCCAAAAATGTCCTGGGAATGGTCAAAAAATGCTACAAACAGGTTAGAAGTAGGAAAAAACGGGTTGGAAATAGCCAAAAATTTCTTAAAACTGGGAAGGATATGGGCAAAAAAGGGATAGAAATGACCAAAAATGTCTCTGAAAGAGTCAAAAATGGATTCAGAGAGGATAGAAGTGGGCAAAATGGGTTGGAAATATCCAAACATGGCTTGAAACTGGGAAAGATATCAGTAAAAAAGGGATTGAAATGGCCAAAAATGTAATGGGAATGGTCAAAAAATGCTACAAACAGGTTAGAAGTAGGAAAAAACGGGTTGGAAATAGCCAAAAATTTCTTAAAACTGGGAAGGATATGGGCAAAAAAGGGATAGAAATGACCAAAAATGTCTCTGAAAGAGTCAAAAATGGATTCAGAGAGGATAGAAGTGGGCAAAATGGGTTGGAAATATCCAAACATGGCTTGATACTAGGAAAGATATGAGTAAAAAAGGGATAGAAACGGCCACAAATGTAATGGGAATGGTCAAAAACTGCTACAATCAGGTTAGAAGTGGGAAAAAATGGGTTGGAAATAGCCAAAAATGTCTTAAAACTGGGAAGGATATGGGCAAAAAAAGGGATAGAAATGACCAAAAATGTCTCTGAAAGAGTCAAAAGTGGATTCAGAGAGGATAGAAGTGGGCAAAATGGGTTGGAAATATCCAAACATGTCCTGAAACTGGGAAAGATATGAGCAAAAAAGGGATAGAAATGGCCAAAAATATCTTGGGAATGGTCAAAAATTGCTACAAACAGGTTAGAAGTGGGAAAAAATGGGTTGGAAATAGCAAAAATATCTAAAAACAGGGAAAGGTATGGGCAAAAGCGGGTTACAAATGACCAAAACAGGCTTAGAAATGGTCAAAAAAGCCTTCCAACAGGTTAGAAGTGGGTAAAATGGGTTGGAAATATCTAAACATGGCTTGAAACTGGGAAAGATATGAGTAAAAAAGGGATAGAAACGGCCACAAATGTAATGGGAATGATCAAAAACTGCTACAATCAGGTTAGAAGTGGGAAAAAATGGGTTGGAAATAGCCAAAAATGTCTTAAAACTGGGAAGGATATGGGCAAAAAAGGGATAGAAATGACCAAAAATGTCTCTGAAAGAGTCAAAAGTGGATTCAGAGAGGATAGAAGTGGGCAAAATGGGTTGGAAATATCCAAACATGGCTTGAAACTGGAAAGATATGAGTAAAAAAGGGATAGAAATGGCCAAAAATGTAATGGGAATGGTCAAAAATTGCTACAAACAGGTTAGAAGAGGGAAAAAATGGGTTGGAAATAGCAAAAATATCTAAAAACGGGGAAAGATATGGGCAAAAGCGGGTTACAAATGACCAAAACTGGCCTTGAAATGGTCAAAAAAGCCTTCCAACAGGTTAGAAGTGGGTAAAATGGGTTGGAAATAGCCAAACATGGCTTGAAACTCGGAAGGATATGAGCAAAAAAGGATAGAAATGGCCAAAAATGTCCTGGGAATGGTCAAAAAATGCTACAAACAGGTTAGAAGTAGGAAAAAACGGGTTGGAAATAGCCAAAAATTTCTTAAAACTGGGAAGGATATGGGCAAAAAAGGGATAGAAATGACCAAAAATGTCTCTGAAAGAGTCAAAAATGGATTCAGAGAGGATAGAAGTGGGCAAAATGGGTTGGAAATATCCAAACATGGCTTGAAACTGGGAAAGATATCAGTAAAAAAGGGATTGAAATGGCCAAAAATGTAATGGGAATGGTCAAAAAATGCTACAAACAGGTTAGAAGTAGGAAAAAACGGGTTGGAAATAGCCAAAAATGTCTTAAAACTGGGAAGGATATGAGCAAAAAAGGGATAGAAATGACCAAAAATGTCTCTGAAAGAGTCAAAAGTGGATTCAGAGAGGATAGAAGTGGGCAAAATGGGTTGGAAATATCCAAACATGGCTTGAAACTGGAAAGATATGAGTAAAAAAGGGATAGAAATGGCCAAAAATGTAATGGGAATGGTCAAAAATTGCTACTAACAGGTTAGAAGAGGGAAAAAATGGGTTGGAAACAGCAAAAATATCTAAAAACAGGGAAACATATGGGCAAAAGCGGGTTACAAATGACCAAAACTGGCCTTGAAATGGTCAAAAAAGCCTTCCAACAGGTTAGAAGTGGGTAAAATGGGTTGGAAATATCTAAACATGGCTTGAAACTGGGAAAGATATGAGTAAAAAAGGGATAGAAACGGCCACAAATGTAATGGGAATGATCAAAAACTGCTACAATCAGGTTAGAAGTGGGAAAAAATGGGTTGGAAATAGCCAAAAATGTCTTAAAACAGGGAAGGATATGGGCAAAAAAGGGATAGAAATGACCAAAAATGTCTCTGAAAGAGTCAAAAGTGGATTCAGAGAGGATAGAAGTGGGCAAAATGGGTTGGAAATATCCAAACATGGCTTGAAACTGGAAAGATATGAGTAAAAAAGGGATAGAAATGGCCAAAAATGTAATGGGAATGGTCAAAAATTGCTACAAACAGGTTAGAAGAGGGAAAAAATGGGTTGGAAATAGCAAAAATATCTAAAAACGGGGAAAGATATGGGCAAAAGCGGGTTACAAATGACCAAAACTGGCCTTGAAATGGTCAAAAAAGCCTTCCAACAGGTTAGAAGTGGGTAAAATGGGTTGGAAATATCCAAACATGGCTTGAAACTCGGAAGGATATGAGCAAAAAAGGATAGAAATGGCCAAAAATGTCCTGGGAATGGTCAAAAAATGCTACAAACAGGTTAGAAGTAGGAAAAAACGGGTTGGAAATAGCCAAAAATGTCTTAAAACTGGGAAGGATATGGGCAAAAAAGGGATAGAAATGACCAAAAATGTCTCTGAAAGAGTCAAAAATGGATTCAGAGAGGATAGAAGTGGGCAAAATGGGTTGGAAATATCCAAACATGGCTTGAAACTGGGAAAGATATCAGTAAAAAAGGGATTGAAATGGCCAAAAATGTAATGGGAATGGTCAAAAAATGCTACAAACAGGTTAGAAGTAGGAAAAAACGGGTTGGAAATAGCCAAAAATGTCTTAAAACTGGGAAGGATATGAGCAAAAAAGGGATAGAAACGGCCACAAATGTAATGGGAATGATCAAAAACTGCTACAATCAGGTTAGAAGTGGGAAAAAATGGGTTGGAAATAGCCAAAAATGTCTTAAAACTGGGAAGGATATGGGCAAAAAAGGGATAGAAATGACCAAAAATGTCTCTGAAAGAGTCAAAAGTGGATTCAGAGAGGATAGAAGTGGGCAAAATGGGTTGGAAATATCCAAACATGGCTTGAAACTGGAAAGATATGAGTAAAAAAGGGATAGAAATGGCCAAAAATGTAATGGGAATGGTCAAAAATTGCTACAAACAGGTTAGAAGAGGGAAAAAATGGGTTGGAAATAGCAAAAATATCTAAAAACGGGGAAAGATATGGGCAAAAGCGGGTTACAAATGACCAAAACTGGCCTTGAAATGGTCAAAAAGCCTTCCAACAGGTTAGAAGTGGGTAAAATGGGTTGGAAATATCCAAACATGGCTTGAAACTCGGAAGGATATGAGCAAAAAAGGGATAGAAATGGCCAAAAATGTCCTGGGAATGGTCAAAAAATGCTACAAACAGGTTAGAAGTAGGAAAAAACGGGTTGGAAATAGCCAAAAATTTCTTAAAACTGGGAAGGATACGGGCAAAAAAGGGATAGAAATGACCAAAAATGTCTCAGAAAGAGTCAAAAATGGATTCAGAGAGGATAGAAGTGGGCAAAATGGGTTGGAAATATCCAAACATGGCTTGAAACTGGGAAAGATATCAGTAAAAAAGGGATTGAAATGGCCAAAAATGTAATGGGAATGGTCAAAAAATGCTACAAACAGGTTAGAAGTAGGAAAAAACGGGTTGGAAGTAGCCAAAAATGTCTTAAAACTGGGAAGGATATGGGCAAAAAAGGGATAGAAATGACCAAAAATGTCTCTGAAAGAGTCAAAAATGGATTCAGAGAGGATAGAAGTGGGCAAAATGGGTTGGAAATATCCAAACATGGCTTGAAACTGGGAAAGATATCAGTAAAAAAGGGATAGAAATGGCCAAAAATGTAATGGGAATGGTCAAAAATTGCTACTAACAGGTTAGAAGAGGGAAAAAATGGGTTGGAAACAGCAAAAATATCTAAAAACAGGGAAACATATGGGCAAAAGCGGGTTACAAATGACCAAAACAGGCTTAGAAATGGTCAAAAAAGCCTTCCAACAGGTTAGAAGTGGGTAAAATGGGTTGGAAATATCCAAACATGGCTTGATACTAGGAAAGATATGAGTAAAAAAGGGATAGAAACGGCCACAAATGTAATGGGAATGGTCAAAAACTGCTACAATCAGGTTAGAAGTGGGAAAAAATGGGTTGGAAATAGCCAAAAATGTCTTAAAACTGGGAAGGATATGGGCAAAAAAAGGGATAGAAATGACCAAAAATGTCTCTGAAAGAGTCAAAAGTGGATTCAGAGAGGATAGAAGTGGGCAAAATGGGTTGGAAATATCCAAACATGTCCTGAAACTGGGAAAGATATGAGCAAAAAAGGGATAGAAATGGCCAAAAATATCTTGGGAATGGTCAAAAATTGCTACAAACAGGTTAGAAGTGGGAAAAAAATGGGTTGGAAATAGCAAAAATATCTAAAAACAGGGAAAGGTATGGGCAAAAGCGGGTTACAAATGACCAAAACAGGCTTAGAAATGGTCAAAAAAGCCTTCCAACAGGTTAGAAGTGGGTAAAATGGGTTGGAAATATCCAAACATGGCTTGAAACTGGGAAAGATATGAGTAAAAAAGGGATAGAAACGGCCACAAATGTAATGGGAATGATCAAAAACTGCTACAATCAGGTTAGAAGTGGGAAAAAATGGGTTGGAAATAGCCAAAAATGTCTTAAAACAGGGAAGGATATGGGCAAAAAAGGGATAGAAATGACCAAAAATGTCTCTGAAAGAGTCAAAAGTGGATTCAGAGAGGATAGAAGTGGGCAAAATGGGTTGGAAATATCCAAACATGGCTTGAAACTGGAAAGATATGAGTAAAAAAGGGATAGAAATGGCCAAAAATGTAATGGGAATGGTCAAAAATTGCTACAAACAGGTTAGAAGAGGGAAAAAAATGGGTTGGAAATAGCAAAAATATCTAAAAACGGGGAAAGATATGGGCAAAAGCGGGTTACAAATGACCAAAACTGGCCTTGAAATGGTCAAAAAAGCCTTCCAACAGGTTAGAAGTGGGTAAAATGGGTTGGAAATATCCAAACATGGCTTGAAACTCGGAAGGATATGAGCAAAAAAGGATAGAAATGGCCAAAAATGTCCTGGGAATGGTCAAAAAATGCTACAAACAGGTTAGAAGTAGGAAAAAACGGGTTGGAAATAGCCAAAAATTTCTTAAAACTGGGAAGGATATGGGCAAAAAAGGGATAGAAATGACCAAAAATGTCTCTGAAAGAGTCAAAAATGGATTCAGAGAGGATAGAAGTGGGCAAAATGGGTTGGAAATATCCAAACATGGCTTGAAACTGGGAAAGATATCAGTAAAAAAGGGATTGAAATGGCCAAAAATGTAATGGGAATGGTCAAAAAATGCTACAAACAGGTTAGAAGTAGGAAAAAACGGGTTGGAAATAGCCAAAAATGTCTTAAAACTGGGAAGGATATGAGCAAAAAAGGGATAGAAACGGCCACAAATGTAATGGGAATGATCAAAAACTGCTACAATCAGGTTAGAAGTGGGAAAAAATGGGTTGGAAATAGCCAAAAATGTCTTAAAACTGGGAAGGATATGGGCAAAAAAGGGATAGAAATGACCAAAAATGTCTCTGAAAGAGTCAAAAGTGGATTCAGAGAGGATAGAAGTGGGCAAAATGGGTTGGAAATATCCAAACATGGCTTGAAACTGGAAAGATATGAGTAAAAAAGGGATAGAAATGGCCAAAAATGTAATGGGAATGGTCAAAAATTGCTACTAACAGGTTAGAAGAGGGAAAAAAATGGGTTGGAAACAGCAAAAATATCTAAAAACAGGGAAACATATGGGCAAAAGCGGGTTACAAATGACCAAAACTGGCCTTGAAATGGTCAAAAAAGCCTTCCAACAGGTTAGAAGTGGGTAAAATGGGTTGGAAATATCTAAACATGGCTTGAAACTGGGAAAGATATGAGTAAAAAAGGGATAGAAACGGCCACAAATGTAATGGGAATGATCAAAAACTGCTACAATCAGGTTAGAAGTGGGAAAAAATGGGTTGGAAATAGCCAAAAATGTCTTAAAACAGGGAAGGATATGGGCAAAAAAGGGATAGAAATTACCAAAAATGTCTCTGAAAGAGTCAAAAGTGGATTCAGAGAGGATAGAAGTGGGCAAAATGGGTTGGAAATATCCAAACATGGCTTGAAACTGGAAAGATATGAGTAAAAAAGGGATAGAAATGGCCAAAAATGTAATGGGAATGGTCAAAAATTGCTACAAACAGGTTAGAAGTAGGAAAAAACGGGTTGGAAATAGCCAAAAATTTCTTAAAACTGGGAAGGATATGGGCAAAAAAGGGATAGAAATGACCAAAAATGTCTCTGAAAGAGTCAAAAATGGATTCAGAGAGGATAGAAGTGGGCAAAATGGGTTGGAAATATCCAAACATGGCTTGAAACTGGGAAAGATATCAGTAAAAAAGGGATTGAAATGGCCAAAAATGTAATGGGAATGGTCAAAAAATGCTACAAACAGGTTAGAAGTAGGAAAAAACGGGTTGGAAATAGCCAAAAATGTCTTAAAACTGGGAAGGATATGAGCAAAAAAGGGATAGAAACGGCCACAAATGTAATGGGAATGATCAAAAACTGCTACAATCAGGTTAGAAGTGGGAAAAAATGGGTTGGAAATAGCCAAAATTGTCTTAAAACTGGGAAGAATATGGGCAAAAAAGGGATAGAAATGACCAAAAATGTCTCTGAAAGAGTCAAAAGTGGATTCAGAGAGGATAGAAGTGGGCAAAATGGGTTGGAAATATCCAAACATGGCTTGAAACTGGAAAGATATGAGTAAAAAAGGGATAGAAATGGCCAAAAATGTAATGGGAATGGTCAAAAATTGCTACAAACAGGTTAGAAGAGGGAAAAAATGGGTTGGAAATAGCAAAAATATCTAAAAACGGGGAAAGATATGGGCAAAAGCGGGTTACAAATGACCAAAACTGGCCTTGAAATGGTCAAAAAAGCCTTCCAACAGGTTAGAAGTGGGTAAAATGGGTTGGAAATATCCAAACATGGCTTGAAACTCGGAAGGATATGAGCAAAAAAGGGATAGAAATGGCCAAAAATGTCCTGGGAATGGTCAAAAAATGCTACAAACAGGTTAGAAGTAGGAAAAAACGGGTTGGAAATAGCCAAAAATTTCTTAAAACTGGGAAGGATACGGGCAAAAAAGGGATAGAAATGACCAAAAATGTCTCTGAAAGAGTCAAAAATGGATTCAGAGAGGATAGAAGTGGGCAAAATGGGTTGGAAATATCCAAACATGGCTTGAAACTGGGAAAGATATCAGTAAAAAAGGGATTGAAAAGGCCAAAAATGTAATGGGAATGGTCAAAAAATGCCAGAAACATGTTAGAAGTAGGAAAAAAAGGGTTGGAAATAGCCAAAAATGTCTTAAAACTGGGAAGGATATGAGCAAAAAAAGGATAGAAATTGCCAAAAATGTCCTGGGAATGGTCAAAAATTGCTACAAACAGGTGAGAAGAGGGAAAAAATGGGTTGGAAATAGCAAAAATATCTAAAAACAGGGAAAGGCATGGGCAAAAGCGGGTTACAAATGACCAAAACAGGCTTAGAAATGGTCAAAAAAGACTTCCAACAGGTTAGAAGTAGGTAAAATGGGTTGGAAATATCCAAACATGGCTTGAAACTGGGAAAGATATGAGCAAAAAAGGGATAGAAATGGCCAAAAATGTAATGGGAATGGTCAAAAATTGCAACAAACAGGTTAGAAGAGGGAAAAAATGGGTTGGAAATAGCAAAAATATCTAAAAACAGGGAAACATATGGGCAAAAGCGGGTTACAAATGACCAAAACAGGCTTAGAAATGGTCAAAAAAGCCTTCCAACAGGTTAGAAGTGGGTAAAATGGGTTGGAAATATCCAAACATGGCTTGAAACTGGGAAAGATATGAGTAAAAAAGGGATAGAAACGGCCACAAATGTAATGGGAATGATCAAAACCTGCTACAATCAGGTTAGAAGTGGGAAAAAATGGGTTGGAAATAGCCAAAAATGTCTTAAAACTGGGAAGGATATGGGCAAAAAAGGGATAGAAATGACCAAAAATGTCTCTGAAAGAGTCAAAAGTGGATTCAGAGAGGATAGAAGTGGGCAAAATGGGTTGGAAATATCCAAACATGGCTTGAAACTGGAAAGATATGAGTAAAAAAGGGATAGAAATGGCCAAAAATGTAATGGGAATGGTCAAAAATTGCTACAAACAGGTTAGAAGAGGGAAAAAATGGGTTGGAAATAGCAAAAATATCTAAAAACAGGGGAAAGATATGGGCAAAAGCGGGTTACAAATGACCAAAACTGGCCTTGAAATGGTCAAAAAAGCCTTCCAACAGGTTAGAAGTGGGTAAAATGGGTTGGAAATATCCAAACATGGCTTGAAACTCGGAAGGATATGAGCAAAAAAGGATAGAAATGGCCAAAAATGTCCTGGGAATGGTCAAAAAATGCTACAAACAGGTTAGAAGTAGGAAAAAACGGGTTGGAAATAGCCAAAAATTTCTTAAAACTGGGAAGGATATGGGCAAAAAAGGGATAGAAATGACCAAAAATGTCTCTGAAAGAGTCAAAA
>JAESHU010000113.1:240842-283746 GCA_017639245.1 Myiopsitta monachus | reverse complement strand
TGCTTGTAGCAATTTTTGACCATTCCCAAGGCATTTTTGGCCATTTCTATCCCTTTCTTGCTCATATCTTTCCCAATTTCAAGCCACGTTTGGATATTTCCTACCCATTTTACCCACTTCCAACCTGTTGGAAGGCATTTTTGTCCATTTCTGAGGCAGTTTTGGTCATTGGTAACCTGCTTTTGCCCGTATCGTTCCCAGCTTAAGGCCATTTTTGACTATTGCCAACCTGTTTTTACCGACTTCTAACCTGTTTGAAGCCAGTTTTGCCCATTTTAAACCCATTTGTGACCATTGCAAACCCTTTCTTAAACCAGTTTTGGCCATTTCTAAGCCAGTTTTACCCGCTTCTATCCTCTCTGAAGCCATTTTTGGCTCTTTCTAAGATATTTTCGGTCATTTCTAACCTGATTTGCCCATATCCTTCCCAGTTTTATGACATTTTTGGCTATTTCCAAACCATTTTTTCCACTTCCAACACTTTTGTAGCAATTTTTGACCATTCCCGAGGCATTTTAGGCCATTTCTATCCCTTTCTTGCTCATATCTTTCCCAATTTCAAGCCACATTTGGATATTGCCAACCCATTTTACCTGCTTCTTACCTGTTAAAAGGCATTTTTGACCATTTCTAAGCCATTTTTGGTCATTTGTGACCGGCTTTTGCCCATATCCTGCACAGCTTTAAGATATTTTTGGTTATTGCCAACCGGTTTTTTACTGTCTTCCTACTTGTTTGTAGCAATTTTTGACCATTCCCAAGGCATTTTTAGCCATTTCTATCCCTTTCTTGCTCATATCTTTCCCAATTTCAAGCCACATTTGGATATTTCCAACCCATTTTACCCACTTCTAACCTGTTGGATGTCATTTTTGACCATTTCTGAGGCAGTTTTGGTCATTTCTAACCAGATTCACCCATATCCTTCCCAGCTTTAAGACATTTTTGGCTATTGCCAACCCGTTTTTACCGACTTCTAACCTGTTTGAAGCCAATTTTGCCCATTTCAAACCCATTTTTGACCATTTCTCACCCCTCCTTTGGACATTTTTGGCCATTTCTAAACCAGTTTTACCCGCTTCTATCCTCTCTGATCACAGTTTGACTCTATCTAAGACATATTTGGTCATTTGTAACCCGATTTGCCCATATCCTTCCCAGTTTTAAGACATTTTTGGCTATTTCCAACCCATTTTTTTCCCACTTCTTACCTGTTTGTAGCAATTTTTGACCATTCCCAAGGCATTTTTGGCCATATCTATCCCTTTCTTGCTCATATCTTTCCCAGTTTCAAGCCAGGTTTGGATATTTCCTACCCATTTTACCCACTGCCGACCTGTTGGAAGGCATTTTTGACCATTTCTGAGGCAGTTTTGGTCATTTGTGACCTGCTTTCGCCAATATCCTTCCCAGTTTTAAGACATTTTTGGTTTTTGCCACCCGGTTTTTACTGACTTCTAACCTGTTTGTAGCAATTTTTGACCTTTCCCAAGGCATTTTTGGCCATCTCTATCCTATTTTTACTCATTTCATTCCCAATTTCTAGCAATGTTTGGATATTTCCAACACATTTTACCTGCTTCTAACCTGTTGGAAGTCATTTTTGACCATTTCTAAGGCAGTTTTGGTCATTTGTGACCTGCTTTTGCCCATACCCTTCCCAGCTTTAAGATATTTTTGGTTATTGCCAACCCGTTTTTACTGACTTCTAACCTGTTTGAAGCCAATTTTGCCCATTTCAAACCCATTTTTGACCGTTGCAAACCCATTCTAAAGGCATTTTTGGCCATTTCTAAGCCAGTTTTACCTGCTTCTATGCTCTCGGAAGCCATTTTTGACTCTTTCTAAGATATTTTCGGTCATTTCTAACCCCATTTGCCCATATCCTTCCCAGTTTTAAGACATTTTTGGCTATTTCCAAACCATTTTTTTCTCACTTCTTACCTGTTCTTAGCTATTTTTCACCATTCCCGAGACATTTTTGGCCATTTCTATCATTTTCTGCTCATATCTTTCCCAGTTTCCAGCCAGGTTTGGATATTTCCTACCCATTTTACCCACTTCCAACCAGTTGGAAGACATTTTTGACCATTTCTGAGGCAGTTTTGGTCATTTCTAACCCGCTTTTGCCCATATCCTTCCCAGCTTAAGGACATTTTTGACTATTGCCAACCTGTTTTTACCGACTTCTAACCTGTTTGAAGCCAATTTTGCCCATTTTAAACCCATTTTTGACCATTGCAAACCCTTTCTTAAACCAGTTTTGGCCATTTCTAAGCCAGTTTTACCTGCTTCTATCCTCTCTGAAGCCATTTTTGGCTCTTTCTAAGATATTTTCGGTCATTTCTAACCCGATTTGCCCATATCCTTCCCAGTTTTACGACATTTTTGGCTATTTCCAAACCATTTTTTTCCACTTCCAACCCGTTTTTAGCAATTTTTGACCATTCCCGAGACATTTTTGGCCATTTGTATCCCTTTCTTACTCATATCTTTCCCAGTTTCAAGCCATGTTTGGATATTTCCTACCCATTTTACCCGCTTCTAACCTGTTAAAAGGTATTTTTGACCATTTCTGAGGCAGTTTTGGTCATTGGTAACCTGCTTTCGCCAATATCCTTCCCAGTTTTAAGACATTTTTGGCTATTTCCAAACCATTTTTTTCCCACTTCTTACCTGTTCGTAGCAATTTTTGACCATTCCCGAGACATTTTTGGCCATTTCTATCCCTTTTCTGCTCATATCTTTCCCAGTTTCAAGCCAGGTTTGGATATTTCCTACCCATTTTACCTACTTCCAACCTGTTGGAAGGCATTTTTGACCATTTCTGAGGCAGTTTTGGTCATTGAAAACCTGCTTTTGCCCATATCCTTCCCAGCTTAAGGACATTTTTGACTATTGCCAACCTGTTTTTACCGACTTCTAACCTGTTTGAAGCCAATTTTGCCCATTTTAAACCCATTTTTGACCATTGCAAACCCATTCTAAAGCCATTTTTGGCCATTTCTAAGCCAGTTTTACCTGCTTCTATGCTCTCGGAAGCCATTTTTGACTCTTTCTAAGATATTTTCGGTCATTTCTAACCCCATTTGCCCATATCCTTCCCAGTTTTAAGACATTTTTGGCTATTTCCAAACCATTTTTTTCCCACTTCTTACCTGTTCGTAGCAATTTTTGACCATTCCCGAGACATTTTTGGCCATTTCTATCCCTTTTCTGCTCATATCTTTCCCAGTTTCAAGCCAGGTTTGGATATTTCCTACCCATTTTACCCACTTCCAACCTGTTGGAAGGCATTTTTGACCATTTCTGAGGCAGTTTTGGTCATTGGTAACCTGCTTTTGCCCATATCCTTCCCAGCTTAAGGACATTTTTGACTATTGCCAACCTGTTTTTACCGACTTCTAACCTGTTTGAAGCCAATTTTGCCCATTTTAAACCCATTTTTGACCATTGCAAACCCTTTCTTAAACCAGTTTTGGCCATTTCTAAGCCAGTTTTACCTGCTTCTATCCTCCCTGAAGCCATTTTTGGCTCTTTCTAAGATATTTTCGGTCATTTCTAACCCGATTTGCCCATATCCTTCCCAGTTTTAAGATATTTTTGGCTATTTCCAACCCATTTTTTTCCCACTTCTTACCCGTTTATAGCAATTTTTGACCATTCCCAAGGCATTTTTGGCCATTTCTATCCCTTTCTTGCTCATATCTTTCCCAGTTTCAAGCCACGTTTGGATATTTCCTACCCATTTTACCCACTGCCGACCTGTTGGAAGGCATTTTTGACCATTTCTGAGGCAGTTTTGGTCATTTGTGACCTGCTTTCGCCAATATCCTTCCCAGTTTTAAGACATTTTTGGTTTTTGCCACCCGGTTTTTACTGACTTCTAACCTGTTTGTAGCAATTTTTGACCTTTCCCAAGGCATTTTTGGCCATCTCTATCCTATTTTTACTCATTTCGTTCCCAATTTCTAGCAACGTTTGGATATTTCCAACCCATTTTACCTGCTTCTAACCTGTTGGAAGTCATTTTTGACCATTTCTAAGGCAGTTTTGGTCATTTGTGACCTGCTTTTGCCCATACCCTTCCCAGCTTTAAGATATTTTTGGTTATTGCCAACCCGTTTTTACTGACTTCTAACCTGCTTGTAGCAATTTTTGACCATTCCCGAGACATTTTTGGCCATTTCTATCCCTTTTCTGCTCATATCTTTCCCAGTTTCAAGCCACGTTTGGATATTTCCTACCCATTTTACCCACTTCCAACCTGTTGGAAGGCATTTTTGACCATTTCTGAGGCAGTTTTGGTCATTGGTAACCTGCTTTTGCCCATATCCTTCCCAGCTTAAGGACATTTTTGACTATTGCCAACCTGTTTTTACCGACTTCTAACCTGTTTGAAGCCAATTTTGCCCATTTTAAACCCATTTTTGACCATTGCAAACCCTTTCTTAAACCAGTTTTGGCCATTTCTAAGCCAGTTTTACCCGCTTCTATCCTCTCTGAAGCCATTTTTGGCTCTTTCTAAGATATTTTCGGTCATTTCTAACCCGATTTGCCCATATCCTTCCCAGTTTTACGACATTTTTGGCTATTTCCAAACCATTTTTTTCCACTTCCAACCCGTTTGTAGCAATTTTTGACCATTCCCGAGACATTTTTGGCCATTTGTATCCCTTTCTTACTCATATCTTTCCCAGTTTCAAGCCATGTTTGGATATTTCCTACCCATTTTACCTGCTTCTAACCTGTTAAAAGGTATTTTTGACCATTTCTGAGGCAGTTTTGGTCATTGGTAACCTGCTTTCGCCAATATCCTTCCCAGTTTTAAGACATTTTTGTTTATTGCCAACCGGTTTTCACCGACTTCTAACCTGCTTGTAGCAATTTTTGACCATTCCCAAGGCATT
The DNA here is from genome assembly GCA_017639245.1 of Myiopsitta monachus. Taxonomy (NCBI): domain Eukaryota; kingdom Metazoa; phylum Chordata; class Aves; order Psittaciformes; family Psittacidae; genus Myiopsitta; species Myiopsitta monachus. Next base: position 278,836 of record JAESHU010000113.1, on the reverse strand, counting down.
TTTGGCCATCTCTATCCTATTTTTACTCATTTCGTTCCCAATTTCTAGCAACGGTTGGATATTTCCAACCCATTTTACCTGCTTCTAACCTGTTGGAAGTCATTTTTGACAATTTCTGAGGCAGTTTTGGTCATTTGTGACCTGCTTTTGCCCATACCCTTCCCAGTCTTAAGACATTTTTGGTTATTGCCAACCCGTTTTTACTGACTTCTAACCTGCTTGTAGCAATTTTTGACCATTCCCAAGGCATTTTTGGCCATCTCTATCCTATTTTTACTCATTTCGTTCCCAATTTCTAGCAACGGTTGGATATTTCCAACCCATTTTACCTGCTTCTAACCTGTTGGAAGTCATTTTTGACCATTTCTGAGGCAGTTTTGGTCATTTGTGACCTGCTTTTGCCCATACCCTTCCCAGCTTTAAGATATTTTTGGTTATTGCCAACCCGTTTTTACTGACTTCTAACCTGCTTGTAGCAATTTTTGACCATTCCCAAGGCATTTTTGGCCATCTCTATCCTATTTTTACTCATTTCATTCCCAATTTCTAGCAATGTTTGGATATTTCCAACACATTTTACCTGCTTCTAACCTGTTGGAAGTCATTTTTGACCATTTCTAAGGCAGTTTTGGTCATTTGTGACCTGCTTTTGCCCATACCCTTCCCAGCTTTAAGATATTTTTGGTTATTGCCAACCCGTTTTTACTGACTTCTAACCTGTTTGAAGCCAATTTTGCCCATTTCAAACCCATTTTTGACCATTGCAAACCCATTCTAAAGCCATTTTTGGCCATTTCTAAGATATTTTCGGTCATTTCTAACCCCATTTGCCCATATCCTTCCCAGTTTTAAGACATTTTTGGCTATTTCCAAACCATTTTTTTCCCAATTCTTACCTGTTCGTAGCAATTTTTGACCATTCCCGAGACATTTTTGGCCATTTCTATCCCTTTTCTGCTCATATCTTTCCAAGTTTCAAGCCAGGTTTGGATATTTCCTACCCATTTTACCCACTTCCAACCTGTTGGAAGGCATTTTTGACCATTTCTGAGGCAGTTTTGGTCATTGGTAACCTGCTTTTGCCCATATCCTTCCCAGCTTAAGGACATTTTTGACTATTGCCAACCTGTTTTTCCCGACTTCTAACCTGTTTGAAGCCAATTTTGCCCATTTTAAACCCATTTTTGACCATTGCAAACCCTTTCTTAAACCAGTTTTGGCCATTTCTAAGCCAGTTTTACCTGCTTCTATCCTCTCTGAAGCCATTTTTGGCTCTTTCTAAGATATTTTCGGTCATTTCTAACCCGATTTGCCCATATCCTTCCCAGTTTTACGACATTTTTGGCTATTTCCAAACCATTTTTTTCCACTTCCAACCCGTTTGTAGCAATTTTTGACCATTCCCGAGACATTTTTGGCCATTTGTATCCCTTTCTTACTCATATCTTTCCCAGTTTCAAGCCATGTTTGGATATTTCCTACCCATTTTACCCGCTTCTAACCTGTTAAAAGGTATTTTTGACCATTTCTGAGGCAGTTTTGGTCATTGGTAACCTGCTTTCGCCAATATCCTTCCCAGTTTTAAGACATTTTTGGTTTTTGCCAACCGGTTTTTACTGACTTCTAACCTGCTTGTAGCAATTTTTGACCATTCCCAAGGCATTTTTGGCCATCTCTATCCTATTTTTACTCATTTCGTTCCCAATTTCTAGCAACGGTTGGATATTTCCAACCCATTTTACCTGCTTCTAACCTGTTGGAAGTCATTTTTGACCATTTCTGAGGCAGTTTTGGTCATTTGTGACCTGCTTTTGCCCATACCCTTCCAGCTTTAAGATATTTTTGGTTATTGCCAACCCGTTTTTACTGACTTCTAACCTGCTTGTAGCAATTTTTGACCATTCCCAAGGCATTTTTGGCCATATCTATCCCTTTCTTGCTCATATCTTTCCCAGTTTCAAGCCAGGTTTGGATATTTCCTACCCATTTTACCCACTGCCGACCTGTTGGAAGGCATTTTTGACAATTTCTGAGGCAGTTTTGGTCATTTGTGACCTGCTTTCGCCAATATCCTTCCCAGTTTTAAGACATTTTTGGTTTTTGCCAACCCGTTTTTACTGACTTCTAACCTGCTTGTAGCAATTTTTGACCATTCCCATGGCATTTTTGGCCGTCTCTATCCTATTTTTACTCATTTCATTCCCAATTTCTAGCAATGTTTGGATATTTCCAACACATTTTACCTGCTTCTAACCTGTTGGAAGTCATTTTTGACCATTTCTGAGGCAGTTTTGGTCATTTGTGACCTGCTTTTGCCCATACCCTTCCCAGCTTTAAGATATTTTTGGTTATTGCCAACCCGTTTTTACTGACTTCTAACCTGCTTGTAGCAATTTTTGACCATTCCCAAGGCATTTTTGGCCATTTCTATCCCTTTCTTGCTCATATCTTTCCCAGTTTCAAGCCATGTTTGGATATTTCCAACCCATTTTACCCGCTTCTAACCTGTTAAAAGGCATTTTTGACCATTTCTAAGCCATTTTTGGTCATTTGTGACCGGCTTTTACCCATATCCTTCCAGTTTTAAAACATTTTTTGCTATTGCCAACAGGTTTTTACTGACTTCTAACCTGCTTGTAGCAATTTTGGACCATTCCCAAGGCATTTTTGGCCATTTCTATCCCTTTCTTGCTCATATCTTTCCCAATTTCAAGCCACGTTTTGATATTGCCAACCCATTTTACCTGCTTCTTACCTTTTAAAAGGCATTTTTGACCATTTCTCAGACATTTTTGGTCATTTGTGACCTGCTTTTGCCCGTATCCTTCCCAGCTTAAGGACATTTTTCACTATTGCCAACCTGTTTTTACCGACTTCTAACCTGATTGAAGCCAATTTTGCCCATTTCAAACCCATTTTTGACCATTTCTCACCCCTCCTTTGGACATTTTTGGCCATTTCTAAACCAGTTTTACCCGCTTCTATCCTCTCTGATCCCAGTTTGACTCTATCTAAGACATATTTGGTCATTTGTAACCTGATTTGCCCATATCCTTCCCAGTTTTACGACATTTTTGGCTATTTCCAAACCATTTTTTTCCCACTTCTGACCTGTTTGTAGCAATTTTTGACCATTCCCAAGGCATTTTTGGCCATTTCTATCCCTTTCTTGCTCATATCTTTCCCAGTTTCAAGCCACGTTTGGATATTTCCTACCCATTTTACCCACTGCCGACCTGTTGGAAGGCATTTTTGACCATTTCTGAGGCAGTTTTGGTCATTTGTGACCTGCTTTCGCCAATATCCTTCCCAGTTTTAAGACATTTTTGGTTTTTGCCACCCGGTTTTTACTGACTTCTAACCTGTTTGTAGCAATTTTTGACCTTTCCCAAGGCATTTTTGGCCATCTCTATCCTATTTTTACTCATTTCATTCCCAATTTCTAGCAATGTTTGGATATTTCCAACACATTTTACCTGCTTCTAACCTGTTGGAAGTCATTTTTGACCATTTCTAAGGCAGTTTTGGTCATTTGTGACCTGCTTTTGCCCATACCCTTCCCAGCTTTAAGATATTTTTGGTTATTGCCAACCCGTTTTTACTGACTTCTAACCTGTTTGAAGCCAATTTTGCCCATTTCAAACCCATTTTTGACCGTTGCAAACCCATTCTAAAGGCATTTTTGGCCATTTCTAAGCCAGTTTTACCTGCTTCTATGCTCTCGGAAGCCATTTTTGACTCATTCTAAGATATTTTCGGTCATTTCTAACCCCATTTGCCCATATCCTTCCCAGTTTTAAGACATTTTTGGCTATTTCCAAACCATTTTTTTCCCACTTCTTACCTGTTCTTAGCTATTTTTCACCATTCCCGAGACATTTTTGGCCATTTCTATCATTTTCTGCTCATATCTTTCCCAGTTTCCAGCCAGGTTTGGATATTTCCTACCCATTTTACCCACTTCCAACCAGTTGGAAGACATTTTTGACCATTTCTGAGGCAGTTTTGGTCATTTCTAACCCGCTTTTGCCCATATCCTTCCCAGCTTAAGGACATTTTTGACTATTGCCAACCTGTTTTTACCGACTTCTAACCTGTTTGAAGCCAATTTTGCCCATTTTAAACCCATTTTTGACCATTGCAAACCCTTTCTTAAACCAGTTTTGGCCATTTCTAAGCCAGTTTTACCTGCTTCTATCCTCTCTGAAGCCATTTTTGGCTCTTTCTAAGATATTTTCGGCCATTTCTAACCCGATTTGCCCATATCCTTCCCAGTTTTACGACATTTTTGGCTATTTCCAAACCATTTTTTTCCACTTCCAACCCGTTTTTAGCAATTTTTGACCATTCCCGAGACATTTTTGGCCATTTGTATCCCTTTCTTACTCATATCTTTCCCAGTTTCAAGCCATGTTTGGATATTTCCTACCCATTTTACCCGCTTCTAACCTGTTAAAAGGTATTTTTGACCATTTCTGAGGCAGTTTTGGTCATTGGTAACCTGCTTTCGCCAATATCCTTCCCAGTTTTAAGACATTTTTGTTTATTGCCAACCGGTTTTTACTGACTTCTAACCTGCTTGTAGCAATTTTTGACCATTCCCAAGGCATTTTTGGCCATCTCTATCCTATTTTTACTCATTTCGTTCCCAATTTCTAGCAACGGTTGGATATTTCCAACCCATTTTACCTGCTTCTAACCTGTTGGAAGACATTTTTGACCATTTCTGAGGCAGTTTTGGTCATTTGTGACCTGCTTTTGCCCATACCCTTCTCAGTTTTAAGACATTTTTGGTTTTTGCCAACCCGTTTTTACTGACTTCTAACCTGCTTGTAGCAATTTTTGACCATTCCCATGGCATTTTTGGCTGTCTCTATCCTATTTTTACTCATTTCATTCCCAATTTCTAGCAATGTTTGGATATTTCCAACACATTTTACCTGCTTCTAACCTGTTGGAAGTCATTTTTGACCATTTCTAAGGCAGTTTTGGTTATTTGTGACCTGCTTTTGCCCATACCCTTCCCAGCTTTAAGATATTTTTGGTTATTGCCAACCCGTTTTTACTGACTTCTAACCTGCTTGTAGCAATTTTTGACCATTCCCGAGACATTTTTGGCCATTTCTATCCCTTTTCTGCTCATATCTTTCCCAGTTTCAAGCCAGGTTTGGATATTTCCTACCCATTTTACCTACTTACAACCTGTTGGAAGTCATTTTTGACCATTTCTAAGGCAGTTTTGGTCATTTGTGACCTGCTTTTGCCCATACCCTTCCCAGCTTTAAGATATTTTTGGTTATTGCCAACCCGTTTTTACTGACTTCTAACCTGTTTGAAGCCAATTTTGCCCATTTCAAACCCATTTTTGACCATTGCAAACCCATTCTAAAGCCATTTTTGGCCATTTCTAAGCCAGTTTTACCTGCTTCTATGCTCTCGGAAGCCATTTTTGACTCTTTCTAAGATATTTTCGGTCATTTCTAACCCCATTTGCCCATATCCTTCCCAGTTTTACGACATTTTTGGCTATTTCCAAACCATTTTTTTCCCACTTCTTACCTGTTCGTAGCAATTTTTGACCATGCCCGAGACATTTTTGGCCATTTGTATCCCTTTCTTACTCATATCTTTCCCAGTTTCAAGCCAGGTTTGGATATTTCCTACCCATTTTACCCGCTTCTAACCTGTTAAAAGGTATTTTTGACCATTTCTGTGGCAGTTTTGGTCATTGGTAACCTGCTTTCGCCAATATCCTTCCCAGTTTTAAGACATTTTTGTTTATTGCCAACCGGTTTTTACTGACTTCTAACCTGCTTGTAGCAATTTTTGACCATTCCCAAGGCATTTTTGGCCATCTCTATCCTATTTTTACTCATTTCGTTCCCAATTTCTAGCAACGGTTGGATATTTCCAACCCATTTTACCTGCTTCTAACCTGTTGGAAGTCATTTTTGACCATTTCTGAGGCAGTTTTGGTCATTTGTGACCTGCTTTTGCCCATACCCTTCCCAGCTTTAAGATATTTTTGGTTATTGCCAACCCGTTTTTACTGACTTGTAACCTGCTTGTAGCAATTTTTGACCATTCCCAAGGCATTTTTGGCCATTTCTATCCCTTTCTTGCTCATATCTTTCCCAGTTTCAAGCCATGTTTGGATATTTCCAACCCATTTTACCCGCTTCTAACCTGTTAAAAGGCATTTTTGACCATTTCTAAGCCATTTTTGGTCATTTGTGACCGGCTTTTACCCATATCCTTCCAGTTTTAAAACATTTTTTGCTATTGCCAACAGGTTTTTACTGACTTCTAACCTGCTTGTAGCAATTTTGGACCATTCCCAAGGCATTTTTGGCCATTTCTATCCCTTTCTTGCTCATATCTTTCCCAGTTTCAAGCCATGTTTGGATATTGCCAACCCATTTTACCCGCTTCTAACCTGTTAAAAGGTATTTTTGACCATTTCTGAGGCAGTTTTGGTCATTGGTAACCTGCTTTCGCCAATATCCTTCCCAGTTTTAAGACATTTTTGTTTATTGCCAACCGGTTTTTACTGACTTCTAACCTGCTTGTAGCAATTTTTGACCATTCCCAAGGCATTTTTGGCCATCTCTATCCTATTTTTACTCATTTCGTTCCCAATTTCTAGCAACGGTTGGATATTTCCAACCCATTTTACCTGCTTCTAACCTGTTGGAAGTCATTTTTGACCATTTCTGAGGCAGTTTTGGTCATTTGTGACCTGCTTTTGCCCATACCCTTCCCAGCTTTAAGATATTTTTGGTTATTGCCAACCCGTTTTTACTGACTTCTAACCTGCTTGTAGCAATTTTTGACCATTCCCAAGGCATTTTTGGCCATCTCTATCCTATTTTTACTCATTTCATTCCCAATTTCTAGCAATGTTTGGATATTTCCAACACATTTTACCTGCTTCTAGCCTGTTGGAAGTCATTTTTGACCATTTCTAAGGCAGTTTTGGTCATTTGTGACCTGCTTTTGCCCATACCCTTCCCAGCTTTAAGATATTTTTGGTTATTGCCAACCCGTTTTTACTGACTTCTAACCTGTTTGAAGCCAATTTTGCCCATTTCAAACCCATTTTTGACCATTGCAAACCCATTCTAAAGCCATTTTTGGCCATTTCTAAGATATTTTCGGTCATTTCTAACCCCATTTGCCCATATCCTTCCCAGTTTTAAGACATTTTTGGCTATTTCCAAACCATTTTTTTCCCAATTCTTACCTGTTCGTAGCAATTTTTGACCATTCCCGAGACATTTTTGGCCATTTCTATCCCTTTTCTGCTCATATCTTTCCAAGTTTCAAGCCAGGTTTGGATATTTCCTACCCATTTTACCCACTTCCAACCTGTTGGAAGGCATTTTTGACCATTTCTGAGGCAGTTTTGGTCATTTCTAACCCGCTTTTGCCCATATCCTTCCCAGCTTAAGGACATTTTTGACTATTGCCAACCTGTTTTTACCGACTTCTAACCTGTTTGAAGCCAATTTTGCCCATTTTAAACCCATTTTTGACCATTGCAAACCCTTTCTTAAACCAGTTTTGGCCATTTCTAAGCCAGTTTTACCTGCTTCTATCCTCTCTGAAGCCATTTTTGGCTCTTTCTAAGATATTTTCGGTCATTTCTAACCCGATTTGCCCATATCCTTCCCAGTTTTACGACATTTTTGGCTATTTCCAAACCATTTTTTTCCACTTCCAACCCGTTTTTAGCAATTTTTGACCATTCCCGAGACATTTTTGGCCATTTGTATCCCTTTCTTACTCATATCTTTCCCAGTTTCAAGCCATGTTTGGATATTTCCTACCCATTTTACCCGCTTCTAACCTGTTAAAAGGTATTTTTGACCATTTCTGAGGCAGTTTTGGTCATTGGTAACCTGCTTTCGCCAATATCCTTCCCAGTTTTAAGACATTTTTGGCTATTTCCAAACCATTTTTTTCCCACTTCTTACCTGTTCGTAGCAATTTTTGACCATTCCCGAGACATTTTTGGCCATTTCTATCCCTTTTCTGCTCATATCTTTCCCAGTTTCAAGCCAGGTTTGGATATTTCCTACCCATTTTACCTACTTCCAACCTGTTGGAAGGCATTTTTGACCATTTCTGAGGCAGTTTTGGTCATTGGTAACCTGCTTTTGCCCATATCCTTCCCAGCTTAAGGACATTTTTGACTATTGCCAACCTGTTTTTACCGACTTCTAACCTGTTTGAAGCCAATTTTGCCCATTTTAAACCCATTTTTGACCATTGCAAACCCATTCTAAAGCCATTTTTGGCCATTTCTAAGCCAGTTTTACCTGCTTCTATGCTCTCGGAAGCCATTTTTGACTCTTTCTAAGATATTTTCGGTCATTTCTAACCCCATTTGCCCATATCCTTCCCAGTTTTAAGACATTTTTGGCTATTTCCAAACCATTTTTTTCCCACTTCTTACCTGTTCGTAGCAATTTTTGACCATTCCCGAGACATTTTTGGCCATTTCTATCCCTTTTCTGCTCATATCTTTCCCAGTTTCAAGCCAGGTTTGGATATTTCCTACCCATTTTACCCACTTCCAACCTGTTGGAAGGCATTTTTGACCATTTCTGAGGCAGTTTTGGTCATTGGTAACCTGCTTTTGCCCATATCCTTCCCAGCTTAAGGACATTTTTGACTATTGCCAACCTGTTTTTACCGACTTCTAACCTGTTTGAAGCCAATTTTGCCCATTTTAAACCCATTTTTGACCATTGCAAACCCTTTCTTAAACCAGTTTTGGCCATTTCTAAGCCAGTTTTACCTGCTTCTATCCTCCCTGAAGCCATTTTTGGCTCTTTCTAAGATATTTTCGGTCATTTCTAACCCGATTTGCCCATATCCTTCCCAGTTTTAAGATATTTTTGGCTATTTCCAACCCATTTTTTTCCCACTTCTTACCCGTTTATAGCAATTTTTGACCATTCCCGAGTCATTTTTGGCCATTTCTATCCCTTTCTTGCTCATATCTTTCCCAGTTTCAAGCCACGTTTGGATATTTCCTACCCATTTTACCCACTGCCGACCTGTTGGAAGGCATTTTTGACCATTTCTGAGGCAGTTTTGGTCATTTGTGACCTGCTTTCGCCAATATCCTTCCCAGTTTTAAGACATTTTTGGTTTTTGCCACCCGGTTTTTACTGACTTCTAACCTGTTTGTAGCAATTTTTGACCTTTCCCAAGGCATTTTTGGCCATCTCTATCCTATTTTTACTCATTTCATTCCCAATTTCTAGCAATGTTTGGATATTTCCAACACATTTTACCTGCTTCTAACCTGTTGGAAGTCATTTTTGACCATTTCTAAGGCAGTTTTGGTTATTTGTGACCTGCTTTTGCCCATACCCTTCCCAGCTTTAAGATATTTTTGGTTATTGCCAACCCGTTTTTACTGACTTCTAACCTGCTTGTAGCAATTTTTGACCATTCCCGAGACATTTTTGGCCATTTCTATCCCTTTTCTGCTCATATCTTTCCCAGTTTCAAGCCAGGTTTGGATATTTCCTACCCATTTTACCTACTTACAACCTGTTGGAAGTCATTTTTGACCATTTCTAAGGCAGTTTTGGTCATTTGTGACCTGCTTTTGCCCATACCCTTCCCAGCTTTAAGATATTTTTGGTTATTGCCAACCCGTTTTTACTGACTTCTAACCTGTTTGAAGCCAATTTTGCCCATTTCAAACCCATTTTTGACCATTGCAAACCCATTCTAAAGCCATTTTTGGCCATTTCTAAGCCAGTTTTACCTGCTTCTATGCTCTCGGAAGCCATTTTTGACTCTTTCTAAGATATTTTCGGTCATTTCTAACCCCATTTGCCCATATCCTTCCCAGTTTTACGACATTTTTGGCTATTTCCAAACCATTTTTTTCCCACTTCTTACCTGTTCGTAGCAATTTTTGACCATGCCCGAGACATTTTTGGCCATTTGTATCCCTTTCTTACTCATATCTTTCCCAGTTTCAAGCCAGGTTTGGATATTTCCTACCCATTTTACCCGCTTCTAACCTGTTAAAAGGTATTTTTGACCATTTCTGTGGCAGTTTTGGTCATTGGTAACCTGCTTTCGCCAATATCCTTCCCAGTTTTAAGACATTTTTGTTTATTGCCAACCGGTTTTTACTGACTTCTAACCTGCTTGTAGCAATTTTTGACCATTCCCAAGGCATTTTTGGCCATCTCTATCCTATTTTTACTCATTTCGTTCCCAATTTCTAGCAACGGTTGGATATTTCCAACCCATTTTACCTGCTTCTAACCTGTTGGAAGTCATTTTTGACCATTTCTGAGGCAGTTTTGGTCATTTGTGACCTGCTTTTGCCCATACCCTTCCCAGCTTTAAGATATTTTTGGTTATTGCCAACCCGTTTTTACTGACTTGTAACCTGCTTGTAGCAATTTTTGACCATTCCCAAGGCATTTTTGGCCATTTCTATCCCTTTCTTGCTCATATCTTTCCCAGTTTCAAGCCATGTTTGGATATTTCCAACCCATTTTACCCGCTTCTAACCTGTTAAAAGGCATTTTTGACCATTTCTAAGCCATTTTTGGTCATTTGTGACCGGCTTTTACCCATATCCTTCCAGTTTTAAAACATTTTTTGCTATTGCCAACAGGTTTTTACTGACTTCTAACCTGCTTGTAGCAATTTTGGACCATTCCCAAGGCATTTTTGGCCATTTCTATCCCTTTCTTGCTCATATCTTTCCCAGTTTCAAGCCATGTTTGGATATTGCCAACCCATTTTACCCGCTTCTAACCTGTTAAAAGGTATTTTTGACCATTTCTGAGGCAGTTTTGGTCATTGGTAACCTGCTTTCGCCAATATCCTTCCCAGTTTTAAGACATTTTTGTTTATTGCCAACCGGTTTTTACTGACTTCTAACCTGCTTGTAGCAATTTTTGACCATTCCCAAGGCATTTTTGGCCATCTCTATCCTATTTTTACTCATTTCGTTCCCAATTTCTAGCAACGGTTGGATATTTCCAACCCATTTTACCTGCTTCTAACCTGTTGGAAGTCATTTTTGACCATTTCTGAGGCAGTTTTGGTCATTTGTGACCTGCTTTTGCCCATACCCTTCCCAGCTTTAAGATATTTTTGGTTATTGCCAACCCGTTTTTACTGACTTCTAACCTGCTTGTAGCAATTTTTGACCATTCCCAAGGCATTTTTGGCCATCTCTATCCTATTTTTACTCATTTCATTCCCAATTTCTAGCAATGTTTGGATATTTCCAACACATTTTACCTGCTTCTAGCCTGTTGGAAGTCATTTTTGACCATTTCTAAGGCAGTTTTGGTCATTTGTGACCTGCTTTTGCCCATACCCTTCCCAGCTTTAAGATATTTTTGGTTATTGCCAACCCGTTTTTACTGACTTCTAACCTGTTTGAAGCCAATTTTGCCCATTTCAAACCCATTTTTGACCATTGCAAACCCATTCTAAAGCCATTTTTGGCCATTTCTAAGATATTTTCGGTCATTTCTAACCCCATTTGCCCATATCCTTCCCAGTTTTAAGACATTTTTGGCTATTTCCAAACCATTTTTTTCCCAATTCTTACCTGTTCGTAGCAATTTTTGACCATTCCCGAGACATTTTTGGCCATTTCTATCCCTTTTCTGCTCATATCTTTCCAAGTTTCAAGCCAGGTTTGGATATTTCCTACCCATTTTACCCACTTCCAACCTGTTGGAAGGCATTTTTGACCATTTCTGAGGCAGTTTTGGTCATTTCTAACCCGCTTTTGCCCATATCCTTCCCAGCTTAAGGACATTTTTGACTATTGCCAACCTGTTTTTACCGACTTCTAACCTGTTTGAAGCCAATTTTGCCCATTTTAAACCCATTTTTGACCATTGCAAACCCTTTCTTAAACCAGTTTTGGCCATTTCTAAGCCAGTTTTACCTGCTTCTATCCTCTCTGAAGCCATTTTTGGCTCTTTCTAAGATATTTTCGGTCATTTCTAACCCGATTTGCCCATATCCTTCCCAGTTTTACGACATTTTTGGCTATTTCCAAACCATTTTTTTCCACTTCCAACCCGTTTTTAGCAATTTTTGACCATTCCCGAGACATTTTTGGCCATTTGTATCCCTTTCTTACTCATATCTTTCCCAGTTTCAAGCCATGTTTGGATATTTCCTACCCATTTTACCCGCTTCTAACCTGTTAAAAGGTATTTTTGACCATTTCTGAGGCAGTTTTGGTCATTGGTAACCTGCTTTCGCCAATATCCTTCCCAGTTTTAAGACATTTTTGGCTATTTCCAAACCATTTTTTTCCCACTTCTTACCTGTTCGTAGCAATTTTTGACCATTCCCGAGACATTTTTGGCCATTTCTATCCCTTTTCTGCTCATATCTTTCCCAGTTTCAAGCCAGGTTTGGATATTTCCTACCCATTTTACCTACTTCCAACCTGTTGGAAGGCATTTTTGACCATTTCTGAGGCAGTTTTGGTCATTGGTAACCTGCTTTTGCCCATATCCTTCCCAGCTTAAGGACATTTTTGACTATTGCCAACCTGTTTTTACCGACTTCTAACCTGTTTGAAGCCAATTTTGCCCATTTTAAACCCATTTTTGACCATTGCAAACCCATTCTAAAGCCATTTTTGGCCATTTCTAAGCCAGTTTTACCTGCTTCTATGCTCTCGGAAGCCATTTTTGACTCTTTCTAAGATATTTTCGGTCATTTCTAACCCCATTTGCCCATATCCTTCCCAGTTTTAAGACATTTTTGGCTATTTCCAAACCATTTTTTTCCCACTTCTTACCTGTTCGTAGCAATTTTTGACCATTCCCGAGACATTTTTGGCCATTTCTATCCCTTTTCTGCTCATATCTTTCCCAGTTTCAAGCCAGGTTTGGATATTTCCTACCCATTTTACCCACTTCCAACCTGTTGGAAGGCATTTTTGACCATTTCTGAGGCAGTTTTGGTCATTGGTAACCTGCTTTTGCCCATATCCTTCCCAGCTTAAGGACATTTTTGACTATTGCCAACCTGTTTTTACCGACTTCTAACCTGTTTGAAGCCAATTTTGCCCATTTTAAACCCATTTTTGACCATTGCAAACCCTTTCTTAAACCAGTTTTGGCCATTTCTAAGCCAGTTTTACCTGCTTCTATCCTCCCTGAAGCCATTTTTGGCTCTTTCTAAGATATTTTCGGTCATTTCTAACCCGATTTGCCCATATCCTTCCCAGTTTTAAGATATTTTTGGCTATTTCCAACCCATTTTTTTCCCACTTCTTACCCGTTTATAGCAATTTTTGACCATTCCCGAGTCATTTTTGGCCATTTCTATCCCTTTCTTGCTCATATCTTTCCCAGTTTCAAGCCACGTTTGGATATTTCCTACCCATTTTACCCACTGCCGACCTGTTGGAAGGCATTTTTGACCATTTCTGAGGCAGTTTTGGTCATTTGTGACCTGCTTTCGCCAATATCCTTCCCAGTTTTAAGACATTTTTGGTTTTTGCCACCCGGTTTTTACTGACTTCTAACCTGTTTGTAGCAATTTTTGACCTTTCCCAAGGCATTTTTGGCCATCTCTATCCTATTTTTACTCATTTCGTTCCCAATTTCTAGCAACGTTTGGATATTTCCAACCCATTTTACCTGCTTCTAACCTGTTGGAAGTCATTTTTGACCATTTCTAAGGCAGTTTTGGTCATTTGTGACCTGCTTTTGCCCATACCCTTCCCAGCTTTAAGATATTTTTGGTTATTGCCAACCCGTTTTTACTGACTTCTAACCTGCTTGTAGCAATTTTTGACCATTCCCGAGACATTTTTGGCCATTTCTATCCCTTTTCTGCTCATATCTTTCCCAGTTTCAAGCCACGTTTGGATATTTCCTACCCATTTTACCCACTTCCAACCTGTTGGAAGGCATTTTTGACCATTTCTGAGGCAGTTTTGGTCATTGGTAACCTGCTTTTGCCCATATCCTTCCCAGCTTAAGGACATTTTTGACTATTGCCAACCTGTTTTTACCGACTTCTAACCTGTTTGAAGCCAATTTTGCCCATTTTAAACCCATTTTTGACCATTGCAAACCCTTTCTTAAACCAGTTTTGGCCATTTCTAAGCCAGTTTTACCCGCTTCTATCCTCTCTGAAGCCATTTTTGGCTCTTTCTAAGATATTTTCGGTCATTTCTAACCCGATTTGCCCATATCCTTCCCAGTTTTACGACATTTTTGGCTATTTCCAAACCATTTTTTTCCACTTCCAACCCGTTTGTAGCAATTTTTGACCATTCCCGAGACATTTTTGGCCATTTGTATCCCTTTCTTACTCATATCTTTCCCAGTTTCAAGCCATGTTTGGATATTTCCTACCCATTTTACCTGCTTCTAACCTGTTAAAAGGTATTTTTGACCATTTCTGAGGCAGTTTTGGTCATTGGTAACCTGCTTTCGCCAATATCCTTCCCAGTTTTAAGACATTTTTGTTTATTGCCAACCGGTTTTCACCGACTTCTAACCTGCTTGTAGCAATTTTTGACCATTCCCAAGGCATTTTTGGCCATCTCTATCCTATTTTTACTCATTTCGTTCCCAATTTCTAGCAACGGTTGGATATTTCCAACCCATTTTACCTGCTTCTAACCTGTTGGAAGTCATTTTTGACAATTTCTGAGGCAGTTTTGGTCATTTGTGACCTGCTTTTGCCCATACCCTTCCCAGTCTTAAGACATTTTTGGTTATTGCCAACCCGTTTTTACTGACTTCTAACCTGCTTGTAGCAATTTTTGACCATTCCCAAGGCATTTTTGGCCATCTCTATCCTATTTTTACTCATTTCGTTCCCAATTTCTAGCAACGGTTGGATATTTCCAACCCATTTTACCTGCTTCTAACCTGTTGGAAGTCATTTTTGACCATTTCTGAGGCAGTTTTGGTCATTTGTGACCTGCTTTTGCCCATACCCTTCCCAGCTTTAAGATATTTTTGGTTATTGCCAACCCGTTTTTACTGACTTCTAACCTGCTTGTAGCAATTTTTGACCATTCCCAAGGCATTTTTGGCCATATCTATCCCTTTCTTGCTCATATCTTTCCCAGTTTCAAGCCAGGTTTGGATATTTCCAACCCATTTTACCCACTTCCAACCTGTTGGAAGGCATTTTTGACCATTTCTGAGGCAGTTTTGGTCATTTGTGACCTGCTTTCCCCAATATCCTTCCCAGTTTTAAGACATTTTTGGTTTTTGCCAACCCGTTTTTACTGACTTCTAACCTGCTTGTAGCAATTTTTGACCATTCCCATGGCATTTTTGGCCATCTCTATCCTATTTTTACTCATTTCATTCCCAATTTCTAGCAATGTTTGGATATTTCCAACACATTTTACCTGCTTCTAACCTGTTGGAAGTCATTTTTGACCATTTCTAAGGCAGTTTTTGTCATTTGTGACCTGCTTTTGCCCATACCCTTCCCAGCTTTAAGATATTTTTGGTTATTGCCAACCCGTTTTTACTGACTTCTAACCTGCTTGTAGCAATTTTTGACCATTCCCAAGGCATTTTTGGCCATTTCTATCCCTTTCTTCCTCATATCTTTCCCAGTTTCAAGCCATGTTTGGATATTTCCATCCCATTTTACCCGCTTCTAACCTGTTAAAAGGCATTTTTGACCATTTCTAAGCCATTTTTGGTCATTTGTGACCGGATTTTACCCATATCCTTCCCAGCTTAAGGACATTTTTGGTTATTGCCAACCGGTTTTTACTGACTTCTAACCTGCTTGTAGCAATTTTTGACCATTCCCAAGGCATTTTTGGCCATTTCTATCCCTTTCTTGCTCATATCTTTCCCAGTTTCAAGCCATGTTTGGATATTTCCAACCCATTTTACCCGCTTCTAACCTGTTAAAAGGCATTTTTGACTATTTCTAAGCCATTTTTGGTCATTTGTGACCGGCTTTTACCCATATCCTTCCAGTTTTAAAACATTTTTTGTTATTGCAAACAGGTTTTTACTGACTTCTAACCTGCTTGTAGCAATTTTGGACCATTCCCAAGGCATTTTTGGCCATTTCTATCCCTTTCTTGCTCATATCTTTCCCAATTTCAAGCCACGTTTGGATATTGCCAACCCATTTCACCTGCTTCTTACCTTTGAAAAGGCATTTTTGACCATTTCTCAGACATTTTTGGTCATTTGTGACCTGCTTTTGCCCGTATCGTTCCCAGCTTAAGGACATTTTTCACTATTGCCAACCTGTTTTTACCGACTTCTAACCTGTTTGAAGCCAATTTTGCCCATTTCAATCCCATTTTTGACCATTTCTCACCCCTCCTTTGGACATTTTTGGCCATTTCTAAACCAGTTTTACCCGCTTCTATCCTCTCTGATCCCAGTTTGACTCTATCTAAGACATATTTGGTCATTTCTAACCCGATTTGCCCATATCCTTCCCAGTTTTAAGACATTTTTGGCTATTTCCAACCCATTTTTTTCCCACTTCTTACCTGTTTGTAGCAATTTTTGACCATTCCCAAGGCATTTTTGGCCATATCTATCCCTTTCTTGCTCATATCTTTCCCAGTTTCAAGCCAGGTTTGGATATTTCCTACCCATTTTACCCACTGCCGACCTGTTGGAAGGCATTTTTGACCATTTCTGAGGCAGTTTTGGTCATTTGTGACCTGCTTTCGCCAATATCCTTCCCAGTTTTAAGACATTTTTGGTTTTTGCCACCCGGTTTTTACTGACTTCTAACCTGTTTGTAGCAATTTTTGACCTTTCCCAAGGCATTTTTGGCCATCTCTATCCTATTTTTACTCATTTCATTCCCAATTTCTAGCAATGTTTGGATATTTCCAACACATTTTACCTGCTTCTAACCTGTTGGAAGTCATTTTTGACCATTTCTAAGGCAGTTTTGGTCATTTGTGACCTGCTTTTGCCCATACCCTTCCCAGCTTTCAGATATTTTTGGTTATTGCCAACCCGTTTTTACTGACTTCTAACCTGTTTGAAGCCAATTTTGCCCATTTCAAACCCATTTTTGACCATTGCAAACCCATTCTAAAGCCATTTTTGGCCATTTCTAAGATATTTTCGGTCATTTCTAACCCCATTTGCCCATATCCTTCCCAGTTTTAAGACATTTTTGGCTATTTCCAAACCATTTTTTTCCCACTTCTTACCTGTTCGTAGCAATTTTTGACCATTCCCGAGACATTTTTGGCCATTTCTATCCCTTTTCTGCTCATATCTTTCCAAGTTTCAAGCCAGGTTTGGATATTTCCTACCCATTTTACCCACTTCCAACCTGTTGGAAGGCATTTTTGACCATTTCTGAGGCAGTTTTGGTCATTGGTAACCTGCTTTTGCCCATATCCTTCCCAGCTTAAGGACATTTTTGACTATTGCCAACCTGTTTTTACCGACTTCTAACCTGTTTGAAGCCAATTTTGCCCATTTTAAACCCATTTTTGACCATTGCAAAACCTTTCTTAAACCAGTTTTGGCCATTTCTAAGCCAGTTTTACCTGCTTCTATCCTCTCTGAAGCCATTTTTGGCTCTTTCTAAGATATTTTCGGTCATTTCTAACCCGATTTGCCCATATCCTTCCCAGTTTTACGACATTTTTGGCTATTTCCAAACCATTTTTTTCCACTTCCAACCCGTTTGTAGCAATTTTTGACCATTCCCGAGACATTTTTGGCCATTTGTATCCTTTTCTTACTCATATCTTTCCCAGTTTCAAGCCATGTTTGGATATTTCCTACCCATTTTACCCGCTTCTAACCTGTTAAAAGGTATTTTTGACCATTTCTGAGGCAGTTTTGGTCATTGGTAACCTGCTTTCGCCAATATCCTTCCCAGTTTTAAGACATTTTTGTTTATTGCCAACCGGTTTTTACTGACTTCTAACCTGCTTGTAGCAATTTTTGACCATTCCCAAGGCATTTTTGGCCATCTCTATCCTATTTTTACTCATTTCGTTCCCAATTTCTAGCAACGGTTGGATATTTCCAACCCATTTTACCTGCTTCTAACCTGTTGGAAGTCATTTTTGACCATTTCTGAGGCAGTTTTGGTCATTTGTGACCTGCTTTTGCCCATACCCTTCCCAGCTTTAAGATATTTTTGGTTATTGCCAACCCGTTTTTACTGACTTCTAACCTGCTTGTAGCAATTTTTGACCATTCCCAAGGCATTTTTGGCCATCTCTATCCTATTTTTACTCATTTCATTCCCAATTTCTAGCAATGTTTGGATATTTCCAACACATTTTACCTGCTTCTAACCTGTTGGAAGTCATTTTTGACCATTTCTAAGGCAGTTTTGGTCATTTGTGACCTGCTTTTGCCCATACCCTTCCCAGCTTTAAGATATTTTTGGTTATTGCCAACCCGTTTTTACTGACTTCTAACCTGTTTGAAGCCAATTTTGCCCATTTCAAACCCATTTTTGACCATTGCAAACCCATTCTAAAGCCATTTTTGGCCATTTCTAAGATATTTTCGGTCATTTCTAACCCCATTTGCCCATATCCTTCCCAGTTTTAAGACATTTTTGGCTATTTCCAAACCATTTTTTTCCCAATTCTTACCTGTTCGTAGCAATTTTTGACCATTCCCGAGACATTTTTGGCCATTTCTATCCCTTTTCTGCTCATATCTTTCCAAGTTTCAAGCCAGGTTTGGATATTTCCTACCCATTTTACCCACTTCCAACCTGTTGGAAGGCATTTTTGACCATTTCTGAGGCAGTTTTGGTCATTGGTAACCTGCTTTTGCCCATATCCTTCCCAGCTTAAGGACATTTTTGACTATTGCCAACCTGTTTTTCCCGACTTCTAACCTGTTTGAAGCCAATTTTGCCCATTTTAAACCCATTTTTGACCATTGCAAACCCTTTCTTAAACCAGTTTTGGCCATTTCTAAGCCAGTTTTACCTGCTTCTATCCTCTCTGAAGCCATTTTTGGCTCTTTCTAAGATATTTTCGGTCATTTCTAACCCGATTTGCCCATATCCTTCCCAGTTTTACGACATTTTTGGCTATTTCCAAACCATTTTTTTCCACTTCCAACCCGTTTGTAGCAATTTTTGACCATTCCCGAGACATTTTTGGCCATTTGTATCCCTTTCTTACTCATATCTTTCCCAGTTTCAAGCCATGTTTGGATATTTCCTACCCATTTTACCCGCTTCTAACCTGTTAAAAGGTATTTTTGACCATTTCTGAGGCAGTTTTGGTCATTGGTAACCTGCTTTCGCCAATATCCTTCCCAGTTTTAAGACATTTTTGGTTTTTGCCAACCGGTTTTTACTGACTTCTAACCTGCTTGTAGCAATTTTTGACCATTCCCAAGGCATTTTTGGCCATCTCTATCCTATTTTTACTCATTTCGTTCCCAATTTCTAGCAACGGTTGGATATTTCCAACCCATTTTACCTGCTTCTAACCTGTTGGAAGTCATTTTTGACCATTTCTGAGGCAGTTTTGGTCATTTGTGACCTGCTTTTGCCCATACCCTTCCCAGCTTTAAGATATTTTTGGTTATTGCCAACCCGTTTTTACTGACTTCTAACCTGCTTGTAGCAATTTTTGACCATTCCCAAGGCATTTTTGGCCATATCTATCCCTTTCTTGCTCATATCTTTCCCAGTTTCAAGCCATGTTTGGATATTTCCAACCCATTTTACCCGCTTCTAACCTGTTAAAAGGCATTTTTGACCATTTCTAAGCCATTTTTGGTCATTTGTGACCGGCTTTTACCCATATCCTTCCAGTTTTAAAACATTTTTTGCTATTGCCAACAGGTTTTTACTGACTTCTAACCTGCTTGTAGCAATTTTGGACCATTCCCAAGGCATTTTTGGCCATTTCTATCCCTTTCTTGCTCATATCTTTCCCAATTTCAAGCCACGTTTTGATATTGCCAACCCATTTTACCTGCTTCTTACCTTTTAAAAGGCATTTTTGACCATTTCTCAGACATTTTTGGTCATTTGTGACCTGCTTTTGCCCGTATCCTTCCCAGCTTAAGGACATTTTTCACTATTGCCAACCTGTTTTTACCGACTTCTAACCTGATTGAAGCCAATTTTGCCCATTTCAAACCCATTTTTGACCATTTCTCACCCCTCCTTTGGACATTTTTGGCCATTTCTAAACCAGTTTTACCCGCTTCTATCCTCTCTGATCCCAGTTTGACTCTATCTAAGACATATTTGGTCATTTGTAACCTGATTTGCCCATATCCTTCCCAGTTTTACGACATTTTTGGCTATTTCCAAACCATTTTTTTCCCACTTCTGACCTGTTTGTAGCAATTTTTGACCATTCCCAAGGCATTTTTGGCCATTTCTATCCCTTTCTTGCTCATATCTTTCCCAGTTTCAAGCCACGTTTGGATATTTCCTACCCATTTTACCCACTGCCGACCTGTTGGAAGGCATTTTTGACCATTTCTGAGGCAGTTTTGGTCATTTGTGACCTGCTTTCGCCAATATCCTTCCCAGTTTTAAGACATTTTTGGTTTTTGCCACCCGGTTTTTACTGACTTCTAACCTGTTTGTAGCAATTTTTGACCTTTCCCAAGGCATTTTTGGCCATCTCTATCCTATTTTTACTCATTTCATTCCCAATTTCTAGCAATGTTTGGATATTTCCAACACATTTTACCTGCTTCTAACCTGTTGGAAGTCATTTTTGACCATTTCTAAGGCAGTTTTGGTCATTTGTGACCTGCTTTTGCCCATACCCTTCCCAGCTTTAAGATATTTTTGGTTATTGCCAACCCGTTTTTACTGACTTCTAACCTGTTTGAAGCCAATTTTGCCCATTTCAAACCCATTTTTGACCGTTGCAAACCCATTCTAAAGGCATTTTTGGCCATTTCTAAGCCAGTTTTACCTGCTTCTATGCTCTCGGAAGCCATTTTTGACTCATTCTAAGATATTTTCGGTCATTTCTAACCCCATTTGCCCATATCCTTCCCAGTTTTAAGACATTTTTGGCTATTTCCAAACCATTTTTTTCCCACTTCTTACCTGTTCTTAGCTATTTTTCACCATTCCCGAGACATTTTTGGCCATTTCTATCATTTTCTGCTCATATCTTTCCCAGTTTCCAGCCAGGTTTGGATATTTCCTACCCATTTTACCCACTTCCAACCAGTTGGAAGACATTTTTGACCATTTCTGAGGCAGTTTTGGTCATTTCTAACCCGCTTTTGCCCATATCCTTCCCAGCTTAAGGACATTTTTGACTATTGCCAACCTGTTTTTACCGACTTCTAACCTGTTTGAAGCCAATTTTGCCCATTTTAAACCCATTTTTGACCATTGCAAACCCTTTCTTAAACCAGTTTTGGCCATTTCTAAGCCAGTTTTACCTGCTTCTATCCTCTCTGAAGCCATTTTTGGCTCTTTCTAAGATATTTTCGGCCATTTCTAACCCGATTTGCCCATATCCTTCCCAGTTTTACGACATTTTTGGCTATTTCCAAACCATTTTTTTCCACTTCCAACCCGTTTTTAGCAATTTTTGACCATTCCCGAGACATTTTTGGCCATTTGTATCCCTTTCTTACTCATATCTTTCCCAGTTTCAAGCCATGTTTGGATATTTCCTACCCATTTTACCCGCTTCTAACCTGTTAAAAGGTATTTTTGACCATTTCTGAGGCAGTTTTGGTCATTGGTAACCTGCTTTCGCCAATATCCTTCCCAGTTTTAAGACATTTTTGTTTATTGCCAACCGGTTTTTACTGACTTCTAACCTGCTTGTAGCAATTTTTGACCATTCCCAAGGCATTTTTGGCCATCTCTATCCTATTTTTACTCATTTCGTTCCCAATTTCTAGCAACGGTTGGATATTTCCAACCCATTTTACCTGCTTCTAACCTGTTGGAAGACATTTTTGACCATTTCTGAGGCAGTTTTGGTCATTTGTGACCTGCTTTTGCCCATACCCTTCTCAGTTTTAAGACATTTTTGGTTTTTGCCAACCCGTTTTTACTGACTTCTAACCTGCTTGTAGCAATTTTTGACCATTCCCATGGCATTTTTGGCTGTCTCTATCCTATTTTTACTCATTTCATTCCCAATTTCTAGCAATGTTTGGATATTTCCAACACATTTTACCTGCTTCTAACCTGTTGGAAGTCATTTTTGACCATTTCTAAGGCAGTTTTGGTTATTTGTGACCTGCTTTTGCCCATACCCTTCCCAGCTTTAAGATATTTTTGGTTATTGCCAACCCGTTTTTACTGACTTCTAACCTGCTTGTAGCAATTTTTGACCATTCCCGAGACATTTTTGGCCATTTCTATCCCTTTTCTGCTCATATCTTTCCCAGTTTCAAGCCAGGTTTGGATATTTCCTACCCATTTTACCTACTTACAACCTGTTGGAAGTCATTTTTGACCATTTCTAAGGCAGTTTTGGTCATTTGTGACCTGCTTTTGCCCATACCCTTCCCAGCTTTAAGATATTTTTGGTTATTGCCAACCCGTTTTTACTGACTTCTAACCTGTTTGAAGCCAATTTTGCCCATTTCAAACCCATTTTTGACCATTGCAAACCCATTCTAAAGCCATTTTTGGCCATTTCTAAGCCAGTTTTACCTGCTTCTATGCTCTCGGAAGCCATTTTTGACTCTTTCTAAGATATTTTCGGTCATTTCTAACCCCATTTGCCCATATCCTTCCCAGTTTTACGACATTTTTGGCTATTTCCAAACCATTTTTTTCCCACTTCTTACCTGTTCGTAGCAATTTTTGACCATGCCCGAGACATTTTTGGCCATTTGTATCCCTTTCTTACTCATATCTTTCCCAGTTTCAAGCCAGGTTTGGATATTTCCTACCCATTTTACCCGCTTCTAACCTGTTAAAAGGTATTTTTGACCATTTCTGTGGCAGTTTTGGTCATTGGTAACCTGCTTTCGCCAATATCCTTCCCAGTTTTAAGACATTTTTGTTTATTGCCAACCGGTTTTTACTGACTTCTAACCTGCTTGTAGCAATTTTTGACCATTTCCAAGGCATTTTTGGCCATCTCTATCCTATTTTTACTCATTTCGTTCCCAATTTCTAGCAACGGTTGGATATATCCAACCCATTTTACCTGCTTCTAACCTGTTGGAAGTCATTTTTGACCATTTCTGTGGCAGTTTTGGTCATTTGTGACCTGCTTTTGCCCATACCCTTCCCAGCTTTAAGATATTTTTGGTTATTGCCAACCCGTTTTTACTGACTTGTAACCTGCTTGTAGCAATTTTTGACCATTCCCAAGGCATTTTTGGCCATTTCTATCCCTTTCTTGCTCATATCTTTCCCAGTTTCAAGCCATGTTTGGATATTTCCAACCCATTTTACCCGCTTCTAACCTGTTAAAAGGCATTTTTGACCATTTCTAAGCCATTTTTGGTCATTTGTGACCGGCTTTTACCCATATCCTTCCAGTTTTAAAACATTTTTTGCTATTGCCAACAGGTTTTTACTGACTTCTAACCTGCTTGTAGCAATTTTGGACCATTCCCAAGGCATTTTTGGCCATTTCTATCCCTTTCTTGCTCATATCTTTCCCAGTTTCAAGCCATGTTTGGATATTGCCAACCCATTTTACCCGCTTCTAACCTGTTAAAAGGTATTTTTGACCATTTCTGAGGCAGTTTTGGTCATTGGTAACCTGCTTTCGCCAATATCCTTCCCAGTTTTAAGACATTTTTGTTTATTGCCAACCGGTTTTTACTGACTTCTAACCTGCTTGTAGCAATTTTTGACCATTCCCAAGGCATTTTTGGCCATCTCTATCCTATTTTTACTCATTTCGTTCCCAATTTCTAGCAACGGTTGGATATTTCCAACCCATTTTACCTGCTTCTAACCTGTTGGAAGTCATTTTTGACCATTTCTGAGGCAGTTTTGGTAATTTGTGACCTGCTTTTGCCCATACCCTTCCCAGCTTTAAGATATTTTTGGTTATTGCCAACCCGTTTTTACTGACTTCTAACCTGCTTGTAGCAATTTTTGACCATTCCCAAGGCATTTTTGGCCATCTCTATCCTATTTTTACTCATTTCATTCCCAATTTCTAGCAATGTTTGGATATTTCCAACACATTTTACCTGCTTCTAGCCTGTTGGAAGTCATTTTTGACCATTTCTAAGGCAGTTTTGGTCATTTGTGACCTGCTTTTGCCCATACCCTTCCCAGCTTTAAGATATTTTTGGTTATTGCCAACCCGTTTTTACTGACTTCTAACCTGTTTGAAGCCAATTTTGCCCATTTCAAACCCATTTTTGACCATTGCAAACCCATTCTAAAGCCATTTTTGGCCATTTCTAAGATATTTTCGGTCATTTCTAACCCCATTTGCCCATATCCTTCCCAGTTTTAAGACATTTTTGGCTATTTCCAAACCATTTTTTTCCCAATTCTTACCTGTTCGTAGCAATTTTTGACCATTCCCGAGACATTTTTGGCCATTTCTATCCCTTTTCTGCTCATATCTTTCCAAGTTTCAAGCCAGGTTTGGATATTTCCTACCCATTTTACCCACTTCCAACCTGTTGGAAGGCATTTTTGACCATTTCTGAGGCAGTTTTGGTCATTGGTAACCTGCTTTTGCCCATATCCTTCCCAGCTTAAGGACATTTTTGACTATTGCCAACCTGTTTTTCCCGACTTCTAACCTGTTTGAAGCCAATTTTGCCCATTTTAAACCCATTTTTGACCATTGCAAACCCTTTCTTAAACCAGTTTTGGCCATTTCTAAGCCAGTTTTACCTGCTTCTATCCTCTCTGAAGCCATTTTTGGCTCTTTCTAAGATATTTTCGGTCATTTCTAACCCGATTTGCCCATATCCTTCCCAGTTTTATGACATTTTTGGCTATTTCCAAACCATTTTTTTCCACTTCCAACCCGTTTGTAGCAATTTTTGACCATTCCCGAGACATTTTTGGCCATTTGTATCCCTTTCTTACTCATATCTTTCCCAGTTTCAAGCCATGTTTGGATATTTCCTACCCATTTTACCCGCTTCTAACCTGTTAAAAGGTATTTTTGACCATTTCTGAGGCAGTTTTGGTCATTGGTAACCTGCTTTCGCCAATATCCTTCCCAGTTTTAAGACATTTTTGTTTATTGCCAACCGGTTTTTACTGACTTCTAACCTGCTTGTAGCAATTTTTGACCATTCCCAAGGCATTTTTGGCCATCTCTATCCTATTTTTACTCATTTCGTTCCCAATTTCTAGGAACGGTTGGATATTTCCAACCCATTTTACCTGCTTCTAACCTGTTGGAAGTCATTTTTGACCATTTCTGAGGCAGTTTTGGTCATTTGTGACCTGCTTTTGCCCATACCCTTCCCAGCTTTAAGATATTTTTGGTTATTGCCAACCCGTTTTTACTGACTAGTAACCTGCTTGTAGCAATTTTTGACCATTCCCAAGGCATTTTTGGCCATTTCTATCCCTTTCTTGCTCATATCTTTCCCAGTTTCAAGCCATGTTTGGATATTTCCAACCCATTTTACCCGCTTCTAACCTGTTAAAAGGCATTTTTGACCATTTCTAAGCCATTTTTGGTCATTTGTGACCGGCTTTTACCCATATCCTTCCAGTTTTAAAACATTTTTTGCTATTGCCAACAGGTTTTTACTGACTTCTAACCTGCTTGTAGCAATTTTGGACCATTCCCAAGGCATTTTTGGCCATTTCTATCCCTTTCTTGCTCATATCTTTCCCAATTTCAAGCCACGTTTTGATATTGCCAACCCATTTTACCTGCTTCTTACCTTTTAAAAGGCATTTTTGACCATTTCTAAGCCATTTTTGGTCATTTGTGACCTGCTTTTGCCCGTATTCTTCCCAGCTTAAGGACATTTTTCACTATTGCCAACCTGTTTTTACCGACTTCTAACCTGATTGAAGCCAATTTTGCCCATTTCAAACCCATTTTTGACCATTTCTCACCCCTCCTTTGGACATTTTTGGCCATTTCTAAACCAGTTTTACCCGCTTCTATCCTCTCTGATCCCAGTTTGACTCTATCTAAGACATATTTGGTCATTTGTAACCTGATTTGCCCATATCCTTCCCAGTTTTAAGACATTTTTGGCTATTTCCAAACAATTTTTTTCCCACTTCTTACCTGTTTGTAGCAATTTTTGACCATTCCCAAGGCATTTTTGGCCATATCTATCCCTTTCTTGCTCATATCTTTCCCAGTTTCAAGCCAGGTTTGGATATTTCCTACCCATTTTACCCACTGCCGACCTGTTGGAAGGCATTTTTGACCATTTCTGAGGCAGTTCTGGTCATTTGTGACCTGCTTTCGCCAATATCCTTCCCAGTTTTAAGACATTTTTGGTTTTTGCCACCCGGTTTTTACTGACTTCTAACCTGTTTGTAGCAATTTTTGACCTTTCCCAAGGCATTTTTGGCCATCTCTATCCTATTTTTACTCATTTCATTCCCAATTTCTAGCAATGTTTGGATATTTCCAACACATTTTACCTGCTTCTAACCTGTTGGAAGTCATTTTTGACCATTTCTAAGGCAGTTTTGGTCATTTGTGACCTGCTTTTGCCCATACCCTTCCCAGCTTTCAGATATTTTTGGTTATTGCCAACCCGTTTTTACTGACTTCTAACCTGTTTGAAGCCAATTTTGCCCATTTCAAACCCATTTTTGACCATTGCAAACCCATTCTAAAGCCATTTTTGGCCATTTCTAAGCCAGTTTTACCTGCTTCTATGCTCTCGGAAGCCATTTTTGACTCTTTCTAAGATATTTTCGGTCATTTCTAACCCCATTTGCCCATATCCTTCCCAGTTTTAAGACATTTTTGGCTATTTCCAAACCATTTTTTTCCCACTTCTTACCTGTTCGTAGCAATTTTTGACCATTCCCGAGACATTTTTGGCCATTTCTATCCCTTTTCTGCTCATATCTTTCCCAGTTTCAAGCCAGGTTTGGATATTTCCTACCCATTTTACCCACTTCCAACCTGTTGGAAGGCATTTTTGACCATTTCTGAGGCAGTTTTGGTCATTGGTAACCTGCTTTTGCCCATATCCTTCCCAGCTTAAGGACATTTTTGACTATTGCCAACCTGTTTTTACCGACTTCTAACCTGTTTGAAGCCAATTTTGCCCATTTTAAACTCATTTTTGACCATTGCAAACCCTTTCTTAAACCAGTTTTGGCCATTTCTAAGCCAGTTTTACCTGCTTCTATCCTCTCTGAAGCCATTTTTGGCTCTTTCTAAGATATTTTCGGTCATTTCTAACCCGATTTGCCCATATCCTTCCCAGTTTTACGACATTTTTGGCTATTTCCAAACCATTTTTTTCCACTTCCAACCCGTTTGTAGCAATTTTTGACCACTCCCGAGACATTTTTGGCCATTTGTATCCCTTTCTTACTCATATCTTTCCCAGTTTCAAGCCATGTTTGGATATTTCCTACCCATTTTACCCGCTTCTAACCTGTTAAAAGGTATTTTTGACCATTTCTGAGGCAGTTTTGGTCATTGGTAACCTGCTTTCGCCAATATCCTTCCCAGTTTTAAGACATTTTTGTTTATTGCCAACCGGTTTTTACTGACTTCTAACCTGCTTGTAGCAATTTTTGACCATTCCCAAGGCATTTTTGGCCATCTCTATCCTATTTTTACTCATTTCGTTCCCAATTTCTAGCAACGGTTGGATATTTCCAACCCATTTTACCTGCTTCTAACCTGTTGGAAGTCATTTTTGACCATTTCTGAGGCAGTTTTGGTCATTTGTGACCTGCTTTTGCCCATACCCTTCCCAGCTTTAAGATATTTTTGGTTATTGCCAACCCGTTTTTACTGACTTCTAACCTGCTTGTAGCAATTTTTGACCATTCCCAAGGCATTTTTGGCCATATCTATCCCTTTCTTGCTCATATCTTTCCCAGTTTCAAGCCAGGTTTGGATATTTCCTACCCATTTTACCCACTGCCGACCTGTTGGAAGGAATTTTTGACCATTTCTGAGGCAGTTTTGGTCATTTGTGACCTGCTTTCGCCAATATCCTTCCCAGTTTTAAGACATTTTTGGTTTTTGCCAACCTGTTTTTACTGACTTCTAACCTGCTTGTAGCAATTTTTGACCATTCCCATGGCATTTTTGGCCTTCTCTATCCTATTTTTACTCATTTCATTCCCAATTTCTAGCAATGTTTGGATATTTCCAACACATTTTACCTGCTTCTAACCTGTTGGAAGTCATTTTTGACCATTTCTGAGGCAGTTTTGGTCATTTGTGACCTGCTTTTGCCCATACCCTTCCCAGCTTTAAGATATTTTTGGTTATTGCCAACCCGTTTTTACTGACTTCTAACCTGCTTGTAGCAATTTTTGACCATTCCCGAGACATTTTTGGCCATTTCTATCCCTTTTCTGCTCATATCTTTCCCAGTTTCAAGCCAGGTTTGGATATTTCCTACCCATTTTACCCACTTCCAACCTGTTGGAAGGCATTTTTGACCATTTCTGAGGCAGTTTTGGTCATTTCTAACCCGCTTTTGCCCATATCCTTCCCAGCTTAAGGATATTTTTGGTTATTGCCAACCCGTTTTTACTGACTTCTAACCTGTTTGAAGCCAATTTTGCCCATTTCAAACCCATTTTTGACCATTGCAAACCCATTCTAAAGCCATTTTTGGCCATTTCTAAGCCAGTTTTACCTGCTTCTATGCTCTCGGAAGCCATTTTTGACTCTTTCTAAGATATTTTCGGTCATTTCTAACCCCATTTGCCCATATCCTTCCCAGTTTTAAGACATTTTTGGCTATTTCCAAACCATTTTTTTCCCACTTCTTACCTGTTCGTAGCAATTTTTGACCATTCCCGAGACATTTTTGGCCATTTCTATCCCTTTTCTGCTCATATCTTTCCCAGTTTCAAGCCAGGTTTGGATATTTCCTACCCATTTTACCCACTTCCAACCTGTTGGAAGGCATTTTTGACCATTTCTGAGGCAGTTTTGGTCATTGGGAACCTGCTTTTGCCCATATCCTTCCCAGCTTAAGGACATTTTTGACTATTGCCAACCTGTTTTTCCCGACTTCTAACCCGTTTGAAGCCAATTTTGCCCATTTCAAACCCATTTTTGACCATTGCAAACCCATTCTAAAGCCATTTTTGGCCATTTCTAAGCCAGTTTTACCTGCTTCTATGCTCTCGGAAGCCATTTTTGACTCTTTCTAAGATATTTTCGGTCATTTCTAACCCCATTTCCCATATCCTTCTCAGTTTTAAGACATTTTTGGCTATTTCCAAACCATTTTTTTCCCACTTCTTACCTGTTCGTAGCAATTTTTGACCATTCCCAAGGCATTTTTGGCCATTTCTATCCCTTTCTTGCTCATATCTTTCCCAGTTTCAAGCCATGTTTGGATATTTCCTACCCATTTTACCCACTTCCAACCTGTTGGAAGGCATTTTTGACCATTTCTGAGGCAGTTTTGGTCATTTGTGACCTGCTTTTGCCCATATCCTTCCCAGCTTAAGGACATTTTTGGTTATTGCCAACCGGTTTTTACCGACTTCTAACCTGTTTGAAGCCAATTTTGCCCATTTTAAACCCATTTTTGACCATTGCAAACCCTTTCTTAAACCAGTTTTGGCCATTTCTAAGCCAGTTTCACCGGCTTCTATCCTCTCTGAAGCCATTTTTGGCTCTTTCTAAGATATTTTCGGTCATTTCTAACCCGACTTGCCCATATCCTTCCCAGTTTTAAGACATTTTTGGCTATTTCCAACCCATTTTTTCCCACTTCTAACCTGTTTGTAGCAATTTTTGACCATTCCCGAGACATTTTTGGCCATTTCTATCCCTTTTCTGCTCATATCTTTCCCAGTTTCAAGCCATGTTTGGATATTTCCTACCCATTTTACCCACTTCCAACCTGTTGGAAGGCATTTTTGACCATTTCTAAGCCATTTTGGGTCATTTGTAACCTGCTTTTGCCCATATCCTTCCCAGCTTAAGGACATTTTTGACTATTGCCAACCTGTTTTTACCGACTTCTAACCTGTTTGAAGCCAATTTTGCCCATTTTAAACCCATTTTTGACCATTGCAAACCCTTTCTTAAACCAGTTTTGGCCATTTCTAAGCCAGTTTTACCTGCTTCTATGCTCCCGGAAGCCATTTTTGACTCTTTCTAAGATATTTTCGGTCATTTCTAACCCGATTTGCCCATATCCTCCCCAGTTTTAAGACATTTTTGGCTATTTCCAAACCATTTTTTTCCCACTTCCAACCCGTTTGTAGCAATTTTTGACCATTCCCGAGACATTTTTGGCCATTTCTATCCCTTTCTTGCTCATATCTTTCCCAATTTTAAGCCACGTTTGGATATTGCCAACCCATTTTACCTGCTTCTTACCTGTTAAAAGGCATTTTTGACCATTTCTAAGCCATTTTTGGTCATTTGTGAACGGCTTTTGCCCATATCCTGCCCAGCTTTAAGATATTTTTGGTTATTGCCAACCCGTTTTTACTGTCTTCTAACCTGTTTGTAGCAATTTTTGACCATTCCCAAGGCATTTTTGGCCATTTCTATCCCATTCTTGCTCATATCTTTCCCAGTCTCAAGCCAGGTTTGGATATTTCCTACCCATTTTACCCACTTCCAACCTGTTGGAAGGCATTTTTGACCATTTCTGAGGCAGTTTTGGTCATTGGTAACCTGCTTTTGCCCATATCTTTCCCAGCTTAAGGACATTTTTGACTATTGCCAACCTGGTTTTACCGACTTCTAACCTGTTTGAAGCCAATTTTGCCCATTTCAAACCCATTTTTGACCATTGCAAACCCTTTCTTAAACCAGTTTTGGCCATTTCTAAGCCAGTTTTACCCGCTTCTATCCTCCCTGAAGCCATTTTTGGCTCTTTCTAAGATATTTTCGGTCATTTCTAAACCGATTTGCCCATAACCTTCCCAGTTTTAAGACATTTTTGGCTATTTCCAAACCATTTTTTCCCACTTCCAACCGGTTCGTAGCAATTTTTGACCATTCGCGAGACATTTTTGGCCATTTCTATCCCTTTCTTGCTCATATCTTTCCCAATTTCAAGCCATGTTTGGATATTTCCAACCCATTTTACCCGCTTCTAACCTGTTAAAAGGCATTTTTGACCATTTCTAAGCCACTTTTGGTCATTTGTGACCAGCTTTCGCCCATATCCTTCCCAATTTTAAGACATTTTTGGTTATTGCCAACCGGTTTTTACTGTCTTCTAACCTGTTTGTAGCAATTTTTGACCATTCCCAAGGCATTTTTGGCCATTTCTATCCCTTTCTTGCTCATATCTTTCCCAGTTTCTAGCCATGTTTGAATTTTTCCAACCCATTTTACCCGCTTCTAACCTGTTGGAAGGCATTTTTGACCATTTCTGAGGCAGTTTTGGTCATTTCTAACCCGCTTTTGCCCTTATCCTTCCCAGATTAAGGACATTTTTGACTATTGCCAACCTGTTTTTACCGACTTCTAACCTGTTTGAAGCCAAGTTTGCCCATTTTAATCCCTTTTTTGACCATTGCAAACCCTTTCTTAAACCAGTTTTGGCCATTTCTAAGCCAGTTTTACCGGCTTCTATCCTCACTGAAGCCATTTTTGGCTCTTTCTAACATATTTTCGGTCATTTCTAACCCGATTTGCCCATAACCTTCCCAGTTTTAAGACATTTTTGGCTATTTCCAAACCATTTTTTCCCACTTCCTACCCGTTTGTAGCAATTTTTGACCATTCCCGAGTCATTTTTGGCCATTTCTATCCCTTTCTTGCTCATATCTTTCCCAGTTTCAAGCCATGTTTGGATATTTCCAACCCATTTTACCCGCTTCTAACCTGTTAAAAGGCATTTTTGACCATTTCTAAGCCATTTTTGGTCATTTGTGACCAGCTTTCGCCCATATCCTTCCCAGTTTTAAGACATTTTTGGTTATTGCCAACCGGTTTTTACTGTCTTCTAACCTGTTTGTAGCAATTTTTGACCATTCCCAAGGCATTTTTGGCCGTCTCTATCCTATTTTGACTCATTTCGTTCCCAATTTCTAGCAACGTTTGGATATTTGCAACCCATTTTACCTGCTTCTAACCTGTTGGAAGTCATTTTTGACCATTTCTAAGGCAGTTTTGGTCATTTGTGACCTGATTTTGCCCATATCCTGCCCAGCTTTAAGATATTTTTGGTTATTGCCAACCGGTTTTTACTGTCTTCTAACCTGTTTGTAGCAATTTTTGACCATTCCCAAGGCATTTTTGGCCATTTCTATCCCTTTTCTGCTCATATCTTTCCCAGTTTCAAGCCATGTTTGGATATCTCCTACCCATTTTACCCACTTCCAACCTGTTGGAAGGCATTTTTGACCATTTCTGAGGCAGTTTTGGTCATTTCTAACCCGCTTTTGCCCATATCCTTCCCAGCTTAAGGACATTTTTGACTATTGCCAACCTGTTTTTACCGACTTCTAACCTGTTTGAAGCCAATTTTGCCCATTTCAAACCCATTTTTGACCATTGCAAACCCTTTCTTAAACCAGTTTTGGCCATTTCTAAGCCAGTTTTACCCGCTTCTATCCTCTCTGAAGCCATTTTTGGCTCTTTCTAAGATATTTTCGGTCATTTCTAACCCGATTTGCCCATATCCTTCCCAGTTTTAAGACATTTTTGGCTATTTCCAAACCATTTTTTCCAACTGCCTACCCGTTTGTAGCAATTTTTGACCATTCCCAAGGCATTTTTGGCCATACCTATCCCTTTCTTGCTCATATCTTTCCCAGTTTCAAGCCAGGTTTGGATATTTCCAACCCATTTTACCTGCTTCTAACCAGTTGGAAGTCATTTTTGACCATTTCTAAGCCATTTTTGGTCATTTGTGACCTGCTTTTGCCCGTATCCTGCCCAGCTTTAAGATATTTTTGGTTATTGCCAACCCGTTTTCACTGACTCCTAACCTGCTTGTAGCAATTTTTGACCATTCCCAAGGCATTTTTGGCCATTTCTATCCCTTTCTTGCTCATATCTTTCCCAATTTCAAGCCACGCTTGGATATTGCCAACCCATTTTAACTGCTTCTTACCTGTTAAAAGGCATTTTTGACCACTTCTAAGCCATTTTTGGTCATTTGTGACCGGCTTTTGCCCATATCCTTCCCAGCTTTAAGACATTTTTGGTTATTGCCAACCGGTTTTTACTGACTTCTATCCTGTTTGTAGCAATTTTTGACCATTCCCAAGGCATTTTTGGCCATTTCTATCCCTTTTCTGCTCATATCTTTCCCAGTTTCAAGCCAGGTTTGGATATTTCCTACCCATTTTACCCACTTCCAACCTGTTGGAAGGCATTTTTGACCATTTCTGAGGCAGTTTTGGTCATTGGGAACCTGCTTTTGCCCATATCCTTCCCAGCTTAAGGACATTTTTGACTATTGCCAACCTGTTTTTCCCGACTTCTAACCTGTTTGAAGCCAATTTTGCCCATTTCAAACCCATTTTTGACCATTGCAAACCCATTCTAAAGCCATTTTTGGCCATTTCTAAGCCAGTTTGACCTGCTTCTATGCTCTCGGAAGCCATTTTTGACTCTTTCTAAGATATTTTCGGTCATTTCTAACCCCATTTCCCATATCCTTCCCAGTTTTAAGACATTTTTGGCTATTTCCAAACCATTTTTTTCCCACTTCTTACCAGTTCGTAGCAATTTTTCACCATTCCTGAGGCATTTTTGGCCATTTCTATCCCTTTCTTGCTCATATCTTTCCCAGTTTCAAGGTATGTTTATATATTTCCAACCCATTTTACCCGCTTCTAACCTGTTAAAAGGCATTTTTGACCATTTCTAAGCCACTTTTGGTCATTTGTGACCAGCTTTCGCCCATATCCTTCCCAGTTTTAAGACATTTTTGGTTATTGCCAACTGGTTTTTACTGTCTTCTAACCTGTTTGTAGCAATTTTTGACCATTCCCAAGGCATTTTTGGCCGTCTCTATCCTATTTTGACTCATTTCGTTCCCAGTTTCTAGCAATGTTTGGATATTTCCAACCCATTTTACCTGCTTCTAACCTGTTAGAAGGCATTTTTGACCATTTCTAAGCTACTTTGAGTCATTTGTGACCAGCTTTCGCCCATATCCTTCCCAGTTTTAAGGCATTTTTGGTTATTGCCAACCGGTTTTTACTGTCTTCTAACCTGTTTGTAGCAATTTTTGACCATTCCCAAGGCATTTTTGGCCGTCTCTATCCTATTTTGACTCATTTCGTTCCCAGTTTCTAGCAATGTTTGGGTATTTCCAACCCATTTTACCTGCTTCTAACCTGTTAGAAGGCATTTTTGACCATTTCTAAGCTACTTTGGGTCATTTGTGACCGGCTTTCGCCCATATCCTTCCCAGTTTTAAGACATTTTTGGTTATTGCCAACCGGTTTTTACTGTCTTCTAACCTGTTTGTAGCAATTTTTGACCATTCCCAAGGCATTTTTGGCCATTTCTATTCCTTTCTTGCTCATATCTTTCCCAGTCTCAAGACAGGTTTGGATATTTCCCACCCATTTTACCCACTTCCAACCTGTTGGCAGGCATTTTTGACCATTTCTGAGGCAGTTTTGGTCATTGGTAACCTGCTTTTGCCCATATCCTTCCCAGCTTAAGGACATTTTTGACTATTGCCAACCTGTTTTTACCGACTTCTAACCTGTTTGAAGCCAATTTTGCCCATTTCAAACCCATTTTTGACCATCGCAAACCCTTTCTTAAACCAGTTTTGGCCATTTCTAAGCCAGTTTTACCCGCTTCTATCCCCCCTGAAGCCATTTTTGGCTCTTTCTAAGATATTTTCGGTCATTTCTAACCCTATTTGCCCATAACCTTCCAGTTTTAAGACATTTTTGGCTATTTCCAAACCATTTTTTCCCGCTGCCTACCCGTTTGTAGCAATTTTTGACCATTCCCGAGACATTTTTGGCCATTTCTATCCCTTTCTTGCTCATATCTTTCCCAATTTCAAGCCATGTTTGGATATTTCCAACCCATTTTACCCGCTTCTAACCTGTTAAAAGGCATTTTTGACCATTTCTAAGCCACTTTTGGTCATTTGTGACCAGCTTTCGCCCATATCCTTCCCAGTTTTAAGACATTTTTGGTTATTGCCAACCGGTTTTTACTGTCTTCTAACCTGTTTGTAGCAATTTTTGACCATTCCCAAGGCATTTTTGGCAATCTCTATCCTATTTTGACTCATTTCATTCCCAATTTCTAGCAACGTTTGGATATTTCCAACCCATTTTACCTGCTTCTAACCTGTTGGAAGTCATTTTTGACCATTTCTAAGGCAGTTTTGGTCATTCGTGACCTGCTTTCGCCCATACCCTTCCCAGTTTTAAGACATTTTTGGTTATTGCCAAACGGTTTTTACTGTCTTCTAACCTGTTTGTAGCAATTTTTGACCATTCCCAAGGCATTTTTGGCCATTTCTATCCCTTTGTTGCTCATATCTTTCCCAGTTTCAAGCCAGGTTTGGATATTTCCTACCCATATTACCCACTTCCAACCTGTTGGAAGGCATTTTTGACCATTTCTGAGGCAGTTTTGGTCATTTCTAACCTGCGTTTGCCCTTATCCTTCCCAGCTTAAGGACATTTTTGGTTATTGCCAACCGGTTTTTACTGTCTTCTAACCTGTTTGTAGCAATTTTTGACCATTCCCAAGGCATTTTTGGCCGTCTCTATCCTATTTTGACTCATTTCGTTCCCAGTTTCTAGCAATGTTTGGATATTTCCAACCCATTTTACCTGCTTCTAACCTGTTAGAAGGCATCTTTGACCATTTCTAAGCTACTTTGGGTCATTTGTGACCGGCTTTCGCCCATATCTTTCCCAGTTTTAAGACATTTTTGGTTATTGCCCACCGGTTTTTACTGTCTTCTAACCTGCTTGTAGCAATTTTTGACCATTCCCAAGGCATTTTTGGCCATTTCTATCCCTTTTCTGCTCATATCTTTCCCAGTTTCAAGCCAGGTTTGGATATTTCCTACCCATTTTACCCACTTCCGACCTGTTGGAAGGCATTTCTGACCATTTCTGAGGCAGTTTTGGTCATTGGTAGCCTGCTTTTGCCCATATCCTTCCCAGCTTAAGGACATTTTTGACTATTGCCAACCTGTTTGTACCAACTTCTAACCTGTTTGAAGCCAATTTTGCCCATTTTAAACCCATTTTTGACCATTGCAAACCCTTTCTTAAACCAGTTTTGGCCATTTCTAAGCCAGTTTTACCGGCTTCTATCCTCCCTGAAGCCAATTTTGGCTCTTTCTAAGATATTTTCGGTCATTTCTAACCCGATTTGCCCATAACCTTCCCAGTTTTAAGACATTTTTGGCTATTTCCAAACCATTTTTTCCCACTTCCTAGCCATTTGTAGCAATTTTTGACCATTCCCGAGTCATTTTTGGCCATTTCTATCCCTTTCTTGCTCATATCTTTCCCAATTTCAAGCCATGTTTGGATATTTCCAACCCATTTTACCCGCTTCTAACCTGTTAAAAGGCATTTTTGACCATTTCTAAGCCACTTTTGGTCATTTGTGACCAGCTTTCGCCCATATCCTTCCCAGTTTTAAGACATTTTTGGTTATTGCCAACCGGTTTTTTACTGTCTTCTAACCTGTTTGTAGCAATTTTTGACCATTCCCAAGGCATTTTTGGCCGTCTCTATCCTATTTTGACTCATTTCGTTCCCAGTTTCTAGCAATGTTTGGATATTTCCAACCCATTTTACCTGCTTCTAACCTGTTAAAAGGCATTTTTGACCATTTCTAAGCCACTTTTGGTCATTTGTGACCAGCTTTCGCCCATATCCTTCCCAGTTTTAAGACATTTTTGGTTATTGCCAAACGGTTTTTACTGTCTTCTAACCTGTTTGTAGCAATTTTTGACCATTCCCAAGGCATTTTTGGCCATTTCTATCCCTTTGTTGCTCATATCTTTCCCAGTTTCAAGCCAGGTTTGGATATTTCCTACCCATATTACCCACTTCCAACCTGTTGGAAGGCATTTTTGACCATTTCTGAGGCAGTTTTGGTCATTTCTAACCTGCGTTTGCCCTTATCCTTCCCAGCTTAAGGACATTTTTGACTATTGCCAACCTGTTTTTACCGACTTCTAACCTGTTTGAAGCCAATTTTGCCCATTTTAAACCCATTTTTGACCATTGCAAACCCTTTCTTAAACCAGTTTTGGCCATTTCTAAGCCAGTTTTACCGGCTTCTATCCTCCCTGAAGCCATTTTTGGCTCTTTCTAAGATATTTTCGGTCATTTCTAACCCGATTTGCCCATAACCTTCCCAGTTTTAAGACATTTTTGGCTATTTCCAAACCATTTTTTCCCACTTCCTATCGGTTTGTAGCAATTTTTGACCATTCCCGAGTCATTTTTGGCCATTTCTATCCCTTTCTTGCTCATATCTTTCCCAATTTCAAGCCATGTTTGGATATTTCCAACCCATTTTACCCGCTTCTAACCTGTTAAAAGGCATTTTTGACCATTTCTAAGCCACTTTTGGTCATTTGTGACCGGCTTTCGCCCATATCCTTCCCAGTTTTAAGACATTTTTGGTTATTGCCAACCCGTTTTTACTGACTTCTAACCTGTTTGTAGCAATTTTTGACCATTCCCAAGGCATTTTTGGCAATCTCTATCCTATTTTGACTCATTTCATTCCCAATTTCTAGCAACGTTTGGATATTTCCAACCCATTTTACCTGCTTCTAACCTGTTGGAAGTCATTTTTGACCATTTCTAAGGCAGTTTTGGTCATTCGTGACCTGCTTTTGCCCATACCATTCCCAGCTTTAAGACATTTTTGGTTATTGCCAACCGGTTTTTACTGACTTCTAACCTGCTTGTAGCAATTTTTGACCATTCCCAAGGCATTT
>JAESHU010000113.1:211572-240342 GCA_017639245.1 Myiopsitta monachus | reverse complement strand
ACCCATTTTACCCACTTCTAACCTGTTGGAGGGCATTCTTGACCATTTCTAAGCCAGTTTTGGTCATTTGTATGCCGCTTTTGCCCATATCCTTCCCTGCTTTAAGACATTTTTGGCTATTGCCAACCCGCTTTTACCGACTTCTAACCTGTTTGAAGACAATTTTGCCCATTTCAAACCCATTTTTGCCCATTGCAAACCCTTTCTTAAGTCATTTTTGGCCATGTCTAAGCCAGTTTTACCCTCTTCTATGCTCTCTGAAGCAATTTTTGACTCTTTCTAAGACATATTTGGTCATTTCTAACATGATTTGCCCATATCCTTCCCAGCTTTAAGACATTTTTGGCTATTTCCAACCCATTTTTTCCCACTTCTAACCTGTTTGTGGCAATTTTTGACCATATCTAAGACATTTTTGGCCATTTCTATCCCTTTTTCGCTCGTACCTTTCCCAGTTTCAAGCCATCTTTGGATATTTCCAACCCATTTTACCCACTTCTAACCTGTTGGAAGGCATTTTTGACCATTTCTGCGGCCGTTTTTGTCATCTGTAACCCGCTTTTGCCCATATCCTTCCCAGCCTTAAGACATTTTTGGCTATTGCCAACCCGTTTTTTCTGACTTCTAACCTGTTTGAAGCCAATTTTGCCCATTTCAAACCCATTTTTGACCATTGCAAGCGCTTTCTTAAGCCATTTTTGGCCATTTCTAAGCCTGTTTTGCCCATTTCTCACCCTTTCTTAAGACATTTTTGGCCATTTCTAACCCATTTTACCCACTTCTATCCTCTCTGAAGCCATTTTTGACCATTTCTAAGACATATTTGGTCATCTGTAACCCACTTTTGCCCATATCCTTCCCAGGTTTAAGACATTTTTGTCTATTGCCAACCCGTTTTTACTGACTTCTAACCTGTTTGAAGCCAATTTAGCCCATTTCAAACCCATTTTTTCCCATTGCAAACCCTTTCTTAAGACATTTTTGGCCATTTCTAAGCCACTTTTAACCGCTTCTATCCTCTCTGAACACTGTTTGACTCTATCTAAGACATATTTGGTCATTTCTAACCCAATTTGCCCATATCCTTCCCAGCATTAAGACATTTTTGGCTATTGCCCACCTGTTTTTTCCGACTTCTAACCTGTTTGAAGCCAATTTTGCCCATTTCAAACCCATTTTTGACCATTGCAAGCGCTTCCTTAAGCCATTTTTGGCCATTTCTAAGCCTGTTTTGCCCATTTCTCACCTTTTCTTAAGACATTTTTGGCCATTTCTAACCCATTTTACCCGCTTCTATCCTCTCTGAAGCCATTTTTGACCATTTCTAAGACATTTTTGGTCATTTGTAACCCTCTTTTGCCCTTATCCTTCCCAGCTTTAAGACATTTTTGGCTATTTCCAACCCACTTTTTCCCACTTCTAACCTGTTTGTAGCCATTTTTGACAATTCCCAACACTTTTTTGGCCATTTCTATCCCTTTTTTGCTCGTATCTTTCCCAGTTTCAAGCCATCTTTGGATATTTCCAACCCATTTTACCCACTTCTAACCTGTTGGAGGGCATTCTTGACCATTTCTAAGCCAGTTTTGGTCATTTGTATGCCGCTTTTGCCCATATCCTTCCCTGCTTTAAGACATTTTTGGCTATTGCCAACCCGCTTTTACCGACTTCTAACCTGTTTGAAGACAATTTTGCCCATTTCAAACCCATTTTTGCCCATTGCAAACCCTTTCTTAAGTCATTTTTGGCCATGTCTAAGCCAGTTTTACCCTCTTCTATGCTCTCTGAAGCAATTTTTGACTCTTTCTAAGACATATTTGGTCATTTCTAACCTGATTTGCCCATATCCTTCCCAGCTTTAAGACATTTTTGGCTATTTCCAACCCATTTTTTCCCACTTCTAACCTGTTTGTGGCAATTTTTGACCATATCTAAGACATTTTTGGCCATTTCTATCCCTTTTTCGCTCGTACCTTTCCCAGTTTCAAGCCATCTTTGGATATTTCCAACCCATTTTACCCACTTCTAAGCTGTTGG
This sequence comes from Myiopsitta monachus, assembly GCA_017639245.1. Taxonomy (NCBI): domain Eukaryota; kingdom Metazoa; phylum Chordata; class Aves; order Psittaciformes; family Psittacidae; genus Myiopsitta; species Myiopsitta monachus. The sequence continues at coordinate 238,305 of JAESHU010000113.1, read as the reverse complement.
AAGGCATTTTTGACCATTTCTGAGGCCGTTTTTGTCATCTGTAACCCGCTTTTGCCCATATCCTTCCCAGCATTAAGACATTTTTGGCTATTGCCCACCCGTTTTTTCCGACTTCTAACCTGTTTGAAGCCAATTTTGCCCATTTCAAACCCATTTTTGACCATTGCAAGCGCTTTCTGAAGCCATTTTTGGCCATTTCTAAGCCTGTTTTGCCCATTTCTCACCCTTTCTTAAGACATTTTTGGCCATTTCTAACCCATTTTACCCACTTCTATCCTCTCTGAAGCCATTTTTGACCATTTCTAAGACATATTTGGTCATCTGTAACCCACTTTTGCCCATATCCTTCCCAGGTTTAAGACATTTTTGTCTATTGCCAACCCGTTTTTACTGACTTCTAACCTGTTTGAAGCCAATTTAGCCCATTTCAAACCCATTTTTTCCCATTGCAAACCCTTTCTTAAGACATTTTTTGCCATTTCTAAGTCAGTTTTACCCGCTTCTATCCTCTCTGAAGCCATTTTTGACCATTTCTAAGACATTTTTGGTCATCTGTAACCCTCTTTTGCCCTTATCCTTCCCAGCTTTAAGACATTTTTGGCTATTTCCAACCCATTTTTTCCCACTTCTAACCTGTTTGTAGCCATTTTTGACAATTTCCAACACTTTTTTGGCCATTTCTATCCCTTTTTTGCTCCTATCTTTCCCAGTTTCAAGCCATCTTTGGATATTTCCAACCCATTTTACCCACTTCTAACCTGTTGGAGGGCATTCTTGACCATTTCTAAGCCAGTTTTGGTCATTTGTATGCCGCTTTTGCCCATATCCTTCCCTGCTTTAAGACATTTTTGGCTATTGCCAACCCGCTTTTACCGACTTCTAACCTGTTTGAAGACAATTTTGCCCATTTCAAACCCATTTTTGCCCATTGCAAACCCTTTCTTAAGTCATTTTTGGCCATGTCTAAGCCAGTTTTACCCTCTTCTATGCTCTCTGAAGCCATTTTTGACTCCTTCTAAGACATATTTGGTCATTTCTAACCCGATTTGCCCATATCCTTCCCAGCTTTAAGACATTTTTGGCTATTTCCAACCCATTTTTTCCCACTTCTAACCTGTTTGTGGCAATTTTTGACCATATCTAAGACATTTTTGGCCATTTCTATCCCTTTTTCGCTCGTACCTTTCCCAGTTTCAAGCCATCTTTGGATATTTCCAACCCATTTTACCCACTTCTAACCTGTTGGAAGGCATTTTTGACCATTTCTGCGGCCGTTTTTGTCATCTGTAACCCGCTTTTGCCCATATCCTTCCCAGCATTAAGACATTTTTGGCTATTGCCAACCCGTTTTTTCCGACTTCTAACCTGTTTGAAGCCAATTTTGCCCATTTCAAACCCATTTTTGACCATTGCAAGCGCTTTCTTAAGCCATTTTTGGCCATTTCTAAGCCTGTTTTGCCCATTTCTCACCCTTTCTTAAGACATTTTTGGCCATTTCTAACCCATTTTACCCACTTCTATCCTCTCTGAAGCCATTTTTGACCATTTCTAAGACATATTTGGTCATCTGTAACCCACTTTTGCCCATATCCTTCCCAGGTTTAAGACATTTTTGTCTATTGCCAACCCGTTTTTACTGACTTCTAACCTGTTTGAAGCCAATTTAGCCCATTTCAAACCCATTTTTTCCCATTGCAAACCCTTTCTTAAGACATTTTTGGCCATTTCTAAGCCACTTTTAACCGCTTCTATCCTCTCTGAACACTGTTTGACTCTATCTAAGACATATTTGGTCATTTCTAACCCGATTTGCCCATATCCTTTCCAGCATTAAGACATTTTTGGCTATTGCCAACCCGTTTTTACTGACTTTTACCCTGTTTGGAGCCAATTTTGCCCATTTCAAACCCATTTTTTCCCACTGCAAACCCTTTCTTAAGACATTTTTGGCCATTTCTAAGCCAGTTTTACCCGCTTCTATCCTCTCTGAACCCAGTTTGACTCTATCTAAGACATATTTGGTCATTTCTAACCCGATTTGCCCATATCCTTCCCAGTTTTAAGACATTTTTGGCTATTACCAACCCATTTTTTCCCACTTCTCACCTCTTTGTAGCAATTTTTGACAATTCCCAACACTTTTTTGGCCATTTCTATCCCTTTTTTGCTCGTACCTTTCCCAGTTTCAAGCCATCTTTGGATATTTCCAACACATTTTACCCACTTCTAAGCTGTTGGAAGGCATTTTTGACCATTTCTGAGGCAGTTTTGGTCATTTGTGACCTGCATTTGCCCATATCCTTCCCAGCTTTAAGATATTTTTGGTTATTGCCAACCCGTTTTTATCGACTTCTAACCTGTTTGAAGCCAATTTTGCCCATTTCAAACCCATTTTTTCCCATTGCAAACCCTTTCTTAAGACATTTTTGGCCATGTCTAAGCCAGTTTTACCCGCTTCTATGCTCTCTGAAGCAATTTTTGACTCTAAGACATATTTGGTCATTTCTAACCCGATTTGCCCATATCCTTTCCAGCATTAAGACATTTTTGGCTATTGCCAACTCATTTTTTCCGACTTTTACCCTGTTTGGAGCCAATTTTCCCCAGTTCAAACCCATTTTTTCCCATTGCAAACCCTTTCTTAAGACATTTTTGGCCATGTCTAAGCTAGTTTTACCCGCTTCTCTGCTCTCTGAAGCAATTTTTGACTCTTTCTAAGACATATTTGGTCATTTCTAACCCGATTTGCCCATATCCTTCCCAGCTTTAAGACATTTTTGGCTATTTCCAACCCATTTTTTCCCACTTCTAACCTGTTTGTGGCAATTTTTGACCATATCTAAGACATTTTTGGCCATTTCTATCCCTTTTTCGCTCGTACCTTTCCCAGTTTCAAGCCATCTTTGGATATTTCCAACCCATTTTACCCACTTCTAACCTGTTGGAAGGCATTTTTGACCATTTCTGCGGCCGTTTTTGTCATCTGTAACCCGCTTTTGCCCATATCCTTCCCAGCATTAAGACATTTTTGGCTATTGCCCACCCGTTTTTTCCGACTTCTAACCTGTTTGAAGCCAATTTTGCCCATTTCAAACCCATTTTTGACCATTGCAAGCGCTTTCTTAAGCCATTTTTGGCCATTTCTAAGCCTGTTTTGCCCATTTCTCACCCTTTCTTAAGACATTTTTGGCCATTTCTAACCCATTTTACCCGCTTCTATCCTCTCTGAAGCCATTTTTGACCATTTCTAAGACATTTTTGGTCATTTGTAACCCGCTTTTGCCCTTATCCTTCCCAGCTTTAAGACATTTTTGGCTATTTCCAACCCATTTTTTCCCACTTCTAACCTGTTTGTAGCCATTTTTGACAATTCCCAACACTTTTTTGGCCATTTCTATCCCTTTTTTGCTCCTATCTTTCCCAGTTTCAAGCCATCTTTGGATATTTCCAACCCATTTTACCCACTTCTAACCTGTTGGAGGGCATTCTTGACCATTTCTAAGCCAGTTTTGGTCATTTGTATGCCGCTTTTGCCCATATCCTTCCCTGCTTTAAGACATTTTTGGCTATTGCCAACCCGCTTTTACCGACTTCTAACCTGTTTGAAGACAATTTTGCCCATTTCAAACCCATTTTTGCCCATTGCAAACCCTTTCTTAAGTCATTTTTGGCCATGTCTAAGCCAGTTTTACCCTCTTCTATGCTCTCTGAAGCAATTTTTGACTCTTTCTAAGACATATTTGGTCATTTCTAACCCGATTTGCCCATATCCTTCCCAGCTTTAAGACATTTTTGGCTATTTCCAACCCATTTTTTCCCACTTCTAACCTGTTTGTGGCAATTTTTGACCATATCTAAGACATTTTTGGCCATTTCTATCCCTTTTTCGCTCGTACCTTTCCCAGTTTCAAGCCATCTTTGGATATTTCCAACCCATTTTACCCACTTCTAACCTGTTGGAAGGCATTTTTGACCATTTCTGCGGCCGTTTTTGTCATCTGTAACCCGCTTTTGCCCATATCCTTCCCAGCCTTAAGACATTTTTGGCTATTGCCAACCCGTTTTTTCTGACTTCTAACCTGTTTGAAGCCAATTTTGCCCATTTCAAACCCATTTTTGACCATTGCAAGCGCTTTCTTAAGCCATTTTTGGCCATTTCTAAGCCTGTTTTGCCCATTTCTCACCCTTTCTTAAGACATTTTTGGCCATTTCTAACCCATTTTACCCACTTCTATCCTCTCTGAAGCCATTTTTGACCATTTCTAAGACATATTTGGTCATCTGTAACCCACTTTTGCCCATATCCTTCCCAGGTTTAAGACATTTTTGTCTATTGCCAACCCGTTTTTACTGACTTCTAACCTGTTTGAAGCCAATTTAGCCCATTTCAAACCCATTTTTTTCATTGCAAACCCTTTCTTAAGACATTTTTGGCCATTTCTAAGCCACTTTTAACCGCTTCTATCCTCTCTGAACACTGTTTGACTCTATCTAAGACATATTTGGTCATTTCTAACCCAATTTGCCCATATCCTTCCCAGCATTAAGACATTTTTGGCTATTGCCCACCTGCTTTTTTCCGACTTCTAACCTGTTTGAAGCCAATTTTGCCCATTTCAAACCCATTTTTGACCATTGCAAGCGCTTCCTTAAGCCATTTTTGGCCATTTCTAAGCCTGTTTTGCCCATTTCTCACCTTTTCTTAAGACATTTTTGGCCATTTCTAACCCATTTTACCCGCTTCTATCCTCTCTGAAGCCATTTTTGACCATTTCTAAGACATTTTTGGTCATTTGTAACCCGCTTTTGCCCTTATCCTTCCCAGCTTTAAGACATTTTTGGCTATTTCCAACCCACTTTTTCCCACTTCTAACCTGTTTGTAGCCATTTTTGACAATTCCCAACACTTTTTTGGCCATTTCTATCCCTTTTTTGCTCGTATCTTTCCCAGTTTCAAGCCATCTTTGGATATTTCCAACCCATTTTACCCACTTCTAACCTGTTGGAGGGCATTCTTGACCATTTCTAAGCCAGTTTTGGTCATTTGTATGCCGCTTTTGCCCATATCCTTCCCTGCTTTAAGACATTTTTGGCTATTGCCAACCCGCTTTTACCGACTTCTAACCTGTTTGAAGACAATTTTGCCCATTTCAAACCCATTTTTGCCCATTGCAAACCCTTTCTTAAGTCATTTTTGGCCATGTCTAAGCCAGTTTTACCCTCTTCTATGCTCTCTGAAGCAATTTTTGACTCTTTCTAAGACATATTTGGTCATTTCTAACCTGATTTGCCCATATCCTTCCCAGCTTTAAGACATTTTTGGCTATTTCCAACCCATTTTTTCCCACTTCTAACCTGTTTGTGGCAATTTTTGACCATATCTAAGACATTTTTGGCCATTTCTATCCCTTTTTCGCTCGTACCTTTCCCAGTTTCAAGCCATCTTTGGATATTTCCAACCCATTTTACCCACTTCTAACCTGTTGGAAGGCATTTTTGACCATTTCTGAGGCCGTTTTTGTCATCTGTAACCCGCTTTTGCCCATATCCTTCCCAGCATTAAGACATTTTTGGCTATTGCCCACCCGTTTTTTCCGACTTCTAACCTGTTTGAAGCCAATTTTGCCCATTTCAAACCCATTTTTGACCATTGCAAGCGCTTTCTTAAGCCATTTTTGGCCATTTCTAAGCCTGTTTTGCCCATTTCTCACCCTTTCTTAAGACATTTTTGGCCATTTCTAACCCATTTTACCCGCTTCTATCCTCTCTGAAGCCATTTTTGACCATTTCTAAGACATTTTTGGTCATTTGTAACCCGCTTTTGCCCTTATCCTTCCCAGCTTTAAGACATTTTTGGCTATTTCCAACCCACTTTTTCCCACTTCTAACCTATTTGTAGCCATTTTTGACAATTCCCAACACTTTTTTGGCCATTTCTATCCCTTTTTTGCTCGTATCTTTCCCAGTTTCAAGCCATCATTGGATATTTCCAACCCATTTTACCCACTTCTAACCTGTTGGAGGGCATTCTTGACCATTTCTAAGCCAGTTTTGGTCATCTGTATGCCGCTTTTGCCCATATCCTTCCCTGCTTTAAGACATTTTTGGCTATTGCCCACCCGTTTTTTCCGACTTCTAACCTGTTTGAAGACAATTTTGCCCATTTCAAACCCATTTTTGCCCATTGCAAACCCTTTCTTAAGTCATTTTTGGCCATGTCTAAGCCAGTTTTACCCTCTTCTATGCTCTCTGAAGCAATTTTTGACTCTTTCTAAGATATATTTGGTCATTTCTAACCCGATTTGCCCATATCCTTCCCAGCTTTAAGACATTTTTGGCTATTTCCAACCCATTTTTTCCCACTTCTAACCTGTTTGTGGCAATTTTTGACCATATCTAAGACATTTTTGGCCATTTCTATCCCTTTTTCGCTCGTACCTTTCCCAGTTTCAAGCCATCTTTGGATATTTCCAACCCATTTTACCCACTTCTAACCTGTTGGAAGGCATTTTTGACCATTTCTGCGGCCGTTTTTGTCATCTGTAACCCGCTTTTGCCCATATCCTTCCCAGCATTAAGACATTTTTGGCTATTGCCCACCCGTTTTTTCCGACTTCTAACCTGTTTGAAGACAATTTTGCCCATTTCAAACCCATTTTTGACCATTGCAAACCCTTTCTTAAGCCATTTTTGGCCATTTCTAAGCCACTTTTAACCGCTTCTATCCTCTCTGAACACTGTTTGACTCTATCTAAGACATATTTGGTCATTTCTAACCCGATTTGCCCATATCCTTTCCAGCATTAAGACATTTTTGGCTATTGCCAACCCGTTTTTACTGACTTTTACCCTGTTTGGAGCCAATTTTCCCCAGTTCAAACCCATTTTTTCCCACTGTAAACCCTTTCTTAAGACATTTTTTGCCATTTCTAAGCCAGTTTTGCCCGCTTCTATCCTCTCTGAACCCAGTTTGACTCTATCTAAGACATATTTGGTCATTTCTAACCCAATTTGCCCATATCCTTCCCAGTTTTAAGACATTTTTGGCTATTACCAACCCATTTTTTCCCACTTCTCACCTCTTTGTAGCAATTTTTGACAATTCCCAACACTTTTTTGGCCATTTCTATCCCTTTTTTGCTCCTATCTTTCCCAGTTTCAAGCCATCTTTGGATATTTCCAACCCATTTTACCCACTTCTAAGCTGTTGGAAGGCATTTTTGACCATTTCTGAGGCAGTTTTGGCCATTTGTGACCTGCATTTGCCCATATCCTTCCCAGCTTTAAGATATTTTTGGTTATTGCCAACCCGTTTTTATCGACTTCTAACCTGTTTGAAGACAATTTTGCCCATTTCAAACCCATTTTTTCCCATTGCAAACCCTTTCTTAAGACATTTTTGGCCATGTCTAAGCCAGTTTTACCCGCTTCTATGCTCTCTGAAGCAATTTTTGACTCTAAGACATATTTGGTCATTTCTAACCCGATTTGCCCATATCCTTTCCAGCATTAAGACATTTTTGGCTATTGCCAACCCATTTTTTCCGACTTTTACCCTGTTTGGAGCCAATTTTCCCCAGTTCAAACCCATTTTTTCCCATTGCAAACCCTTTCTTAAGACATTTTTGGCCATCTCTAAGCCAGTTTTACCCGCTTCTATGCTCTCTGAAGCAATTTTTGACTCTTTCTAAGACATATTTGGTCATTCTAACCCGATTTGCCCATATCCTTCCCAGCTTTAAGATATTTTTGGCTATTTCCAACCCATTTTTTCCCACTTCTAACCTGTTTGTAGCAATTGTTGACAATTCCCGAAACATTTTGGGCCATTTCTATCCCTTTTTCGCTCGTACCCTCGTACCTTTCCCAGTTTCAAGCCATCTTTGGATATTTCCAACCCATTTTACCCACTTCTAAGCTGTTGGAAGGCATTCTTGACCATTTCTGAGGCAGTTTTGGCCATTTGTAACCCGCTTTTGCCCATATCCTTCCCAGCTTAAAGACATTTTTGGCTATTGCCAACCCGTCTTTTTCAACTTGTAACCTGCTTGAAGCCGATTTTGCCCATTTCAAACCCATTTTTGACCATTGCAAGCGCTTTCTTAAGCCATTTTTGGCCATTTCTAAGCCTGTTTTGCCCATTTCTCACCCTTTCTTAAGACATTTTTGGCCATTTCTAACCCATTTTACCCGCTTCTATCCTCTCTGAAGCCATTTTTGACCATTTCTAAGACATTTTTGGTCATTTGTAACCCGCTTTTGCCCTTATCCTTCCCAGCTTTAAGACATTTTTGGCTATTTCCAACCCATTTTTTCCCAGTTCTAACCTGTTTGTAGCCATTTTTGACAATTCCCAACACTTTTTTGGCCATTTCTATCCCTTTTTTGCTCCTATCTTTCCCAGTTTCAAGCCATCTTTGGATATTTCCAACCCATTTTACCCACTTCTAACCTGTTGGAGGGCATTCTTGACCATTTCTAAGCCAGTTTTGGTCATTTGTATGCCGCTTTTGCCCATATCCTTCCCAGCTTTAAGACATTTTTGGCTATTGTCAACCCGCTTTTACCGACTTCTAACCTGTTTGAAGACAATTTTGCCCATTTCAAACCCATTTTTGCCCATTGCAAACCCTTTCTTAAGTCATTTTTGGCCATGTCTAAGCCAGTTTTACCCTCTTCTATGCTCTCTGAAGCAATTTTTGACTCTTTCTAAGACATATTTGGTCATTTCTAACCCGATTTGCCCATATCCTTCCCAGCTTTAAGACATTTTTGGCTATTTCCAACCCATTTTTTCCCACTTCTAACCTGTTTGTGGCAATTTTTGACCATATCTAAGACATTTTTGGCCATTTCTATCCCTTTTTCGCTCGTACCTTTCCCAGTTTCAAGCCATCTTTGGATATTTCCAACCCATTTTACCCACTTCTAACCTGTTGGAAGGCATTTTTGACCATTTCTGCGGCCGTTTTTGTCATCTGTAACCCGCTTTTGCCCATATCCTTCCCAGCATTAAGACATTTTTGGCTATTGCCCACCCGTTTTTTCCGACTTCTAACCTGTTTGAAGCCAATTTTGCCCATTTCAAACCCATTTTTGACCATTGCAAGCGCTTTCTTAAGCCATTTTTGGCCATTTCTAAGCCTGTTTTGCCCATTTCTCACCCTTTCTTAAGACATTTTTGGCCATTTCTAACCCATTTTACCCACTTCTATCCTCTCTGAAGCCATTTTTGACCATTTCTAAGACATATTTGGTCATCTGTAACCCACTTTTGCCCATATCCTTCCCAGGTTTAAGACATTTTTGTCTATTGCCAACCCGTTTTTACTGACTTCTAACCTGTTTGAAGCCAATTTAGCCCATTTCAAACCCATTTTTTCCCATTGCAAACCCTTTCTTAAGACATTTTTGGCCATTTCAAAGCCACTTTTAACCGCTTCTATCCTCTCTGAACACTGTTTGACTCTATCTAAGACATATTTGGTCATTTCTAACCCGATTTGCCCATATCCTTTCCAGCATTAAGACATTTTTGGCTATTGCCAACCCGTTTTTACTGACTTTTACCCTGTTTGGAGCCAATTTTCCCCAGTTCAAACCCATTTTTTCCCACTGCAAACCCTTTCTTAAGACATTTTTTGCCATTTCTAAGCCAGTTTTACCCGCTTCTATCCTCTCTGAACCCAGTTTGACTCTATCTAAGACATATTTGGTCATTTCTAACCCAATTTGCCCATATCCTTCCCAGTTTTAAGACATTTTTGGCTATTACCAACCCATTTTTTCCCACTTCTCACCTCTTTGTAGCAATTTTTGACAATTCCCAACACTTTTTTGGCCATTTCTATCCCTTTTTTGCTCCTATCTTTCCCAGTTTCAAGCCATCTTTGGATATTTCCAACCCATTTTACCCACTTCTAAGCTGTTGGAAGGCATTTTTGACCATTTCTGAGGCAGTTTTGGCCATTTGTGACCTGCATTTGCCCATATCCTTCCCAGCTTTAAGATATTTTTGGTTATTGCCAACCCGTTTTTATCGACTTCTAACCTGTTTGAAGACAATTTTGCCCATTTCAAACCCATTTTTTCCCATTGCAAACCCTTTCTTAAGACATTTTTGGCCATGTCTAAGCCAGTTTTACCCGCTTCTATGCTCTCTGAAGCAATTTTTGACTCTAAGACATATTTGGTCATTTCTAACCCGATTTGCCCATATCCTTTCCAGCATTAAGACATTTTTGGCTATTGCCAACCCATTTTTTCCGACTTTTACCCTGTTTGGAGCCAATTTTCCCCAGTTCAAACCCATTTTTTCCCATTGCAAACCCTTTCTTAAGACATTTTTGGCCATCTCTAAGCCAGTTTTACCCGCTTCTATGCTCTCTGAAGCAATTTTTGACTCTTTCTAAGACATATTTGGTCATTCTAACCCGATTTGCCCATATCCTTCCCAGCTTTAAGATATTTTTGGCTATTTCCAACCCATTTTTTCCCACTTCTAACCTGTTTGTAGCAATTGTTGACAATTCCCGAAACATTTTGGGCCATTTCTATCCCTTTTTCGCTCGTACCCTCGTACCTTTCCCAGTTTCAAGCCATCTTTGGATATTTCCAACCCATTTTACCCACTTCTAAGCTGTTGGAAGGCATTCTTGACCATTTCTGAGGCAGTTTTGGCCATTTGTAACCCGCTTTTGCCCATATCCTTCCCAGCTTAAAGACATTTTTGGCTATTGCCAACCCGTCTTTTTCAACTTGTAACCTGCTTGAAGCCGATTTTGCCCATTTCAAACCCATTTTTGACCATTGCAAGCGCTTTCTTAAGCCATTTTTGGCCATTTCTAAGCCTGTTTTGCCCATTTCTCACCCTTTCTTAAGACATTTTTGGCCATTTCTAACCCATTTTACCCGCTTCTATCCTCTCTGAAGCCATTTTTGACCATTTCTAAGACATTTTTGGTCATTTGTAACCCGCTTTTGCCCTTATCCTTCCCAGCTTTAAGACATTTTTGGCTATTTCCAACCCATTTTTTCCCAGTTCTAACCTGTTTGTAGCCATTTTTGACAATTCCCAACACTTTTTTGGCCATTTCTATCCCTTTTTTGCTCCTATCTTTCCCAGTTTCAAGCCATCTTTGGATATTTCCAACCCATTTTACCCACTTCTAACCTGTTGGAGGGCATTCTTGACCATTTCTAAGCCAGTTTTGGTCATTTGTATGCCGCTTTTGCCCATATCCTTCCCAGCTTTAAGACATTTTTGGCTATTGCCAACCCGCTTTTACCGACTTCTAACCTGTTTGAAGACAATTTTGCCCATTTCAAACCCATTTTTGCCCATTGCAAACCCTTTCTTAAGACATTTTTGGCCATGTCTAAGCCAGTTTTACCCGCTTCTATGCTCTCTGAAGCCATTTTTGACTCCTTCTAAGACATATTTGGTCATTTCTAACCCGATTTGCCCATATCCTTCCCAGCTTTAAGACATTTTTGGCTATTTCCAACCCATTTTTTCCCACTTCTAACCTGTTTGTGGCAATTTTTGACCATATCTAAGACATTTTTGGCCATTTCTATCCCTTTTTCGCTCGTACCTTTCCCAGTTTCAAGCCATCTTTGGATATTTCCAACCCATTTTACCCACTTCTAACCTGTTGGAAGGCATTTTTGACCATTTCTGAGGCCGTTTTTGTCATCTGTAACCCGCTTTTGCCCATATCCTTCCCAGCATTAAGACATTTTTGGCTATTGCCCACCCGTTTTTTCCGACTTCTAACCTGTTTGAAGCCAATTTTGCCCATTTCAAACCCATTTTTGACCATTGCAAGCGCTTTCTTAAGCCATTTTTGGCCATTTCTAAGCCTGTTTTGCCCATTTCTCACCCTTTCTTAAGACATTTTTGGCCATTTCTAACCCATTTTACCCACTTCTATCCTCTCTGAAGCCATTTTTGACCATTTCTAAGACATATTTGGTCATCTGTAACCCACTTTTGCCCATATCCTTCCCAGGTTTAAGACATTTTTGTCTATTGCCAACCCGTTTTTACTGACTTCTAACCTGTTTGAAGCCAATTTAGCCCATTTCAAACCCATTTCTTCCCATTGCAAACCCTTTCTTAAGACATTTTTGGCCATTTCTAAGCCACTTTTAACCGCTTCTATCCACTCTGAACACTGTTTGACTCTATCTAAGACATATTTGGTCATTTCTAACCCGATTTGCCCATATCCTTTCCAGCATTAAGACATTTTTGGCTATTGCCAACCCGTTTTTACTGACTTTTACCCTGTTTGGAGCCAATTTTCCCCAGTTCAAACCCATTTTTTCCCAATGCAAACTCTTTCTTAAGACATTTTTTGCCATTTCTAAGCCAGTTTTACCCGCTTCTATCCTCTCTGAACCCAGTTTGACTCTATCTAAGACATATTTGGTCATTTCTAACCCGATTTGCCCATATCCTTCCCAGCATTAAGACATTTTTGGCTATTGCCAACCCGTTTTTACTTAATTCTAACCCGTTTGAAGCCAATTTTGCCCATTTCAAACCCATTTTTGACCATTTCTCACCCCTCCTTAAGACATTTTTGGCCATTTCTAAGCCAGTTTTACCCGCTTCTATCATCTCTGAACCCAGATTGACTCTATCTAAGACATATTTGGTCATTTCTAACCCGATTTGCCCATATCCTTCCCAGTTTTAAGACATTTTTGGCTATTTCCAACCCATTTTTTCCCACTTCTCACCTCTTTGTAGCAATTTTTGACAATTCCCAACACTTTTTTGGCCATTTCTATCCCTTTTTTGCTCATATCTTTCCCAGTTTCAAGCCATCTTTGGATATTTCCAACCCATTTTACCCACTTCTAAGCTGTTGGAAGGCATTTTTGACCATTTCTGAGGCAGTTTTGGCCATTTGTGACCTGCATTTGCCCATATCCTTCCCAGCTTTAAGACATTTTTGGCTATTTCCAACCCATTTTTTCCCACTTCTAACCTGTTTGTGGCAATTTTTGACCATATCTAAGACATTTTTGGCCATTTCTATCCCTTTTTCGCTCGTACCTTTCCCAGTTTCAAGCCATCTTTGGATATTTCCAACCCATTTTACCCACTTCTAAGCTGTTGGAAGGCATTCTTGACCATTTCTAAGCCAGTTTTGGTCATTTGTATGCCGCTTTTGCCCATATCCTTCCCAGCATTAAGACATTTTTGGCTATTGCCAACCCGTTTTTACTTAATTCTAACCCGTTTGAGGCCAATTTTGCCCCTTTCAAACCCATTTTTGACCATTTCTCACCCCTCCTTAAGACATTTTTGGCCATTTCTAAGCCTGTTTTACCCGCTTCTATGCTCTCTGAAGCAATTTTTGACTCTTTCTAAGACATGTTTGGTCATTTCTAACCCGATTTGCCCATATCCTTCCCAGTATTAAGACATTTTTGGCTATTGCCAACCCGTTTTTACTTAATTCTAACCCGTTTGAAGCCAATTTTGCCCATTTCAAACCCATTTTTGACCATTTCTCACCCCTCCTTAAGACATTTTTGGCCATTTCTAAGCCTGTTTTACCCGCTTCTATGCTCTCTGAAGCAATTTTTGACTCTTTCTAAGACATATTTGGTCATTTCTAACCCGATTTGCCCATATCCTTCCCAGCTTTAAGACATTTTTGGCTATTGCCAACCCGCTTTTACCGACTTCTAACCTGTTTGAAGACAATTTTGCCCATTTCAAACCCATTTTTGCCCATTGCAAACCCTTTCTTAAGACATTTTTGGCCATTTCTAAGCCACTTTTAACCGCTTCTATCCTCTCTGATCACTGTTTGACTCTATCTAAGACATATTTGGTCATTTCTAACCCGATTTGCCCATATCCTTTCCAGCATTAAGACATTTTTGGCTATTGCCAACCCGTTTTTACTGACTTTTACCCTGTTTGGAGCCAATTTTCCCCAGTTCAAACCCATTTTTTCCCACTGCAAACCCTTTCTTAAGACATTTTTTGCCATTTCTAAGCCAGTTTTACCCGCTTCTATCCTCTCTGAACCCAGTTTGACTCTATCTAAGACATATTTGGTCATTTCTAACCCGATTTGCCCATATCCTTCCCAGTTTTAAGACATTTTTGGCTATTACCAACCCATTTTTTCCCACTTCTCACCTCTTTGTAGCAATTTTTGACAATTCCCAACACTTTTTTGGCCATTTCTATCCCTTTTTTGCTCGTATCTTTCCCAGTTTCAAGCCATGTTTGGATATTTCCAACCCATTTTACCCACTTCTAAGCTGTTGGAAGGCATTTTTGACCATTTCTGAGGCAGTTTTGGTCATTTGTGACCTGCATTTGCCCATATCCTTCCCAGCTTTAAGATATTTTTGGTTATTGCCTACCCGTTTTTATCGACTTCTAACCTGTTTGAAGCCAATTTTGCCCATTTCAAACCCATTTTTTCCCATTGCAAACCCTTTCTTAAGACATTTTTGGCCATGTCTAAGCCAGTTTTACCCGCTTCTATGCTCTCTGAAGCAATTTTTGACTCTAAGACATATTTGGTCATTTCTAACCCGATTTGCCCATATCCTTTCCAGCATTAAGACATTTTTGGCTATTGCCAACCCATTTTTTCCGACTTTTACCCTGTTTGGAGCCAATTTTCCCCAGTTCAAACCCATTTTTTCCCATTGCAAACCCTTTCTTAAGACATTTTTTGCCATTTCTAAGCCAGTTTTACCCGCTTCTATGCTCTCTGAAGCAATTTTTGACTCTTTCTAAGACATATTTGGTCATTTCTAACCCGATTTGCCCATATCCTTCCCAGCTTTAAGACATTTTTGGCTATTTCCAACCCATTTTTTCCCACTTCTAACCTGTTTGTGGCAATTTTTGACCATATCTAAGACATTTTTGGCCATTTCTATCCCTTTTTCGCTCGTACCTTTCCCAGTTTCAAGCCATCTTTGGATATTTCCAACCCATTTTACCCACTTCTAAGCTGTTGGAAGGCATTTTTGACCATTTCTGAGGCCGTTTTTGTCATCTGTAACCCGCTTTTGCCCATATCCTTCCCAGCATTAAGACATTTTTGGCTATTGCCCACCCGTTTTTTCCGACTTCTAACCTGTTTGAAGCCAATTTTGCCCATTTCAAACCCATTTTTGACCATTGCAAGCGCTTTCTTAAGCCATTTTTGGCCATTTGTAAGCCTGTTTTGCCCATTTCTCACCCTTTCTTAAGACATTTTTGGCCATTTCTAACCCATTTTACCCGCTTCTATCCTCTCTGAAGCCATTTTTGACCATTTCTAAGACATTTTTGGTCATTTGTAACCCGCTTTTGCCCATATCCTTCCCAGCTTTAAGACATTTTTGGCTATTTCCAACCCATTTTTTTTCCCTTCTAACCTGTTTGTAGCCATTTTTGACAATTCCCAACACTTTTTTGGCCATTTCTATCCCTTTTTTGCTCGTATCTTTCCCAGTTTCAAGCCATCTTTGGATATTTCCAACCCATTTTACCCACTTCTAACCTGTTGGAGGGCATTCTTGACCATTTCTAAGCCAGTTTTGGTCATTTGTATGCCGCTTTTGCCCATATCCTTCCCTGCTTTAAGACATTTTTGGCTATTGCCAACCCGCTTTTACCGACTTCTAACCTGTCTGAAGACAATTTTGCCCATTTCAAACCCATTTTTGCCCATTGCAAACCCTTTCTTAAGACATTTTTGGCCATTTCTAAACCACTTTTAACCGCTTCTATCCTCTCTGAACACTGTTTGACTCTATCTAAGACATATTTGGTCATTTCTAACCCGATTTGCCCATATCCTTTCCAGCATTAAGACATTTTTGGCTATTGCCAACCCGTTTTTACTGACTTTTACCCTGTTTGGAGCCAATTTTCCCCAGTTCAAACCCATTTTTTCCCACTGCAAACCCTTTCTTAAGACATTTTTTGCCATTTCTAAGCCAGTTTTACCCGCTTCTATCCTCTCTGAACCCAGTTTGACTCTATCTAAGACATATTTGGTCATTTCTAACCCGATTTGCCCATATCCTTCCCAGTTTTAAGACATTTTTGGCTATTACCAACCCATTTTTTCCCACTTCTCACCTCTTTGTAGCAATTTTTGACAATTCCCAACACTTTTTTGGCCATTTCTATCCCTTTTTTGCTCCTATCTTTCCCAGTTTCAAGCCATCTTTGGATATTTCCAACCCATTTTACCCACTTCTAAGCTGTTGGAAGGCATTTTTGACCATTTCTGAGGCAGTTTTGGTCATTTGTGACCTGCATTTGCCCATATCCTTCCCAGCTTTAAGATATTTTTGGTTATTGCCAACCCGTTTTTATCGACTTCTAACCTGTTTGAAGCCAATTTTGCCTATTTCAAACCCATTTTTTCCCATTGCAAACCCTTTCTTAAGACATTTTTGGCCATGTCTAAGCCAGTTTTACCCGCTTCTATGCTCTCTGAAGCAATTTTTGACTCTAAGACATATTTGGTCATTTCTAACCCGATTTGCCCATATCCTTTCCAGCATTAAGACATTTTTGGCTATTGCCAACCCATTTTTTCCGACTTTTACCCTGTTTGGAGCCAATTTTCCCCAGTTCAAACCCATTTTTTCCCATTGCAAACCCTTTCTTAAGACATTTTTGGCCATGTCTAAGCCAGTTTTACCCGCTTCTATGCTCTCTGAAGCAATTTTTGACTCTTTCTAAGACATATTTGGTCATTTCTAACCCGATTTGCCCATATCCTTCCCAGCTTTAAGACATTTTTGGCTATTTCCAACCCATTTTTTCCCACTTCTAACCTGTTTGTGGCAATTTTTGACCATATCTAAGACATTTTTGGCCATTTCTATCCCTTTTTCGCTCGTACCTTTCCCAGTTTCAAGCCATCTTTGGATATTTCCAACCCATTTTACCCACTTCTAAGCTGTTGGAAGGCATTTTTGACCATTTCTGAGGCCGTTTTTGTCATCTGTAACCCGCTTTTGCCCATATCCTTCCCAGCATTAAGACATTTTTGGCTATTGCCCACCCGTTTTTTCCGACTTCTAACCTGTTTGAAGCCAATTTTGCCCATTTCAAACCCATTTTTGACCATTGCAAGCGCTTTCTTAAGCCATTTTTGGCCATTTCTAAGCCTGTTTTGCCCATTTCTCACCCTTTCTTAAGACATTTTTGGCCATTTCTAACCCATTTTACCCACTTCTATCCTCTCTGAAGCCATTTTTGACCATTTCTAAGACATATTTGGTCATCTGTAACCCACTTTTGCCCATATCCTTCCCAGGTTTAAGACATTTTTGTCTATTGCCAACCCGTTTTTACTGACTTCTAACCTGTTTGAAGCCAATTTAGCCCATTTCAAACCCATTTTTTCCCATTGCAAACCCTTTCTTAAGACATTTTTGGCCATTTCTAAGCCACTTTTAACCGCTTCTATCCTCTCTGAACACTGTTTGACTCTATCTAAGACATATTTGGTCATTTCTAACCCGATTTGCCCATATCCTTTCCAGCATTAAGACATTTTTGGCTATTGCCAACCCGTTTTTACTGACTTTTACCCTGTTTGGAGCCAATTTTCCCCTGTTCAAACCCATTTTTTCCCAATGCAAACCCTTTCTTAAGACATTTTTTGCCATGTCTAAGCCAGTTTTACCCGCTTCTATCCTCTCTGAACCCAGTTTGACTCTATCTAAGACATATTTGGTCATTTCTAACCCGATTTGCCCATATCCTTCCCAGTTTTAAGACTTTTTTGGCTATTTCCAACCCATTTTTTCCCACTTCTCACCTCTTTGTAGCAATTTTTGACAATTCCCAACACTTTTTTGGCCATTTCTATCCCTTTTTTGCTCATATCTTTCCCAGTTTCAAGCCATCTTTGGATATTTCCAACCCATTTTACCCACTTCTAAGCTGTTGGAAGGCATTTTTGACCATTTCTGAGGCAGTTTTGGCCATTTGTGACCTGCATTTGCCCATATCCTTCCCAGCTTTAAGATATTTTTGATTATTGCCAACCCGTTTTTATCGACTTCTAACCTGTTTGAAGCCAATTTTGCCCATTTCAAACCCATTTTTTCCCATTGCAAACCCTTTCTTAAGACATTTTTGGCCATGTCTAAGCCAGTTTTACCCGCTTCTATGCTCTCTGAAGCAATTTTTGACTCTATCTAAGACATATTTGGTCATTTCTAACCCGATTTGCCCATATCCTTTCCAGCATTAAGACATTTTTGGCTATTGCCAACCCATTTTTTCCGACTTTTACCCTGTTTGGAGCCAATTTTCCCCAGTTCAAACCCATTTTTTCCCATTGCAAACCCTTTCTTAAGACATTTTTGGCCATCTCTAAGCCAGTTTTACCCGCTTCTATGCTCTCTGAAGCAATTTTTGACTCTTTCTAAGACATATTTGGTCATTCTAACCCGATTTGCCCATATCCTTCCCAGCTTTAAGATATTTTTGGCTATTTCCAACCCATTTTTTCCCACTTCTCACCTCTTTGTAGCAATTGTTGACCATTCCCGAAACATTTTGGGCCATTTCTATCCCTTTTTCGCTCGTACCCTCGTACCTTTCCCAGTTTCAAGCCATCTTTGGATATTTCCAACCCATTTTACCCACTTCTAAGCTGTTGGAAGGCATTCTTGACCATTTCTAAGCCAGTTTTGGTCATTTGTATGCCGCTTTTGCCCATATCCTTCCCAGCATTAAGACATTTTTGGCTATTGCCAACCCGCTTTTACCGACTTCTAACCTGTTTGAAGACAATTTTGCCCATTTCAAACCCATTTTTTCCCATTGCAAACCCTTTCTTAAGTCATTTTTGGCCATGTCTAAGCCAGTTTTACCCTCTTCTATGCTCTCTGAAGCCATTTTTGACTCTTTCTAAGACATATTTGGTCATTTCTAACCCGATTTGCCCATATCCTTTCCAGCATTAAGACATTTTTGGCTATTTCCAACCCATTTTTTCCCACTTCTAACCTGTTTGTGGCAATTTTTGACCATATCTAAGACATTTTTGGCCATTTCTATCCCTTTTTCGCTCGTACCTTTCCCAGTTTCAAGCCATCTTTGGATATTTCCAACCCATTTTACCCACTTCTAAGCTGTTGGAAGGCATTTTTGACCATTTCTGAGGCCGTTTTTGTCATCTGTAACCCGCTTTTGCCCATATCCTTCCCAGCATTAAGACATTTTTGGCTATTGCCCACCCGTTTTTTCCGACTTCTAACCTGTTTGAAGCCAATTTTGCCCATTTCAAACCCATTTTTGACCATTGCAAGCGCTTTCTTAAGCCATTTTTGGCCATTTCTAAGCCTGTTTTGCCCATTTCTCACCCTTTCTTAAGACATTTTTGGCCATTTCTAACCCATTTTACCCACTTCTATCCTCTCTGAAGCCATTTTTGACCATTTCTAAGACATATTTGGTCATCTGTAACCCACTTTTGCCCATATCCTTCCCAGGTTTAAGACATTTTTGTCTATTGCCAACCCGTTTTTACTGACTTCTAACCTGTTTGAAGCCAATTTAGCCCATTTCAAACCCATTTTTTCCCATTGCAAACCCTTTCTTAAGACATTTTTGGCCATTTCTAAGCCACTTTTAACCGCTTCTATCCTCTCTGAACACTGTTTGACTCTATCTAAGACATATTTGGTCATTTCTAACCCGATTTGCCCATATCCTTTCCAGCATTAAGACATTTTTGGCTATTGCCAACCCGTTTTTACTGACTTTTACCCTGTTTGGAGCCAATTTTCCCCTGTTCAAACCCATTTTTTCCCAATGCAAACCCTTTCTTAAGACATTTTTTGCCATGTCTAAGCCAGTTTTACCCGCTTCTATCCTCTCTGAACCCAGTTTGACTCTATCTAAGACATATTTGGTCATTTCTAACCCGATTTGCCCATATCCTTCCCAGTTTTAAGACTTTTTTGGCTATTTCCAACCCATTTTTTCCCACTTCTCACCTCTTTGTAGCAATTTTTGACAATTCCCAACACTTTTTTGGCCATTTCTATCCCTTTTTTGCTCATATCTTTCCCAGTTTCAAGCCATCTTTGGATATTTCCAACCCATTTTACCCACTTCTAAGCTGTTGGAAGGCATTTTTGACCATTTCTGAGGCAGTTTTGGCCATTTGTGACCTGCATTTGCCCATATCCTTCCCAGCTTTAAGATATTTTTGATTATTGCCAACCCGTTTTTATCGACTTCTAACCTGTTTGAAGCCAATTTTGCCCATTTCAAACCCATTTTTTCCCATTGCAAACCCTTTCTTAAGACATTTTTGGCCATGTCTAAGCCAGTTTTACCCGCTTCTATGCTCTCTGAAGCAATTTTTGACTCTATCTAAGACATATTTGGTCATTTCTAACCCGATTTGCCCATATCCTTTCCAGCATTAAGACATTTTTGGCTATTGCCAACCCATTTTTTCCGACTTTTACCCTGTTTGGAGCCAATTTTCCCCAGTTCAAACCCATTTTTTCCCATTGCAAACCCTTTCTTAAGACATTTTTGGCCATCTCTAAGCCAGTTTTACCCGCTTCTATGCTCTCTGAAGCAATTTTTGACTCTTTCTAAGACATATTTGGTCATTCTAACCCGATTTGCCCATATCCTTCCCAGCTTTAAGATATTTTTGGCTATTTCCAACCCATTTTTTCCCACTTCTCACCTCTTTGTAGCAATTGTTGACCATTCCCGAAACATTTTGGGCCATTTCTATCCCTTTTTCGCTCGTACCCTCGTACCTTTCCCAGTTTCAAGCCATCTTTGGATATTTCCAACCCATTTTACCCACTTCTAAGCTGTTGGAAGGCATTCTT
This sequence comes from Myiopsitta monachus, assembly GCA_017639245.1. Taxonomy (NCBI): domain Eukaryota; kingdom Metazoa; phylum Chordata; class Aves; order Psittaciformes; family Psittacidae; genus Myiopsitta; species Myiopsitta monachus. The sequence goes on along the minus strand of JAESHU010000113.1, from coordinate 217,434 downwards.
GACCATTTCTAAGCCAGTTTTGGTCATTTGTATGCCGCTTTTGCCCATATCCTTCCCAGCATTAAGACATTTTTGGCTATTGCCAACCCGCTTTTACCGACTTCTAACCTGTTTGAAGACAATTTTGCCCATTTCAAACCCATTTTTTCCCATTGCAAACCCTTTCTTAAGTCATTTTTGGCCATGTCTAAGCCAGTTTTACCCTCTTCTATGCTCTCTGAAGCCATTTTTGACTCTTTCTAAGACATATTTGGTCATTTCTAACCCGATTTGCCCATATCCTTTCCAGCATTAAGACATTTTTGGCTATTGCCAACCCATTTTTTCCGACTTTTACCCTGTTTGGAGCCAATTTTCCCAAGTTCAAACCCATTTTTTCCCATTGCAAACCCTTTCTTAAGACATTTTTGGCCATGTCTAAGCCAGTTTTACCCGCTTCTATCCTCTCTGAAGCCATTTTTGACTCATTTCTAAGACATTTTGGTCATTCTGTAACCCTCTTTTGCCCTTATCCTTCCCAGCTTTAAGACATTTTTGGCTATTTCCAACCCATTTTTTCCCACTTCTAACCTGTTTGTAGCCATTTTTGACTAATTCCAACACTTTTTTGGCCATTTCTATCCCTTTTTTGCTCCTATCTTTAGCAGTTTCAAGCCATCTTTGGATATTTCCAACCCATTTTACCCACTTCTAACCTGTTGGAAGGGCATTCTTGACCATTTCTAAGCCAGTTTTGGTCATTTGTAATGCCGCTTTTGCCCATATCCTTCCCATGCTTTAAGACATTTTTGGCTATTGCCAACCCGCTTTTTTACGACTTCTAACCTGTTTGAAGACAATTTTGCCCATTTCTAACCCATTTTTTCCCATTGCAAACCCTTTCTTAAGACATTTTTGGCCATGTCTAAGCCAGTTTTACCCGCTTCTATGCTCTCTGAAGCCATTTTTGACTCCTTCTATGACATATTTGGTCATTTCTAACCCGATTTGCCCATATCCTTCCCACCTTTAAGACATTTTTGGCTATTTCCAACCCATTTTTTCCCACTTCTAACCTGTTTGTGGCAATTTTTGACCATATCTAAGACATTTTTGGCCATTTCTATCCCTTTTTCGCTCGTACCTTTCCCAGTTTCAAGCCATCTTTGGATATTTCCAACCCATTTTACCCACTTCTAACCTGTTGGAAGGCATTTTTGACCATTTCTGTGGCCGTTTTTGTCATCTGTAACCCGCTTTTGCCCATATCCTTCCCAGCATTAAGACATTTTTGGCTATTGCCCACCCGTTTTTTCCGACTTCTAACCTGTTTGAAGCCAATTTTGCCCATTTCAAACCCATTTTTGACCATTGCAAGCGCTTTCTTAAGCCATTTTTGGCCATTTCTAAGCCTGTTTTGCCCATTTCTCACCCTTTCTTAAGACATTTTTGGCCATTTCTAACCCATTTTACCCACTTCTATCCTCTCTGAAGCCATTTTTGACCATTTCTGAGACATTTTTGGTCATTTGTAACCCACTTTTGCCCATATCCTTCCCAGGTTTAAGACATTTTTGTCTATTGCCAACCCGTTTTTACTGACTTCTAACCTGTTTGAAGCCAATTTAGCCCATTTCAAACCCATTTTTTCCCATTGCAAACCCTTTCTTAAGACATTTTTGGCCATTTCTAAGCCACTTTTAACCGCTTCTATCCTCTCTGAACACTGACTCTATCTAAGACATATTTGGTCATTTCTAACCCGATTTGCCCATATCCTTCCCAGTTTTAAGACATTTTTGGCTATTTCCAACCCATTTTTTCCCACTTCTCACCTCTTTGTAGCAATTTTTGACTATTCCCAACACTTTTTTGGCCATTTCTATCCCTTTTTTGCTCATATCTTTCCCAGTTTCAAGTCATCTTTGGATATTTCCAACCCATTTTACCCACTTCTAAGCTGTTGGAAGGCATTTTTGACCATTTCTGAGGCAGTTTTGGCCATTTGTGACCTGCATTTGCCCATATCCTTCCCAGCTTTAAGATATTTTTGATTATTGCCAACCCGTTTTTACTGACTTCTAACCATGTTTGAAGCCAATTTTGCCCATTTCTAACCCATTTTTTCCCATTGCAAACCCTTTCTTAAGACATTTTTGGCCATGTCTAAGCCAGTTTTACCCGCTTCTATGCTCTCTGAAGCAATTTTTGACTCTTTTTAGACACGTTTGGTCATTTCTAACCCGATTTGCCCATATCCTTCCAGCATTAAGACATTTTTGGCTATTGCCAACCCATTTTTTCCGACTTTTACCCTGTTTGGAGCCAATTTTCCCCAGTTCAAACCCATTTTTTCCCATTGCAAACCCTTTCTTAAGACATTTTTGGCCATCTCTAAGCCAGTTTTACCCGCTTCTATGCTCTCTGAAGCAATTTTTGACTCTTTCTAAGACATATTTGGTCATTCTAACCCGATTTGCCCATATCCTTCCCAGCTTTAAGACATTTTTGGCTATTTCCAACCCATTTTTTCCCACTTCTAACCTGTTTGTAGCAATTGTTGACCATTCCCGAAACATTTTGGGCCATTTCTATCCCTTTTTCGCTCGTACCCTCGTACCTTTCCCAGTTTCAAGCCATCTTTGGATATTTCCAACCCATTTTACCCACTTCTAGGCTGTTGGAAGGCATTTTTGACCATTTCTGAGGCCGTTTTTGTCATCTGTAACCCGCTTTTGCCCATATCCTTCCCAGCATTAAGACATTTTTGGCTATTGCCCACCCGTTTTTTCCGACTTCTAACCTGTTTGAAGCCAATTTTGCCCATTTCAAACCCATTTTTGACCATTGCAAGCGCTTTCTTAAGCCATTTTTGGCCATTTCTAAGCCTGTTTTGCCCATTTCTCACCCTTTCTTAAGACATTTTTGGCCATTTCTAACCCATTTTACCCACTTCTATCCTCTCTGAAGCCATTTTTGACCATTTCTAAGACATATTTGGTCATTTGTAACCCACTTTTGCCCTTATCCTTCCCAGCTTTAAGACATTTTTGGCTATTTCCAACCCATTTTTTCCCACTTCTAACCTGTTTGTAGCCATTTTTGACAATTCCCAACACTTTTTTGGCCATTTCTATCACTTTTTTGCTCGTATCTTTCCCAGTTTCAAGCCATCTTTGGATATTTCCAACCCATTTTACCCACTTCTAACCTGTTGGAAGGCTTTTTTGGCCATTTCTAAGCCATTTCTGGTCATTGGTAACCCGCTTTTGCCCATATCCTTCCCAGGTTGAAGACATTTTTGGCTATTGCCAACCCGTTTTTACCGACTTGTAACCTGTTCGAAGCAAATGTTGCCCATTTCTAACCCATTTTTGATCATTGCAAACCCTTTCTGAAGCCATTTTTGGCCATTTCTAAGCCACTTTTGCCCATTTCTCTCCCTTTCTGAAGACATTTTTGGCCATTTCTAAGCCAGTTTTACCCACTTCTATCCTTTCTGAAGCCAGTTTTGACACTTTCTGAGACATTTTTGGCTATTTCCAACCCATTTTTTCCCACTTCTAATCTGTTTTTAGCCATTTTTGACCATTCCTATGACATTTCTGGCCATTTCTATCCCTTTTTTGCTCGTATCTTTCCCAGTTTCAAGCCATCTTTGGATATTTCCAACCCATTTTACCCACTTCTAACCTGTTGGAAGGCTTTTTTGGCCATTTCTAAGCCATTTCTGGTCATTGGTAACCCGCTTTTGCCCATATCCTTCCCAGGTCGAAGACATTTTTGGCTATTGCCAACCCGTTTTTACCGACTTGTAACCTGTTCGGAGCAAATGTTGCCCATTTCTAACCCATTTCTGATCATTGCAAACCCTTTCTGAGGCCATTTTTGGCCATTTCTAAGCCACTTTTGCCCATTTCTCTCCCTTTCTGAAGACATTTTTGGCCATTTCTAAGCCAGTTTTACCCACTTCTATCCTTTCTGAAGCCAGTTTTGACACTTTCTGAGACATTTTTGGCTATTTCCAACCCATTTTTTCCCACTTCTAATCTGTTTTTAGCCATTTTTGACCATTCCTATGACATTTCTGGCCATTTCTATCCCTTTTTTGCTCGTATCTTTCCCAGTTTCAGGCCATCTTTGGATATTTCCAACCCATTTTACCCACTTCTAACCTGTTGGAAGGCTTTTTTGGCCATTTCTAAGCCATTTCTGGTCATTGGTAACCCGCTTTTGCCCATATCCTTCCCAGGTTGAAGACATTTTTGGCTATTGCCAACCCGTTTTTACCGACTTGTAACCTGTTCGGAGCAAATGTTGCCCATTTCTAACCCATTTTTGATCATTGCAAACCCTTTCTGAGGCCATTTTTGGCCTTTCTAAGCCACTTTTGCCCATTTCTCTCCCTTTCTGAAGACATTTTTGGCCATTTCTAAGCCAGTTTTACCCACTTCTATCCTTTCTGAAGGCTGTCTTGACTCTTTCTGAGGCATTTTTGGCTATTGCCAACCCATTTTTTCCCACTTCTAACCTGTTTGTAGCCATTTTTGACCATTCCCAAGACATTTCTGGCCATTTCTATCCCTTTTTTGCTCGTATGTTTCCCAGTTTCAAGCCATGTTTGGATATTTCCAACCCATTTTACCCACTTCTAACCTGTTGGAAGGCTTTTTTGGCCATTTCTAAGCCATTTCTGATCATTGCAAACCCTTTCTGAGGCCATTTTTGGCCATTTCTAAGCCACTTTTGCCCATTTCTCTCCCTTTCTGAAGACATTTTTGGCCATTTCTAAGCCAGTTTTACCCACTTCTATCCTTTCTGAAGGCTGTCTTGACTCTTTCGGAGACATTTTTGGCTATTTCCAACCCATTTTTTCCCACTTCTAACCTGTTTGTTGCCTTTTTTGACCATTCCCAAGACATTTCTGTCCATTTCTATCCCTTCTTTGCTCGTATCTTTCCCAGTTTCAAGCCATCTTTGGATATTTCCAACCCATTTTACCCACTTCTAACCTGTTGGAAGGCTTTTTTGGCCATTTCTAAGCCATTTCTGATCATTATTAACCCGCTTTTGCCCATATCCTTCCCAGGTCGAAGACATTTTTGGCTATTGCCAACCCGTTTTTACCGACTTGTAACCTGTTCGAAGCAAATGTTGCCCATTTCTAACCCATTTTTGATCATTGCAAACCCTTTCTGAGGCCATTTTTGGCCATTTCTAAGCCACTTTTGCCCATTTCTCTCCCTTTCTGAAGACATTTTTGGCCATTTCTAAGCCAGTTTTACCCACTTCTATCCTTTCTGAAGGCTGTCTTGACTCTTTCTGAGGCATTTTTGGCTATTGCCAACCCATTTTTTCCCACTTCTAATCTGTTTGTAGCCATTTTTGACCATTCCTATGACATTTCTGGCCATTTCTATCCCTTTTTTGCTCGTATCTTTCCCAGTTTCAAGCCATCTTTGGATATTTCCAACCCATTTTACCCACTTCTAACCTGTTGGAAGGCTTTTTTGGCCATTTCTAAGCCATTTCTGGTCATTGGTAACCCGCTTTTGCCCATATCCTTCCCAGGTTGAAGACATTTTTGGCTATTGCCAACCCGTTTTTACCGACTTGTAACCTGTTCGAAGCAAATGTTGCCCATTTCTAACCCATTTTTGATCACTGCAAACCCTTTCTGAAGCCATTTTTGGCCATTTCTAAGCCACTTTTGCCCATTTCTCTCCCTTTCTGAAGCCATTTTTGGCCATTTCTAAGCCAGTTTTACCCACTTCTATCCTTTCTGAAGGCTGTCTTGACTCTTTCTGAGGCATTTTTGGCTACTGCCAACCCATTTTTTCCCACTTCTAACCTGTTTGTAGCCATTTTTGACCATTCCTATGA
>JAESHU010000113.1:45945-211072 GCA_017639245.1 Myiopsitta monachus | reverse complement strand
AAATGGCAAAAGTGGCTTAGAAATGGCCAAAAATGGCTTCAGAAAGGTTTGCAATGATCAAAAATGGGTTAGAAATGGGCAACATTTGCTTCGAACAGGTCACAAGTCGGTAAAAACGGGTTGCAATAGCCAAAAATGTCTTCAACCTGGGAAGGATATGGGCAAAAGCGGGTTACCAATGACCAGAAATGGCTTAGAAATGGCCAAAAAAGCCTTCCAACAGGTTAGAAGTGGGTAAAATGGGTTGGAAATATCCAAACATGGCTTGAAACTGGGAAAGATATGAGCAAAAAAGGGATAGAAATGGCCAGAAATGTCTTGGGAATGGTCAAAAATGGCTACAAACAGGTTAGAAGTGGGAAAAAATGGGTTGGCAATAGCCAAAACTGCCTCAGAAAGAGTCACGACAGCCTTCAGAAAGGATAGAAGTGGGTAAAACTGGCTTAGAAATGGCCAAAAATGGCTTCAGAGAGGGTTTGCAATGATCAAAAATGGTTAGAAATGGGCAACATTTGCTTCGAACAGGTTACAAGTCGGTAAAAACGGGTTGGCAATAGCCAAAAATGTCTTCAACCTGGGAAGGATATGGGCAATAGCGGGTTACCAATGACCAGAAATGGCTTAGAAATGGCCAAAAAAGCCTTCCAACAGGTTAGAAGTGGGTAAAATGGGTTGGAAATATCCAAACATGGCTTGAAACTGGGAAAGATATGAGCAAAAAAAGGGGTAGAAATGGCCAGAAATGTCTTGGGAATGGTCAAAAATGGCTACAAACAGGTTAAAAGTGGGAAAAAATCGTTGGCAATAGCCAAAAATGTCTCAGAAAGAGTCAAGACAGCCTTCAGAAAGGATAGAAGTGGGTAAAACTGGCTTAGAAATGGCCAAAAATGTCTTCAGAAAGGGAGAGAAATGGGCAAAAGTGGCTTAGAAATGGCCAAAAATGGCTTCAGAAAGGGTTTGCAATGATCAAAAATGGGTTAGAAATGGGCAACATTTGCTTCGAACAGGTCACAAGTCGGTAAAAACGGGTTGGCAATAGCCAAAAATGTCTTCAACCTGGGAAGGATATGGGCAAAAGCGGGTTACCAATGACCAGAAATGGCTTAGAAATGGCCAAAAAAGCCTTCCAACAGGTTAGAAGTGGGTAAAATGGGTTGGAAATATCCAAACATGGCTTGAAACTGGGAAAGATATGAGCAAAAAAGGGATAGAAATGGCCAGAAATATCTTGGGAATGGTCAAAAATGGCTACAAACAGGTTAGAAGTGGGAAAAAATGGGTTGGCAATAGCCAAAACTGCCTCAGAAAGAGTCACGACAGCCTTCAGAAAGGATAGAAGTGGGTAAAACTGGCTTAGAAATGGCCAAAAATGGCTTCAGAGAGGGTTTGCAATGATCAAAAATGGGTTAGAAATGGGCAACATTTGCTTCGAACAGGTTACAAGTCGGTAAAAACGGGTTGGCAATAGCCAAAAATGTCTTCAACCTGGGAAGGATATGGGCAAAAGCGGGTTACCAATGACCAGAAATGGCTTAGAAATGGCCAAAAAAGCCTTCCAACAGGTTAGAAGTGGGTAAAATGGGTTGGAAATATCCAAACATGGCTTGAAACTGGGAAAGATACGAGCAAAAAAGGGATAGAAATGGCCAGAAATGTCTTGGGAATGGTCAAAAATGGCTACAAACAGGTTAGAAGTGGGAAAAAATGGGTTGGCAATAGCCAAAAATGTCTCAGAAAGAGTCAAGACAGCCTTCAGAAAGGATAGAAGTGGGTAAAACTGGCTTAGAAATGGCCAAAAATGTCTTCAGAAAGGGAGAGAAATGGGCAAAAGTGGCTTAGAAATGGCCAAAAATGGCTTCAGAAAGGGTTTGCAATGATCAAAAATGGGTTAGAAATGGGCAACATTTGCTTCGAACAGGTTACAAGTCGGTAAAAACGGGTTGGCAATAGCCAAAAATGTCTTCAACCTGGGAAGGATATGGGCAAAAGCGGGTTACCAATGACCAGAAATGGCTTAGAAATGGCCAAAAAAGCCTTCCAACAGGTTAGAAGTGGGTAAAATGGGTTGGAAATATCCAAAGATGGCCTGAAACTGGGAAAGATATGAGCAAAAAAGGGATAGAAATGGCCAGAAATGTCTTGGGAATGGTCAAAAATGGCTACAAACAGGTTAGAAGTGGAAAAAAATGGGTTGGCAATAGCCAAAAATGTCTCAGAAAGAGTCAAGACAGCCTTCAGAAAGGATAGAAGTGGGTAAAACTGGCTTAGAAATGGCCAAAAATGTCTTCAGAAAGGGAGAGAAATGGGCAAAAGTGGCTTAGAAATGGCCAAAAATGGCTTCAGAAAGGGTTTGCAATGATCAAAAATGGGTTAGAAATGGGCAACATTTGCTTCGAACAGGTTACAAGTCGGTTAAAACGGGTTGGCAATAGCCAAAAATGTCTTCAACCTGGGAAGGATATGGGCAAAAGCGGGTTACCAATGACCAGAAATGGCTTAGAAATGGCCAAAAAAGCCTTCCAACAGGTTAGAAGTGGGTAAAATGGGTTGGAAATATCCAAACATGGCTTGAAACTGGGAAAGATACGAGCAAAAAAGGGATAGAAATGGCCAGAAATGTCTTGGGAATGGTCAAAAATGGCTACAAACAGGTTAGAAGTGGGAAAAAATGGGTTGGCAATAGCCAAAAATGTCTCAGAAAGAGTCAAGACAGCCTTCAGAAAGGATAGAAGTGGGTAAAACTGGCTTAGAAATGGCCAAAAATGTCTTCAGAAAGGGAGAGAAATGGGCAAAAGTGGCTTAGAAATGGCCAAAAATGGCTTCAGAAAGGGTTTGCAATGATCAAAAATGGGTTAGAAATGGGCAACATTTGCTTCGAACAGGTTACAAGTCGGTAAAAACGGGTTGGCAATAGCCAAAAATGTCTTCAACCTGGGAAGGATATGGGCAAAGCGGGTTACCAATGACCAGTAATGGCTTAGAAATGGCCAAAAAAGCCTTCCAACAGGTTAGAAGTGGGTAAAATGGGTTGGAAATATCCAAAGATGGCCTGAAACTGGGAAAGATATGAGCAAAAAAGGGATAGAAATGGCCAGAAATGTCTTGGGAATGGTCAAAAATGGCTACAAACAGGTTAGAAGTGGGAAAAAATGGGTTGGCAATAGCCAAAAATGCCTCAGAAAGAGTCAAGACAGCCTTCAGAAAGGATAGAAGTGGGTAAAACTGGCTTAGAAATGGCCAAAAATGTCTTCAGAAAGGGAGAGAAATGGGCAAAAGTGGCTTAGAAATGGCCAAAAATGGCTTCAGAAAGGGTTTGCAATGATCAAAAATGGGTTAGAAATGGGCAACATTTGCTTCGAACAGGTTACAAGTCGGTAAAAACGGGTTGGCAATAGCCAAAAATGTCTTCAACCTGGGAAGGATATGGGCAAAAGCGGGTTACCAATGACCAGAAATGGCTTAGAAATGGCCAAAAAAGCCTTCCAACAGGTTAGAAGTGGGTAAAATGGGTTGGAAATATCCAAAGATGGCCTGAAACTGGGAAAGATATGAGCAAAAAAGGGTAGAAATGGCCAGAAATGTCTTGGGAATGGTCAAAAATGGCTACAAACAGGTTAGAAGTGGGAAAAAATGGGTTGGCAATAGCCAAAAATGTCTCAGAAAGAGTCAAGACAGCCTTCAGAAAGGATAGAAGTGGGTAAAACTGGCTTAGAAATGGCCAAAAATGGCTTCAGAAAGGGTTTGCAATGATCAAAAATGGGTTAGAAATGGGCAACATTTGCTTCGAACAGGTTACAAGTCGGTAAAAACGGGTTGGCAATAGCCAAAAATGTCTTCAACCTGGGAAGGATATGGGCCAAAGCGGGTTACCAATGACCAGTAATGGCTTAGAAATGGCCAAAAAAGCCTTCCAACAGGTTAGAAGTGGGTAAAATGGGTTGGAAATATCCAAAGATGGCCTGAAACTGGGAAAGATATGAGCAAAAAAGGGATAGAAATGGCCAGAAATGTCTTGGGAATGGTCAAAAATGGCTACAAACAGGTTAGAAGTGGGAAAAAATGGGTTGGCAATAGCCAAAAATGCCTCAGAAAGAGTCAAGACAGCCTTCAGAAAGGATAGAAGTGGGTAAAACTGGCTTAGAAATGGCCAAAAATGTCTTCAGAAAGGGAGAGAAATGGGCAAAAGTGGCTTAGAAATGGTCAAAAATGGCGTCAGAAAGGGTTTGCAATGATCAAAAATGGGTTAGAAATGGGCAACATTTGCTTCGAACAGGTCACAAGTCGGTAAAAAACGGGTTGGCAATAGCCAAAAATGTCTTCAACCTGGGAAGGATATGGGCAAAAGCGGGTTACCAATGACCAGAAATGGCTTAGAAATGGCCAAAAAAGCCTTCCAACAGGTTAGAAGTGGGTAAAATGGGTTGGAAATATCCAAACATGGCTTGAAACTGGGAAAGATATGAGCAAAAAAGGGATAGAAATGGCCAGAAATGTCTTGGGAATGGTCAAAAATGGCTACAAACAGGTTAGAAGTGGGAAAAAATGGGTTGGCAATAGCCAAACACTGCCTCAGAAAGAGTCACGACAGCCTTCAGAAAGGATAGAAGTGGTAAAACTGGCTTAGAAATGGCCAAAAATGGCTTCAGAGAGGGTTTGCAATGATCAAAAATGGGTTAGAAATGGGCAACATTTGCTTCGAACAGGTTACAAGTCGGTAAAAACGGGTTGGCAATAGCCAAAAATGTCTTCAACCTGGGAAGGATATGGGCAATAGCGGGTTACCAATGACCAGAAATGGCTTAGAAATGGCCAAAAAAGCCTTCCAACAGGTTAGAAGTGGGTAAAATGGGTTGGAAATATCCAAACATGGCTTGAAACTGGGAAAGATATGAGCAAAAAAGGGGTAGAAATGGCCAGAAATGTCTTGGGAATGGTCAAAAATGGCTACAAACAGGTTAAAAGTGGGAAAAAATCGTTGGCAATAGCCAAAAATGTCTCAGAAAGAGTCAAGACAGCCTTCAGAAAGGATAGAAGTGGGTAAAACTGGCTTAGAAATGGCCAAAAATGTCTTCAGAAAGGGAGAGAAATGGGCAAAAGTGGCTTAGAAATGGCCAAAAATGGCTTCAGAAAGGGTTTGCAATGATCAAAAATGGGTTAGAAATGGGCAACATTTGCTTCGAACAGGTTACAAGTCGGTAAAAACGGGTTGGCAATAGCCAAAAATGTCTTCAACCTGGGAAGGATATGGGCAAAAGCGGGTTACCAATGACCAGAAATGGCTTAGAAATGGCCAAAAAAGCCTTCCAACAGGTTAGAAGTGGGTAAAATGGGTTGGAAATATCCAAACATGGCTTGAAACTGGGAAAGATATGAGCAAAAAAGGGATAGAAATGGCCAGAAATGTCTTGGGAATGGTCAAAAATGGCTACAAACAGGTTAGAAGTGGGAAAAAATGGGTTGGCAATAGCCAAAAATGCCTCAGAAAGAGTCAAGACAGCCTTCAGAAAGGATAGAAGTGGGTAAAACTGGCTTAGAAATGGCCAAAAATGTCTTCAGAAAGGGAGAGAAATGGGCAAAAGTGCTTAGAAATGGTCAAAAATGGCGTCAGAAAGGGTTTGCAATGATCAAAAATGGGTTAGAAATGGGCAACATTTGCTTCGAACAGGTTACAAGTCGGTAAAAACGGGTTGGCAATAGCCAAAAATGTCTTCAACCTGGGAAGGATATGGGCAAAAGCGGGTTACCAATGACCAGAAATGGCTTAGAAATGGCCAAAAAAGCCTTCCAACAGGTTAGAAGTGGGTAAAATGGGTTGGAAATATCCAAAGATGGCCTGAAACTGGGAAAGATATGAGCAAAAAAGGGGTAGAAATGGCCAGAAATGTCTTGGGAATGGTCAAAAATGGCTACAAACAGGTTAGAAGTGGGAAAAAATGGGTTGGCAATAGCCAAAAATGTCTCAGAAAGAGTCAAGACAGCCTTCAGAAAGGATAGAAGTGGGTAAAACTGGCTTAGAAATGGCCAAAAATGTCTTCAGAAAGGGAGAGAAATGGGCAAAAGTGGCTTAGAAATGGTCAAAAATGGCTTCAGAAAGGGTTTCCAATGATCAAAAATGGGTTAGAAATGGGCAACATTTGCTTCGAACAGGTTACAAGTCGGTAAAAAAGGGTTGGCAATAGCCAAAAATGTCTTCAACCTGGGAAGGATATGGGCAAAAGCGGGTTACCAATGACCAGAAATGGCTTAGAAATGGCCAAAAAAGCCTTCCAACAGGTTAGAAGTGGGTAAAATGGGTTGGAAATATCCAAACATGGCTTGAAACTGGGAAAGATATGAGCAAAAAAGGGGTAGAAATGGCCAGAAATGTCTTGGGAATGGTCAAAAATGGCTACAAACAGGTTAAAAGTGGGAAAAAATGGGTTGGCAATAGCCAAAAATGTCTCAGAAAGAGTCAAGACAGCCTTCAGAAAGGATAGAAGTGGGTAAAACTGGCTTAGAAATGGCCAAAAATGGCTTCAGAAAGGGTTTGCAATGATCAAAAATGGGTTAGAAATGGGCAACATTTGCTTCGAACAGGTTACAAGTCGGTAAAAACGGGTTGGCAATAGCCAAAAATGTCTTCAACCTGGAAGGATATGGGCAAAAGCGGGTTACCAATGACCAGAAATGGCTTAGAAATGGCCAAAAAAGCCTTCCAACAGGTTAGAAGTGGGTAAAATGGGTTGGAAATATCCAAAGATGGCCTGAAACTGGGAAAGATATGAGCAAAAAAGGGGTAGAAATGGCCAGAAATGTCTTGGGAATGGTCAAAAATGGCTACAAACAGGTTAGAAGTGGGAAAAAATGGGTTGGCAATAGCCAAAAATGCCTCAGAAAGAGTCAAGACAGCCTTCAGAAAGGATAGAAGTGGGTAAAACTGGCTTAGAAATGGCCAAAAATGTCTTCAGAAAGGGAGAGAAATGGGCAAAAGTGGCTTAGAAATGGCCAAAAATGGCTTCAGAAAGGGTTTGCAATGATCAAAAATGGGTTAGAAATGGGCAACATTTGCTTCGAACAGGTTACAAGTCGGTAAAAACGGGTTGGCAATAGCCAAAAATGTCTTCAACCTGGGAAGGATATGGGCAAAAGCGGGTTACCAATGACCAGAAATGGCTTAGAAATGGCCAAAAAAGCCTTCCAACAGGTTAGAAGTGGGTAAAATGGGTTGGAAATATCCAAAGATGGCCTGAAACTGGGAAAGATATGAGCAAAAAAGGGATAGAAATGGCCAGAAATGTCTTGGGAATGGTCAAAAATGGCTACAAACAGGTTAGAAGTGGGAAAAAATGGGTTGGCAATAGCCAAAAATGTCTCAGAAAGAGTCAAGACAGCCTTCAGAAAGGATAGAAGTGGGTAAAACTGGCTTAGAAATGGCCAAAAATGTCTTCAGAAAGGGAGAGAAATGGGCAAAAGTGGCTTAGAAATGGCCAAAAATGGCTTCAGAAAGGGTTTGCAATGATCAAAAATGGGTTAGAAATGGGCAACATTTGCTTCGAACAGGTCACAAGTCGGCAAAAACGGGTTGGCAATAGCCAAAATGTCTTCAACCTGGGAAGGATATGGGCAAAAGCGGGTTACCAATGACCAGAAATGGCTTAGAAATGGCCAAAAAAGCCTTCCAACAGGTTAGAAGTGGGTAAAATGGGTTGGAAATATCCAAACATGGCTTGAAACTGGGAAAGATATGAGCAAAAAAGGGATAGAAATGGCCAGAAATGTCTTGGGAATGGTCAAAAATGGCTACAAACAGGTTAGAAGTGGGAAAAAATGGGTTGGCAATAGCCAAAACTGCCTCAGAAAGAGTCACGACAGCCTTCAGAAAGGATAGAAGTGGGTAAAACTGGCTTAGAAATGGCCAAAAATGGCTTCAGAGAGGGTTTGCAATGATCAAAAATGGGTTAGAAATGGGCAACATTTGCTTCGAACAGGTTACAAGTCGGTAAAAACGGGTTGGCAATAGCCAAAAATGTCTTCAACCTGGGAAGGATATGGGCAATAAGCGGGTTACCAATGACCAGAAATGGCTTAGAAATGGCCAAAAAAGCCTTCCAACAGGTTAGAAGTGGGTAAAATGGGTTGGAAATATCCAAACATGGCTTGAAACTGGGAAAGATATGAGCAAAAAAGGGGTAGAAATGGCCAGAAATGTCTTGGGAATGGTCAAAAATGGCTACAAACAGGTTAGAAGTGGGAAAAAATCGTTGGCAATAGCCAAAAATGTCTCAGAAAGAGTCAAGACAGCCTTCAGAAAGGATAGAAGTGGGTAAAACTGGCTTAGAAATGGCCAAAAATGTCTTCAGAAAGGGAGAGAAATGGGCAAAAGTGGCTTAGAAATGGCCAAAAATGGCTTCAGAAAGGGTTTGCAATGATCAAAAATGGGTTAGAAATGGGCAACATTTGCTTCGAACAGGTTACAAGTCGGTAAAAACGGGTTGGCAATAGCCAAAAATGTCTTCAACCTGGGAAGGATATGGGCAAAAGCGGGTTACCAATGACCAGAAATGGCTTAGAAATGGCCAAAAAAGCCTTCCAACAGGTTAGAAGTGGGTAAAATGGGTTGGAAATATCCAAACATGGCTTGAAACTGGGAAAGATATGAGCAAAAAAGGGATAGAAATGGCCAGAAATGTCTTGGGAATGGTCAAAAATGGCTACAAACAGGTTAGAAGTGGGAAAAAATGGGTTGGCAATAGCCAAAAATGCCTCAGAAAGAGTCAAGACAGCCTTCAGAAAGGATAGAAGTGGGTAAAACTGGCTTAGAAATGGCCAAAAATGGCTTCAGAAAGGGTTTGCAATGATCAAAAATGGGTTAGAAATGGGCAACATTTGCTTCGAACAGGTTACAAGTCGGTTAAAACGGGTTGGCAATAGCCAAAAATGTCTTCAACCTGGGAAGGATATGGCAAAAGCGGGTTACCAATGACCAGAAATGGCTTAGAAATGGCCAAAAAAGCCTTCCAACAGGTTAGAAGTGGGTAAAATGGGTTGGAAATATCCAAACATGGCTTGAAACTGGGAAAGATACTGAGCAAAAAAGGGATAGAAATGGCCAGAAATGTCTTGGGAATGGTCAAAAATGGCTACAAACAGGTTAGAAGTGGGAAAAAATGGGTTGGCAATAGCCAAAAATGTCTCAGAAAGAGTCAAGACAGCCTTCAGAAAGGATAGAAGTGGGTAAAACTGGCTTAGAAATGGCCAAAAATGTCTTCAGAAAGGGAGAGAAATGGGCAAAAGTGGCTTAGAAATGGCCAAAAATGGCTTCAGAAAGGGTTTGCAATGATCAAAAATGGGTTAGAAATGGGCAACATTTGCTTCGAACAGGTTACAAGTCGGTAAAAACGGGTTGGCAATAGCCAAAAATGTCTTCAACCTGGGAAGGATATGGGCAAAAGCGGGTTACCAATGACCAGAAATGGCTTAGAAATGGCCAAAAAAGCCTTCCAACAGGTTAGAAGTGGGTAAAATGGGTTGGAAATATCCAAAGATGGCCTGAAACTGGGAAAGATATGAGCAAAAAAGGGATAGAAATGGCCAGAAATGTCTTGGGAATGGTCAAAAATGGCTACAAACAGGTTAGAAGTGGGAAAAAATGGGTTGGCAATAGCCAAAAATGCCTCAGAAAGAGTCAATGACAGCCTTCAGAAAGGATAGAAGTGGGTAAAACTGGCTTAGAAATGGCCAAAAATGTCTTCAGAAAGGGAGAGAAATGGGCAAAAGTGGCTTAGAAATGGCCAAAAATGGCTTCAGAAAGGGTTTGCAATGATCAAAAATGGGTTAGAAATGGGCAACATTTGCTTCGAACAGGTTACAAGTCGGTAAAAACGGGTTGGCAATAGCCAAAAATGTCTTCAACCTGGGAAGGATATGGGCAAAAGCGGGTTACCAATGACCAGAAATGGCTTAGAAATGGCCAAAAAAGCCTTCCAACAGGTTAGAAGTGGGTAAAATGGGTTGGAAATATCCAAAGATGGCCTGAAACTGGGAAAGATATGAGCAAAAAAGGGTAGAAATGGCCAGAAATGTCTTGGGAATGGTCAAAAATGGCTACAAACAGGTTAGAAGTGGGAAAAAATGGGTTGGCAATAGCCAAAAATGCCTCAGAAAGAGTCAAGACAGCCTTCAGAAAGGATAGAAGTGGGTAAAACTGGCTTAGAAATGGCCAAAAATGTCTTCAGAAAGGGAGAGAAATGGGCAAAAGTGGCTTAGAAATGGCCAAAAATGGCTTCAGAAAGGGTTTGCAATGATCAAAAATGGGTTAGAAATGGGCAACATTTGCTTCGAACAGGTTACAAGTCGGTAAAAACGGGTTGGCAATAGCCAAAAATGTCTTCAACCTGGGAAGGATATGGGCAAAAGCGGGTTACCAATGACCAGAAATGGCTTAGAAATGGCCAAAAAAGCCTTCCAACAGGTTAGAAGTGGGTAAAATGGGTTGGAAATATCCAAACATGGCTTGAAACTGGGAAAGATATGAGCAAAAAAGGGATAGAAATGGCCAGAAATGTCTTGGGAATGGTCAAAAATGGCTACAAACAGGTTAAGAAGTGGGAAAAAATCGGTTGGCAATAGCCAAAAATGCCTCAGAAAGAGTCACGACAGCCTTCAGAAAGGATAGAAGTGGGTAAAACTGGCTTAGAAATGGCCAAAAATGTCTTCAGAAAGGGAGAGAAATGGGCAAAAGTGGCTTAGAAATGGCCAAAAATGGCTTCAGAAAGGGTTTGCAATGATCAAAAATGGGTTAGAAATGGGCAACATTTGCTTCGAACAGGTTACAAGTCGGTAAAAACGGGTTGGCAATAGCCAAAAATGTCTTCAACCTGGGAAGGATATGGGCAAAAGCGGGTTACCAATGACCAGAAATGGCTTAGAAATGGCCAAAAAAGCCTTCCAACAGGTTAGAAGTGGGTAAAATGGGTTGGAAATATCCAAAGATGGCCTGAAACTGGGAAAGATATGAGCAAAAAAGGGGTAGAAATGGCCAGAAATGTCTTGGGAATGGTCAAAAATGGCTACAAACAGGTTAGAAGTGGGAAAAAATGGGTTGGCAATAGCCAAAAATGTCTCAGAAAGAGTCAAGACAGCCTTCAGAAAGGATAGAAGTGGGTAAAACTGGCTTCGAAATGGCCAAAAATGGCTTCAGAAAGGGTTTGCAATGATCAAAAATGGGTTAGAAATGGGCAACATTTGCTTCGAACAGGTTACAAGTCGGTAAAAACGGGTTGGCAATAGCCAAAAATGTCTTCAACCTGGGAAGGATATGGGCCAAAGCGGGTTACCAATGACCAGTAATGGCTTAGAAATGGCCAAAAAAGCCTTCCAACAGGTTAGAAGTGGGTAAAATGGGTTGGAAATATCCAAAGATGGCCTGAAACTGGGAAAGATATGAGCAAAAAAGGGATAGAAATGGCCAGAAATGTCTTGGGAATGGTCAAAAATGGCTACAAACAGGTTAGAAGTGGGAAAAAATGGGTTGGCAATAGCCAAAAATGCCTCAGAAAGAGTCAAGACAGCCTTCAGAAAGGATAGAAGTGGGTAAAACTGGCTTAGAAATGGCCAAAAATGTCTTCAGAAAGGGAGAGAAATGGGCAAAAGTGGCTTAGAAATGGCCAAAAATGGCTTCAGAAAGGGTTTGCAATGATCAAAAATGGGTTAGAAATGGGCAACATTTGCTTCGAACAGGTTACAAGTCGGTAAAAACGGGTTGGCAATAGCCAAAAATGTCTTCAACCTGGGAAGGATATGGGCAAAAGCGGGTTACCAATGACCAGAAATGGCTTAGAAATGGCCAAAAAAGCCTTCCAACAGGTTAGAAGTGGGTAAAATGGGTTGGAAATATCCAAAGATGGCCTGAAACTGGGAAAGATATGAGCAAAAAAGGGTAGAAATGGCCAGAAATGTCTTGGGAATGGTCAAAAATGGCTACAAACAGGTTAGAAGTGGGAAAAAATGGGTTGGCAATAGCCAAAAATGCCTCAGAAAGAGTCAAGACAGCCTTCAGAAAGGATAGAAGTGGGTAAAACTGGCTTAGAAATGGCCAAAAATGTCTTCAGAAAGGGAGAGAAATGGGCAAAAGTGGCTTAGAAATGGCCAAAAATGGCTTCAGAAAGGGTTTGCAATGATCAAAAATGGGTTAGAAATGGGCAACATTTGCTTCGAACAGGTTACAAGTCGGTAAAAACGGGTTGGCAATAGCCAAAAATGTCTTCAACCTGGGAAGGATTATGGGCAAAAGCGGGTTACCAATGACCAGAAATGGCTTAGAAATGGCCAAAAAAGCCTTCCAACAGGTTAGAAGTGGGTAAAATGGGTTGGAAATATCCAAACATGGCTTGAAACTGGGAAAGATATGAGCAAAAAAGGGATAGAAATGGCCAGAAATGTCTTGGGAATGGTCAAAAATGGCTACAAACAGGTTAGAAGTGGGAAAAAATCGTTGGCAATAGCCAAAAATGCCTCAGAAAGAGTCAAGACAGCCTTCAGAAAGGATAGAAGTGGGTAAAACTGGCTTAGAAATGGCCAAAAATGTCTTCAGAAAGGGAGAGAAATGGGCAAAAGTGGCTTAGAAATGGCCAAAAATGGCTTCAGAAAGGGTTTGCAATGATCAAAAATGGGTTAGAAATGGGCAACATTTGCTTCGAACAGGTTACAAGTCGGTAAAAACGGGTTGGCAATAGCCAAAAATGTCTTCAACCTGGGAAGGATATGGGCAAAAGCGGGTTACCAATGACCAGAAATGGCTTAGAAATGGCCAAAAAAGCCTTCCAACAGGTTAGAAGTGGGTAAAATGGGTTGGAAATATCCAAAGATGGCCTGAAACTGGGAAAGATATGAGCAAAAAAGGGATAGAAATGGCCAGAAATGTCTTGGGAATGGTCAAAAATGGCTACAAACAGGTTAGAAGTGGGAAAAAATGGGTTGGCAATAGCCAAAAATGTCTCAGAAAGAGTCAAGACAGCCTTCAGAAAGGATAGAAGTGGGTAAAACTGGCTTAGAAATGGCCAAAAATGTCTTCAGAAAGGGAGAGAAATGGGCAAAAGTGGCTTAGAAATGGTCAAAAATGGCTTCAGAAAGGGTTTCCAATGATCAAAAATGGGTTAGAAATGGGCAACATTTGCTTCGAACAGGTTACAAGTCGGTAAAAAAGGGTTGGCAATAGCCAAAAATGTCTTCAACCTGGGAAGGATATGGGCAAAAGCGGGTTACCAATGACCAGAAATGGCTTAGAAATGGCCAAAAAAGCCTTCCAACAGGTTAGAAGTGGGTAAAATGGGTTGGAAATATCCAAACATGGCTTGAAACTGGGAAAGATATGAGCAAAAAAGGGGTAGAAATGGCCAGAAATGTCTTGGGAATGGTCAAAAATGGCTACAAACAGGTTAAAAGTGGGAAAAAATGGGTTGGCAATAGCCAAAAATGTCTCAGAAAGAGTCAAGACAGCCTTCAGAAAGGATAGAAGTGGGTAAAACTGGCTTAGAAATGGCCAAAAATGGCTTCAGAAAGGGTTTGCAATGATCAAAAATGGGTTAGAAATGGGCAACATTTGCTTCGAACAGGTTACAAGTCGGTAAAAACGGGTTGGCAATAGCCAAAAATGTCTTCAACCTGGGAAGGATATGGGCAAAAGCGGGTTACCAATGACCAGAAATGGCTTAGAAATGGCCAAAAAAGCCTTCCAACAGGTTAGAAGTGGGTAAAATGGGTTGGAAATATCCAAAGATGGCCTGAAACTGGGAAAGATATGAGCAAAAAAGGGGTAGAAATGGCCAGAAATGTCTTGGGAATGGTCAAAAATGGCTACAAACAGGTTAGAAGTGGGAAAAAATGGGTTGGCAATAGCCAAAAATGCCTCAGAAAGAGTCAAGACAGCCTTCAGAAAGGATAGAAGTGGGTAAAACTGGCTTAGAAATGGCCAAAAATGTCTTCAGAAAGGGAGAGAAATGGGCAAAAGTGGCTTAGAAATGGCCAAAAATGGCTTCAGAAAGGGTTTGCAATGATCAAAAATGGGTTAGAAATGGGCAACATTTGCTTCGAACAGGTTACAAGTCGGTAAAAACGGGTTGGCAATAGCCAAAAATGTCTTCAACCTGGGAAGGATATGGGCAAAAGCGGGTTACCAATGACCAGAAATGGCTTAGAAATGGCCAAAAAAGCCTTCCAACAGGTTAGAAGTGGGTAAAATGGGTTGGAAATATCCAAAGATGGCCTGAAACTGGGAAAGATATGAGCAAAAAAGGGGTAGAAATGGCCAGAAATGTCTTGGGAATGGTCAAAAATGGCTACAAACAGGTTAGAAGTGGGAAAAAATGGGTTGGCAATAGCCAAAAATGTCTCAGAAAGAGTCAAGACAGCCTTCAGAAAGGATAGAAGTGGGTAAAACTGGCTTAGAAATGGCCAAAAATGTCTTCAGAAAGGGAGAGAAATGGGCAAAAGTGGCTTAGAAATGGCCAAAAATGGCTTCAGAAAGGGTTTGCAATGATCAAAAATGGGTTAGAAATGGGCAACATTTGCTTCGAACAGGTCACAAGTCGGCAAAAACGGGTTGGCAATAGCCAAAAATGTCTTCAACCTGGGAAGGATATGGGCAAAAGCGGGTTACCAATGACCAGAAATGGCTTAGAAATGGCCAAAAAAGCCTTCCAACAGGTTAGAAGTGGGTAAAATGGGTTGGAAATATCCAAACATGGCTTGAAACTGGGAAAGATATGAGCAAAAAAGGGATAGAAATGGCCAGAAATGTCTTGGGAATGGTCAAAAATGGCTACAAACAGGTTAGAAGTGGGAAAAAATGGGTTGGCAATAGCCAAAACTGCCTCAGAAAGAGTCACGACAGCCTTCAGAAAGGATAGAAGTGGGTAAAACTGGCTTAGAAATGGCCAAAAATGGCTTCAGAGAGGGTTTGCAATGATCAAAAATGGGTTAGAAATGGGCAACATTTGCTTCGAACAGGTTACAAGTCGGTAAAAACGGGTTGGCAATAGCCAAAAATGTCTTCAACCTGGGAAGGATATGGGCAATAGCGGGTTACCAATGACCAGAAATGGCTTAGAAATGGCCAAAAAAGCCTTCCAACAGGTTAGAAGTGGGTAAAATGGGTTGGAAATATCCAAACATGGCTTGAAACTGGGAAAGATATGAGCAAAAAAGGGGTAGAAATGGCCAGAAATGTCTTGGGAATGGTCAAAAATGGCTACAAACAGGTT
The DNA here is from genome assembly GCA_017639245.1 of Myiopsitta monachus. Lineage (NCBI taxonomy): Eukaryota > Metazoa > Chordata > Aves > Psittaciformes > Psittacidae > Myiopsitta > Myiopsitta monachus. Next base: position 195,833 of record JAESHU010000113.1, on the reverse strand, counting down.
AAAAGTGGGAAAAAATCGTTGGCAATAGCCAAAAATGTCTCAGAAAGAGTCAAGACAGCCTTCAGAAAGGATAGAAGTGGGTAAAACTGGCTTAGAAATGGCCAAAAATGTCTTCAGAAAGGGAGAGAAATGGGCAAAAGTGGCTTAGAAATGGCCAAAAATGGCTTCAGAAAGGGTTTGCAATGATCAAAAATGGGTTAGAAATGGGCAACATTTGCTTCGAACAGGTTACAAGTCGGTAAAAACGGGTTGGCAATAGCCAAAAATGTCTTCAACCTGGGAAGGATATGGGCAAAAGCGGGTTACCAATGACCAGAAATGGCTTAGAAATGGCCAAAAAAGCCTTCCAACAGGTTAGAAGTGGGTAAAATGGGTTGGAAATATCCAAACATGGCTTGAAACTGGGAAAGATATGAGCAAAAAAGGGATAGAAATGGCCAGAAATGTCTTGGGAATGGTCAAAAATGGCTACAAACAGGTTAGAAGTGGGAAAAAATGGGTTGGCAATAGCCAAAAATGCCTCAGAAAGAGTCAAGACAGCCTTCAGAAAGGATAGAAGTGGGTAAAACTGGCTTAGAAATGGCCAAAAATGGCTTCAGAAAGGGTTTGCAATGATCAAAAATGGGTTAGAAATGGGCAACATTTGCTTCGAACAGGTTACAAGTCGGTAAAAACGGGTTGGCAATAGCCAAAAATGTCTTCAACCTGGGAAGGATATGGGCAAAAGCGGGTTACCAATGACCAGAAATGGCTTAGAAATGGCCAAAAAAGCCTTCCAACAGGTTAGAAGTGGGTAAAATGGGTTGGAAATATCCAAACATGGCTTGAAACTGGGAAAGATACGAGCAAAAAAGGGATAGAAATGGCCAGAAATGTCTTGGGAATGGTCAAAAATGGCTACAAACAGGTTAGAAGTGGGAAAAAATGGGTTGGCAATAGCCAAAAATGTCTCAGAAAGAGTCAAGACAGCCTTCAGAAAGGATAGAAGTGGGTAAAACTGGCTTAGAAATGGCCAAAAATGTCTTCAGAAAGGGAGAGAAATGGGCAAAAGTGGCTTAGAAATGGCCAAAAATGGCTTCAGAAAGGGTTTGCAATGATCAAAAATGGGTTAGAAATGGGCAACATTTGCTTCGAACAGGTTACAAGTCGGTAAAAACGGGTTGGCAATAGCCAAAAATGTCTTCAACCTGGGAAGGATATGGGCCAAAAGCGGGTTACCAATGACCAGTAAATGGCTTAGAAATGGCCAAAAAAGCCTTCCAACAGGTTAGAAGTGGGTAAAATGGGTTGGAAATATCCAAAGATGGCCTGAAACTGGGAAAGATATGAGCAAAAAAGGGATAGAAATGGCCAGAAATGTCTTGGGAATGGTCAAAAATGGCTACAAACAGGTTAGAAGTGGGAAAAAATGGGTTGGCAATAGCCAAAAATGCCTCAGAAAGAGTCATGACAGCCTTCAGAAAGGATAGAAGTGGGTAAAACTGGCTTAGAAATGGCCAAAAATGTCTTCAGAAAGGGAGAGAAATGGGCAAAAGTGGCTTAGAAATGGCCAAAAATGGCTTCAGAAAGGGTTTGCAATGATCAAAAATGGGTTAGAAATGGGCAACATTTGCTTCGAACAGGTTACAAGTCGGTAAAAACGGGTTGGCAATAGCCAAAAATGTCTTCAACCTGGGAAGGATATGGGCAAAAGCGGGTTACCAATGACCAGAAATGGCTTAGAAATGGCCAAAAAAGCCTTCCAACAGGTTAGAAGTGGGTAAAATGGGTTGGAAATATCCAAAGATGGCCTGAAACTGGGAAAGATATGAGCAAAAAAGGGGTAGAAATGGCCAGAAATGTCTTGGGAATGGTCAAAAATGGCTACAAACAGGTTAGAAGTGGGAAAAAATGGGTTGGCAATAGCCAAAAATGCCTCAGAAAGAGTCATGACAGCCTTCAGAAAGGATAGAAGTGGGTAAAACTGGCTTAGAAATGGCCAAAAATGTCTTCAGAAAGGGAGAGAAATGGGCAAAAGTGGCTTAGAAATGGTCAAAAATGGCGTCACAAAAGGTTTTGCAATGATCAAAAATGGGTTAGAAATGGGCAACATTTGCTTCGAACAGGTTACAAGTCGGTAAAAACGGGTTGGCAATAGCCAAAAATGTCTTCAACCTGGGAAGGATATGGGCAAAAGCGGGTTACCAATGACCAGAAATGGCTTAGAAATGGCCAAAAAAGCCTTCCAACAGGTTAGAAGTGGGTAAAATGGGTTGGAAATATCCAAACATGGCTTGAAACTGGGAAAGATATGAGCAAAAAAGGGATAGAAATGGCCAGAAATGTCTTGGGAATGGTCAAAAATGGCTACAAACAGGTTAGAAGAGGGAAAAAATCGTTGGCAATAGCCAAAAATGCCTCAGAAAGAGTCAAGACAGCCTTCAGAAAGGATAGAAGTGGGTAAAACTGGCTTAGAAATGGCCAAAAATGTCTTCAGAAAGGGAGAGAAATGGGCAAAAGTGGCTTAGAAATGGCCAAAAATGGCTTCAGAAAGGGTTTGCAATGATCAAAAATGGGTTAGAAATGGGCAACATTTGCTTCGAACAGGTTACAAGTCGGTAAAAACGGGTTGGCAATAGCCAAAAATGTCTTCAACCTGGGAAGGATATGGGCAAAAGCGGGTTACCAATGACCAGAAATGGCTTAGAAATGGCCAAAAAAGCCTTCCAACAGGTTAGAAGTGGGTAAAATGGGTTGGAAATATCCAAAGATGGCCTGAAACTGGGAAAGATATGAGCAAAAAAGGGTAGAAATGGCCAGAAATGTCTTGGGAATGGTCAAAAATGGCTACAAACAGGTTAGAAGTGGGAAAAAATGGGTTGGCAATAGCCAAAAATGTCTCAGAAAGAGTCAAGACAGCCTTCAGAAAGGATAGAAGTGGGTAAAACTGGCTTCGAAATGGCCAAAAATGGCTTCAGAAAGGGTTTGCAATGATCAAAAATGGGTTAGAAATGGGCAACATTTGCTTCGAACAGGTTACAAGTCGGTAAAAACGGGTTGGCAATAGCCAAAAATGTCTTCAACCTGGGAAGGATATGGGCCAAAGCGGGTTACCAATGACCAGTAATGGCTTAGAAATGGCCAAAAAAGCCTTCCAACAGGTTAGAAGTGGGTAAAATGGGTTGGAAATATCCAAAGATGGCCTGAAACTGGGAAAGATATGAGCAAAAAAGGGATAGAAATGGCCAGAAATGTCTTGGGAATGGTCAAAAATGGCTACAAACAGGTTAGAAGTGGGAAAAAATGGGTTGGCAATAGCCAAAAATGCCTCAGAAAGAGTCAAGACAGCCTTCAGAAAGGATAGAAGTGGGTAAAACTGGCTTAGAAATGGCCAAAAATGTCTTCAGAAAGGGAGAGAAATGGGCAAAAGTGGCTTAGAAATGGTCAAAAATGGCGTCAGAAAGGGTTTGCAATGATCAAAAATGGGTTAGAAATGGGCAACATTTGCTTCGAACAGGTTACAAGTCGGTAAAAACGGGTTGGCAATAGCCAAAAATGTCTTCAACCTGGGAAGGATATGGGCAAAAGCGGGTTACCAATGACCAGAAATGGCTTAGAAATGGCCAAAAAAGCCTTCCAACAGATTAGAAGTGGGTAAAATGGGTTGGAAATATCCAAAGATGGCCTGAAACTGGGAAAGATATGAGCAAAAAAGGGGTAGAAATGGCCAGAAATGTCTTGGGAATGGTCAAAAATGGCTACAAACAGGTTAGAAGTGGGAAAAAATGGGTTGGCAATAGCCAAAAATGCCTCAGAAAGAGTCAAGACAGCCTTCAGAAAGGATAGAAGTGGGTAAAACTGGCTTAGAAATGGCCAAAAATGTCTTCAGAAAGGGAGAGAAATGGGCAAAAGTGGCTTAGAAATGGTCAAAAATGGCTTCAGAAAGGGTTTGCAATGATCAAAAATGGGTTAGAAATGGGCAACATTTGCTTCGAACAGGTTACAAGTCGGTAAAAACGGGTTGGCAATAGCCAAAAATGTCTTCAACCTGGGAAGGATATGGGCAAAAGCGGGTTACCAATGACCAGAAATGGCTTAGAAATGGCCAAAAAAGCCTTCCAACAGGTTAGAAGTGGGTAAAATGGGTTGGAAATATCCAAACATGGCTTGAAACTGGGAAAGATATGAGCAAAAAAGGGGTAGAAATGGCCAGAAATGTCTTGGGAATGGTCAAAAATGGCTACAAACAGGTTAAAAGTGGGAAAAAATCGTTGGCAGTAGCCAAAAATGTCTCAGAAAGAGTCAAGACAGCCTTCAGAAAGGATAGAAGTGGGTAAAACTGGCTTAGAAATGGCCAAAAATGGCTTCAGAAAGGGTTTGCAATGATCAAAAATGGGTTAGAAATGGGCAACATTTGCTTCGAACAGGTTACAAGTCGGTAAAAACGGGTTGGCAATAGCCAAAAATGTCTTCAACCTGGGAAGGATATGGGCAAAAGCGGGTTACCAATGACCAGAAATGGCTTAGAAATGGCCAAAAAAGCCTTCCAACAGGTTAGAAGTGGGTAAAATGGGTTGGAAATATCCAAAGATGGCCTGAAACTGGGAAAGATATGAGCAAAAAAGGGGTAGAAATGGCCAGAAATGTCTTGGGAATGGTCAAAAATGGCTACAAACAGGTTAGAAGTGGGAAAAAATGGGTTGGCAATAGCCAAAAATGCCTCAGAAAGAGTCAAGACAGCCTTCAGAAAGGATAGAAGTGGGTAAAACTGGCTTAGAAATGGCCAAAAATGTCTTCAGAAAGGGAGAGAAATGGGCAAAAGTGGCTTAGAAATGGTCAAAAATGGCGTCAGCAAAGGGTTTGCAATGATCAAAAATGGGTTAGAAATGGGCAACATTTGCTTCGAACAGGTTACAAGTCGGTAAAAACGGGTTGGCAATAGCCAAAAATGTCTTCAACCTGGGAAGGATATGGGCAAAAGCGGGTTACCAATGACCAGAAATGGCTTAGAAATGGCCAAAAAAGCCTTCCAACAGGTTAGAAGTGGGTAAAATGGGTTGGAAATATCCAAAGATGGCCTGAAACTGGGAAAGATATGAGCAAAAAAGGGGTAGAAATGGCCAGAAATGTCTTGGGAATGGTCAAAAATGGCTACAAACAGGTTAGAAGTGGGAAAAAATGGGTTGGCAATAGCCAAAAATGTCTCAGAAAGAGTCAAGACAGCCTTCAGAAAGGATAGAAGTGGGTAAAACTGGCTTAGAAATGGCCAAAAATGTCTTCAGAAAGGGAGAGAAATGGGCAAAAGTGGCTTAGAAATGGCCAAAAATGGCTTCAGAAAGGGTTTGCAATGATCAAAAATGGGTTAGAAATGGGCAACATTTGCTTCGAACAGGTCACAAGTCGGCAAAAACGGGTTGGCAATAGCCAAAAATGTCTTCAACCTGGGAAGGATATGGGCAAAAGCGGGTTACCAATGACCAGAAATGGCTTAGAAATGGCAAAAAAAGCCTTCCAACAGGTTAGAAGTGGGTAAAATGGGTTGGAAATATCCAAACATGGCTTGAAACTGGGAAAGATATGAGCAAAAAAGGGATAGAAATGGCCAGAAATGTCTTGGGAATGGTCAAAAATGGCTACAAACAGGTTAAAAGTGGGAAAAAATTGTTGGCAATAGCCAAAAATGCCTCAGAAAGAGTCAAGACAGCCTTCAGAAAGGATAGAAGTGGGCAAAAGTGGCTTAGAAATGGCCAAAAATGGCTTCAGAAAGGGTTTGCAATGATCAAAAATGGGTTAGAAATGGGCAACATTTGCTTCGAACAGGTTACAAGTCGGTAAAAACGGGTTGGCAATAGCCAAAAATGTCTTCAACCTGGGAAGGATATGGGCCAAAGCGGGTTACCAATGACCAGTAATGGCTTAGAAATGGCCAAAAAAGCCTTCCAACAGGTTAGAAGTGGGTAAAATGGGTTGGAAATATCCAAAGATGGCCTGAAACTGGGAAAGATATGAGCAAAAAAGGGATAGAAATGGCCAGAAATGTCTTGGGAATGGTCAAAAATGGCTACAAACAGGTTAGAAGTGGGAAAAAATGGGTTGGCAATAGCCAAAAATGCCTCAGAAAGAGTCATGACAGCCTTCAGAAAGGATAGAAGTGGGTAAAACTGGCTTAGAAATGGCCAAAAATGTCTTCAGAAAGGGAGAGAAATGGGCAAAAGTGGCTTAGAAATGGTCAAAAATGGCGTCACAAAAGGTTTTGCAATGATCAAAAATGGGTTAGAAATGGGCAACATTTGCTTCGAACAGGTTACAAGTCGGTAAAAACGAGTTGGCAATAGCCAAAAATGTCTTCAACCTGGGAAGGATATGGGCAAAAGCGGGTTACCAATGACCAGAAATGGCTTAGAAATGGCCAAAAAAGCCTTCCAACAGGTTAGAAGTGGGTAAAATGGGTTGGAAATATCCAAACATGGCTTGAAACTGGGAAAGATATGAGCAAAAAAGGGATAGAAATGGCCAGAAATGTCTTGGGAATGGTCAAAAATGGCTACAAACAGGTTAAAAGAGGGAAAAAATCGTTGGCAATAGCCAAAAATGCCTCAGAAAGAGTCACGACAGCCTTCAGAAAGGATAGAAGTGGGTAAAACTGGCTTAGAAATGGCCAAAAATGTCTTCAGAAAGGGAGAGAAATGGGCAAAAGTGGCTTAGAAATGGCCAAAAATGGCTTCAGAAAGGGTTTGCAATGATCAAAAATGGGTTAGAAATGGGCAACATTTGCTTCGAACAGGTTACAAGTCGGTAAAAACGGGTTGGCAATAGCCAAAAATGTCTTCAACCTGGGAAGGATATGGGCAAAAGCGGGTTACCAATGACCAGAAATGGCTTAGAAATGGCCAAAAAAGCCTTCCAACAGGTTAGAAGTGGGTAAAATGGGTTGGAAATATCCAAAGATGGCCTGAAACTGGGAAAGATATGAGCAAAAAAGGGGTAGAAATGGCCAGAAATGTCTTGGGAATGGTCAAAAATGGCTACAAACAGGTTAGAAGTGGGAAAAAATGGGTTGGCAATAGCCAAAAATGTCTCAGAAAGAGTCAAGACAGCCTTCAGAAAGGATAGAAGTGGGTAAAACTGGCTTCGAAATGGCCAAAAATGGCTTCAGAAAGGGTTTGCAATGATCAAAAATGGGTTAGAAATGGGCAACATTTGCTTCGAACAGGTTACAAGTCGGTAAAAACGGGTTGGCAATAGCCAAAAATGTCTTCAACCTGGGAAGGATATGGGCCAAAGCGGGTTACCAATGACCAGTAATGGCTTAGAAATGGCCAAAAAAGCCTTCCAACAGGTTAGAAGTGGGTAAAATGGGTTGGAAATATCCAAAGATGGCCTGAAACTGGGAAAGATATGAGCAAAAAAGGGATAGAAATGGCCAGAAATGTCTTGGGAATGGTCAAAAATGGCTACAAACAGGTTAGAAGTGGGAAAAAATGGGTTGGCAATAGCCAAAAATGCCTCAGAAAGAGTCAAGACAGCCTTCAGAAAGGATAGAAGTGGGTAAAACTGGCTTAGAAATGGCCAAAAATGTCTTCAGAAAGGGAGAGAAATGGGCAAAAGTGGCTTAGAAATGGTCCAAAAATGGCGTCAGAAAGGGTTTGCAATGATCAAAAATGGGTTAGAAATGGGCAACATTTGCTTCGAACAGGTTACAAGTCGGTAAAAACGGGTTGGCAATAGCCAAAAATGTCTTCAACCTGGGAAGGATATGGGCAAAAGCGGGTTACCAATGACCAGAAATGGCTTAGAAATGGCCAAAAAAGCCTTCCAACAGGTTAGAAGTGGGTAAAATGGGTTGGAAATATCCAAACATGGCTTGAAACTGGGAAAGATATGAGCAAAAAAGGGATAGAAATGGCCAGAAATGTCTTGGGAATGGTCAAAAATGGCTACAAACAGGTTAAAAGAGGGAAAAAATCGTTGGCAATAGCCAAAAATGTCTCAGAAAGAGTCACGACAGCCTTCAGAAAGGATAGAAGTGGGTAAAACTGGCTTAGAAATGGCCAAAAATGTCTTCAGAAAGGGAGAGAAATGGGCAAAAGTGGCTTAGAAATGGCCAAAAATGGCTTCAGAAAGGGTTTGCAATGATCAAAAATGGGTTAGAAATGGGCAACATTTGCTTCGAACAGGTTACAAGTCGGTAAAAACGGGTTGGCAATAGCCAAAAATGTCTTCAACCTGGGAAGGATATGGGCAAAAGCGGGTTACCAATGACCAGAAATGGCTTAGAAATGGCCAAAAAAGCCTTCCAACAGGTTAGAAGTGGGTAAAATGGGTTGGAAATATCCAAAGATGGCCTGAAACTGGGAAAGATATGAGCAAAAAAGGGGTAGAAATGGCCAGAAATGTCTTGGGAATGGTCAAAAATGGCTACAAACAGGTTAGAAGTGGGAAAAAATGGGTTGGCAATAGCCAAAAATGTCTCAGAAAGAGTCAAGACAGCCTTCAGAAAGGATAGAAGTGGGTAAAACTGGCTTCGAAATGGCCAAAAATGGCTTCAGAAAGGGAGAGAAATGGGCAAAAGTGGCTTAGAAATGGTCAAAAATGGCTTCAGAAAGGGTTTGCAATGATCAAAAATGGGTTAGAAATGGGCAACATTTGCTTCGAACAGGTTACAAGTCGGTAAAAACGGGTTGGCAATAGCCAAAAATGTCTTCAACCTGGGAAGGATATGGGCAAAAGCGGGTTACCAATGACCAGAAATGGCTTAGAAATGGCCAAAAAAGCCTTCCAACAGGTTAGAAGTGGGTAAAATGGGTTGGAAATATCCAAAGATGGCCTGAAACTGGGAAAGATATGAGCAAAAAAGGGGTAGAAATGGCCAGAAATGTCTTGGGAATGGTCAAAAATGGCTACAAACAGGTTAGAAGTGGGAAAAAATGGGTTGGCAATAGCCAAAAATGCCTCAGAAAGAGTCAAGACAGCCTTCAGAAAGGATAGAAGTGGGTAAAACTGGCTTAGAAATGGCCAAAAATGTCTTCAGAAAGGGAGAGAAATGGGCAAAAGTGGCTTAGAAATGGCCAAAAATGGCTTCAGAAAGGGTTTGCAATGATCAAAAATGGGTTAGAAATGGGCAACATTTGCTTCGAACAGGTTACAAGTCGGTAAAAACGGGTTGGCAATAGCCAAAAATGTCTTCAACCTGGGAAGGATATGGGCAAAAGCGGGTTACCAATGACCAGAAATGGCTTAGAAATGGCCAAAAAAGCCTTCCAACAGGTTAGAAGTGGGTAAAATGGGTTGGAAATATCCAAAGATGGCCTGAAACTGGGAAAGATATGAGCAAAAAAGGGGTAGAAATGGCCAGAAATGTCTTGGGAATGGTCAAAAATGGCTACAAACAGGTTAGAAGTGGGAAAAAATGGGTTGGCAATAGCCAAAAATGTCTCAGAAAGAGTCAAGACAGCCTTCAGAAAGGATAGAAGTGGGTAAAACTGGCTTCGAAATGGCCAAAAATGGCTTCAGAAAGGGTTTGCAATGATCAAAAATGGGTTAGAAATGGGCAACATTTGCTTCGAACAGGTTACAAGTCGGTAAAAACGGGTTGGCAATAGCCAAAAATGTCTTCAACCTGGGAAGGATATGGGCCAAAGCGGGTTACCAATGACCAGAAATGGCTTAGAAATGGCCAAAAAAGCCTTCCAACAGGTTAGAAGTGGGTAAAATGGGTTGGAAATATCCAAAGATGGCCTGAAACTGGGAAAGATATGAGCAAAAAAGGGGTAGAAATGGCCAGAAATGTCTTGGGAATGGTCAAAAATGGCTACAAACAGGTTAGAAGTGGGAAAAAATGGGTTGGCAATAGCCAAAAATGCCTCAGAAAGAGTCAAGACAGCCTTCAGAAAGGATAGAAGTGGGTAAAACTGGCTTAGAAATGGCCAAAAATGTCTTCAGAAAGGGAGAGAAATGGGCAAAAGTGGCTTAGAAATGGTCAAAAATGGCTTCAGAAAGGGTTTGCAATGATCAAAAATGGGTTAGAAATGGGCAACATTTGCTTCGAACAGGTTACAAGTCGGTAAAAACGGGTTGGCAATAGCCAAAAATGTCTTCAACCTGGGAAGGATATGGGCAAAAGCGGGTTACCAATGACCAGAAATGGCTTAGAAATGGCCAAAAAAGCCTTCCAACAGGTTAGAAGTGGGTAAAATGGGTTGGAAATATCCAAACATGGCTTGAAACTGGGAAAGATATGAGCAAAAAAGGGGTAGAAATGGCCAGAAATGTCTTGGGAATGGTCAAAAATGGCTACAAACAGGTTAAAAGTGGGAAAAAATCGTTGGCAGTAGCCAAAAATGTCTCAGAAAGAGTCAAGACAGCCTTCAGAAAGGATAGAAGTGGGTAAAACTGGCTTAGAAATGGCCAAAAATGGCTTCAGAAAGGGTTTGCAATGATCAAAAATGGGTTAGAAATGGGCAACATTTGCTTCGAACAGGTTACAAGTCGGTAAAAACGGGTTGGCAATAGCCAAAAATGTCTTCAACCTGGGAAGGATATGGGCAAAAGCGGGTTACCAATGACCAGAAATGGCTTAGAAATGGCCAAAAAAGCCTTCCAACAGGTTAGAAGTGGGTAAAATGGGTTGGAAATATCCAAAGATGGCCTGAAACTGGGAAAGATATGAGCAAAAAAGGGGTAGAAATGGCCAGAAATGTCTTGGGAATGGTCAAAAATGGCTACAAACAGGTTAGAAGTGGGAAAAAATGGGTTGGCAATAGCCAAAAATGCCTCAGAAAGAGTCAAGACAGCCTTCAGAAAGGATAGAAGTGGGTAAAACTGGCTTAGAAATGGCCAAAAATGTCTTCAGAAAGGGAGAGAAATGGGCAAAAGTGGCTTAGAAATGGTCAAAAATGGCGTCACAAAAGGTTTTGCAATGATCAAAAATGGGTTAGAAATGGGCAACATTTGCTTCGAACAGGTTACAAGTCGGTAAAAACGGGTTGGCAATAGCCAAAAATGTCTTCAACCTGGGAAGGATATGGGCAAAAGCGGGTTACCAATGACCAGAAATGGCTTAGAAATGGCCAAAAAAGCCTTCCAACAGGTTAGAAGTGGGTAAAATGGGTTGGAAATATCCAAAGATGGCCTGAAACTGGGAAAGATATGAGCAAAAAAGGGATAGAAATGGCCAGAAATGTCTTGGGAATGGTCAAAAATGGCTACAAACAGGTTAGAAGTGGGAAAAAATGGGTTGGCAATAGCCAAAAATGTCTCAGAAAGAGTCAAGACAGCCTTCAGAAAGGATAGAAGTGGGTAAAACTGGCTTAGAAATGGCCAAAAATGTCTTCAGAAAGGGAGAGAAATGGGCAAAAGTGGCTTAGAAATGGCCAAAAATGGCTTCAGAAAGGGTTTGCAATGATCAAAAATGGGTTAGAAATGGGCAACATTTGCTTCGAACAGGTCACAAGTCGGCAAAAACGGGTTGGCAATAGCCAAAAATGTCTTCAACCTGGGAAGGATATGGGCAAAAGCGGGTTACCAATGACCAGAAATGGCTTAGAAATGGCCAAAAAAGCCTTCCAACAGGTTAGAAGTGGGTAAAATGGGTTGGAAATATCCAAACATGGCTTGAAACTGGGAAAGATATGAGCAAAAAAGGGATAGAAATGGCCAGAAATGTCTTGGGAATGGTCAAAAATGGCTACAAACAGGTTAAAAGTGGGAAAAAATTGTTGGCAATAGCCAAAACTGCCTCAGAAAGAGTCACGACAGCCTTCAGAAAGGATAGAAGTGGGCAAAAGTGGCTTAGAAATGGCCAAAAATGGCTTCAGAAAGGGTTTGCAATGATCAAAAATGGGTTAGAAATGGGCAACATTTGCTTCGAACAGGTTACAAGTCGGTAAAAACGGGTTGGCAATAGCCAAAAATGTCTTCAACCTGGGAAGGATATGGGCAAAAGCGGGTTACCAATGACCAGAAATGGCTTAGAAATGGCCAAAAAAGCCTTCCAACAGGTTAGAAGTGGGTAAAATGGGCTGGAAATATCCAAAGATGGCCTGAAACTGGGAAAGATATGAGCAAAAAAGGGATAGAAATGGCCAGAAATGTCTTGGGAATGGTCAAAAATGGCTACAAACAGGTTAGAAGTGGGAAAAAATGGGTTGGCAATAGCCAAAAATGTCTCAGAAAGAGTCAAGACAGCCTTCAGAAAGGATAGAAGTGGGTAAAACTGGCTTAGAAATGGCCAAAAATGTCTTCAGAAAGGGAGAGAAATGGGCAAAAGTGGCTTAGAAATGGCCAAAAATGGCTTCAGAAAGGGTTTGCAATGATCAAAAATGGGTTAGAAATGGGCAACATTTGCTTCGAACAGGTCACAAGTTGGTAAAAACGGGTTGGCAATAGCCAAAAATGTCTTCAACCTGGGAAGGATATGGGCAAAAGCGGGTTACCAATGACCAGAAATGGCTTAGAAATGGCCAAAAAAGCCTTCCAACAGGTTAGAAGTGGGTAAAATGGGTTGGAAATATCCAAACATGGCTTGAAACTGGGAAAGATATGAGCAAAAAAGGGATAGAAATGGCCAGAAATGTCTTGGGAATGGTCAAAAATGGCTACAAACAGGTTTGAAGTGGGAAAAAATGGGTTGGCAATAGCCAAAAATGTCTCAGAAAGAGTCAAGACAGCCTTCAGAAAGGATAGAAGTGGGTAAAACTGGCTTAGAAATGGCCAAAAATGGCTTCAGAGAGGGTTTGCAATGATCAAAAATGGGTTAGAAATGGGCAACATTTGCTTCGAACAGGTTACAAGTCGGTAAAAACGGGTTGGCAATAGCCAAAAATGTCTTCAACCTGGGAAGGATATGGGCAAAAGCGGGTTACCAATGACCAGAAATGGCTTAGAAATGGCCAAAAAAGCCTTCCAACAGGTTAGAAGTGGGTAAAATGGGTTGGAAATATCCAAAGATGGCTTGAAACTGGGAAAGATACGAGCAAAAAAGGGATAGAAATGGCCAGAAATGTCTTGGGAATGGTCAAAAATGGCTACAAACAGGTTAGAAGTGGGAAAAAATGGGTTGGCAATAGCCAAAAATGCCTCAGAAAGAGTCAAGACAGCCTTCAGAAAGGATAGAAGTGGGTAAAACTGGCTTAGAAATGGCCAAAAATGTCTTCAGAAAGGGAGAGAAATGGGCAAAAGTGGCTTAGAAATGGCCAAAAATGGCTTCAGAAAGGGTTTGCAATGATCAAAAATGGGTTAGAAATGGGCAACATTTGCTTCGAACAGGTTACAAGTCGGTAAAAACGGGTTGGCAATAGCCAAAAATGTCTTCAACCTGGGAAGGATATGGGCAAAAGCGGGTTACCAATGACCAGAAATGGCTTAGAAATGGCCAAAAAAGCCTTCCAACAGGTTAGAAGTGGGTAAAATGGGTTGGAAATATCCAAAGATGGCCTGAAACTGGGAAAGATATGAGCAAAAAAGGGATAGAAATGGCCAGAAATGTCTTGGGAATGGTCAAAAATGGCTACAAACAGGTTAGAAGTGGGAAAAAATGGGTTGGCAATAGCCAAAAATGTCTCAGAAAGAGTCAAGACAGCCTTCAGAAAGGATAGAAGTGGGTAAAACTGGCTTAGAAATGGCCAAAAATGTCTTCAGAAAGGGAGAGAAATGGGCAAAAGTGGCTTAGAAATGGCCAAAAATGGCTTCAGAAAGGGTTTGCAATGATCAAAAATGGGTTAGAAATGGGCAACATTTGCTTCGAACAGGTCACAAGTTGGTAAAAACGGGTTGGCAATAGCCAAAAATGTCTTCAACCTGGGAAGGATATGGGCAAAAGCGGGTTACCAATGACCAGAAATGGCTTAGAAATGGCCAAAAAAGCCTTCCAACAGGTTAGAAGTGGGTAAAATGGGTTGGAAATATCCAAACATGGCTTGAAACTGGGAAAGATATGAGCAAAAAAGGGATAGAAATGGCCAGAAATGTCTTGGGAATGGTCAAAAATGGCTACAAACAGGTTTGAAGTGGGAAAAAATGGGTTGGCAATAGCCAAAAATGTCTCAGAAAGAGTCAAGACAGCCTTCAGAAAGGATAGAAGTGGGTAAAACTGGCTTAGAAATGGCCAAAAATGGCTTCAGAGAGGGTTTGCAATGATCAAAAATGGGTTAGAAATGGGCAACATTTGCTTCGAACAGGTTACAAGTCGGTAAAAACGGGTTGGCAATAGCCAAAAATGTCTTCAACCTGGGAAGGATATGGGCAAAAGCGGGTTACCAATGACCAGAAATGGCTTAGAAATGGCCAAAAAAGCCTTCCAACAGGTTAGAAGTGGGTAAAATGGGTTGGAAATATCCAAAGATGGCTTGAAACTGGGAAAGATACGAGCAAAAAAGGGATAGAAATGGCCAGAAATGTCTTGGGAATGGTCAAAAATGGCTACAAACAGGTTAGAAGTGGGAAAAAATGGGTTGGCAATAGCCAAAAATGCCTCAGAAAGAGTCAAGACAGCCTTCAGAAAGGATAGAAGTGGGTAAAACTGGCTTAGAAATGGCCAAAAATGTCTTCAGAAAGGGAGAGAAATGGGCAAAAGTGGCTTAGAAATGGCCAAAAATGGCTTCAGAAAGGGTTTGCAATGATCAAAAATGGGTTAGAAATGGGCAACATTTGCTTCGAACAGGTTACAAGTCGGTAAAAACGGGTTGGCAATAGCCAAAAATGTCTTCAACCTGGGAAGGATATGGGCAAAAGCGGGTTACCAATGACCAGAAATGGCTTAGAAATGGCCAAAAAAGCCTTCCAACAGGTTAGAAGTGGGTAAAATGGGTTGGAAATATCCAAAGATGGCCTGAAACTGGGAAAGATATGAGCAAAAAAGGGATAGAAATGGCCAGAAATGTCTTGGGAATGGTCAAAAATGGCTACAAACAGGTTAGAAGTGGGAAAAAATGGGTTGGCAATAGCCAAAAATGTCTCAGAAAGAGTCAAGACAGCCTTCAGAAAGGATAGAAGTGGGTAAAACTGGCTTAGAAATGGCCAAAAATGTCTTCAGAAAGGGAGAGAAATGGGCAAAAGTGGCTTAGAAATGGCCAAAAATGGCTTCAGAAAGGGTTTGCAATGATCAAAAACGGGTTAGAAATGGGCAACATTTGCTTCGAACAGGTTACAAGTCGGTAAAAACGGGTTGGCAATAGCCAAAAATGTCTTCAACCTGGGAAGGATATGGGCAAAAGCGGGTTACCAATGACCAGAAATGGCTTAGAAATGGCCAAAAAAGCCTTCCAACAGGTTAGAAGTGGGTAAAATGGGTTGGAAATATACAAAGATGGCAAGAAACTGGGAAAGATATGAGCAAAAAAGGGGTAGAAATGGCCAGAAATGTCTTGGGAATGGTCAAAAATGGCTACAAACAGGTTAGAAGTGGGAAAAAATGGGTTGGCAATAGCCAAAAATGCCTCAGAAAGAGTCAAGACAGCCTTCAGAAAGGATAGAAGTGGGCAAAAGTGGCTTAGAAATGGCCAAAAATGGCTTCAGAAAGGGTTTGCAATGATCAAAAATGGGTTAGAAATGGGCAACATTTGCTTCGAACAGGTTACAAGTCGGTAAAAACGGGTTGGCAATAGCCAAAAATGTCTTCAACCTGGGAAGGATATGGGCAAAAGCGGGTTACCAATGACCAGAAATGGCTTAGAAATGGCCAAAAAAGCCTTCCAACAGGTTAGAAGTGGGTAAAATGGGTTGGAAATATCCAAACATGGCTTGAAACTGGGAAAGATATGAGCAAAAAAGGGATAGAAATGGCCAGAAATGTCTTGGGAATGGTCAAAAATGGCTACAAACAGGTTAAAAGTGGGAAAAAATCGTTGGCAATAGCCAAAAATGTCTCAGAAAGAGTCAAGACAGCCTTCAGAAAGGATAGAAGTGGGTAAAACTGGCTTAGAAATGGCCAAAAATGTCTTCAGAAAGGGAGAGAAATGGGCAAAAGTGGCTTAGAAATGGCCAAAAATGGCTTCAGAAAGGGTTTGCAATGATCAAAAATGGGTTAGAAATGGGCAACATTTGCTTCGAACAGGTTACAAGTCGGTAAAAACGGGTTGGCAATAGCCAAAAATGTCTTCAACCTGGGAAGGATATGGGCAAAAGCGGGTTACCAATGACCAGAAATGGCTTAGAAATGGCCAAAAAAGCCTTCCAACAGGTTAGAAGTGGGTAAAATGGGTTGGAAATATCCAAACATGGCTTGAAACTGGGAAAGATATGAGCAAAAAAGGGGTAGAAATGGCCAGAAATGTCTTGGGAATGGTCAAAAATGGCTACAAACAGGTTAAAAGTGGGAAAAAATCTTTGGCAGTAGCCAAAAATGTCTCAGAAAGAGTCAAGACAGGCTTCAGAAAGGATAGAAGTGGGTAAAACTGGCTTAGAAATGGCCAAAAATGGCTTCAGAAAGGGTTTGCAATGATCAAAAATGGGTTAGAAATGGGCAACATTTGCTTCGAACAGGTTACAAGTCGGTAAAAACGGGTTGGCAATAGCCAAAAATGTCTTCAACCTGGGAAGGATATGGGCAAAAGCGGGTTACCAATGACCAGAAATGGCTTAGAAATGGCCAAAAAAGCCTTCCAACAGGTTAGAAGTGGGTAAAATGGGTTGGAAATATCCAAAGATGGCCTGAAACTGGGAAAGATATGAGCAAAAAAGGGGTAGAAATGGCCAGAAATGTCTTGGGAATGGTCAAAAATGGCTACAAACAGGTTAGAAGTGGGAAAAAATGGGTTGGCAATAGCCAAAAATGCCTCAGAAAGAGTCAAGACAGCCTTCAGAAAGGATAGAAGTGGGTAAAACTGGCTTAGAAATGGCCAAAAATGTCTTCAGAAAGGGAGAGAAATGGGCAAAAGTGGCTTAGAAATGGTCAAAAATGGCGTCAGCAAAGGGTTTGCAATGATCAAAAATGGGTTAGAAATGGGCAACATTTGCTTCGAACAGGTTACAAGTCGGTAAAAACGGGTTGGCAATAGCCAAAAATGTCTTCAACCTGGGAAGGATATGGGCAAAAGCGGGTTACCAATGACCAGAAATGGCTTAGAAATGGCCAAAAAAGCCTTCCAACAGGTTAGAAGTGGGTAAAATGGGTTGGAAATATCCAAAGATGGCCTGAAACTGGGAAAGATATGAGCAAAAAAGGGATAGAAATGGCCAGAAATGTCTTGGGAATGGTCAAAAATGGCTACAAACAGGTTAGAAGTGGGAAAAAATGGGTTGGCAATAGCCAAAAATGTCTCAGAAAGAGTCAAGACAGCCTTCAGAAAGGATAGAAGTGGGTAAAACTGGCTTAGAAATGGCCAAAAATGTCTTCAGAAAGGGAGAGAAATGGGCAAAAGTGGCTTAGAAATGGCCAAAAATGGCTTCAGAAAGGGTTTGCAATGATCAAAAATGGGTTAGAAATGGGCAACATTTGCTTCGAACAGGTCACAAGTCGGCAAAAACGGGTTGGCAATAGCCAAAAATGTCTTCAACCTGGGAAGGATATGGGCAAAAGCGGGTTACCAATGACCAGAAATGGCTTAGAAATGGCAAAAAAAGCCTTCCAACAGGTTAGAAGTGGGTAAAATGGGTTGGAAATATCCAAACATGGCTTGAAACTGGGAAAGATATGAGCAAAAAAGGGATAGAAATGGCCAGAAATGTCTTGGGAATGGTCAAAAATGGCTACAAACAGGTTAAAAGTGGGAAAAAATTGTTGGCAATAGCCAAAAATGCCTCAGAAAGAGTCAAGACAGCCTTCAGAAAGGATAGAAGTGGGCAAAAGTGGCTTAGAAATGGCCAAAAATGGCTTCAGAAAGGGTTTGCAATGATCAAAAATGGGTTAGAAATGGGCAACATTTGCTTCGAACAGGTTACAAGTCGGTAAAAACGGGTTGGCAATAGCCAAAAATGTCTTCAACCTGGGAAGGATATGGGCAAAAGCGGGTTACCAATGACCAGAAATGGCTTAGAAATGGCCAAAAAAGCCTTCCAACAGGTTAGAAGTGGGTAAAATGGGCTGGAAATATCCAAAGATGGCCTGAAACTGGGAAAGATATGAGCAAAAAAGGGATAGAAATGGCCAGAAATGTCTTGGGAATGGTCAAAAATGGCTACAAACAGGTTAGAAGTGGGAAAAAATGGGTTGGCAATAGCCAAAAATGTCTCAGAAAGAGTCAAGACAGCCTTCAGAAAGGATAGAAGTGGGTAAAACTGGCTTAGAAATGGCCAAAAATGTCTTCAGAAAGGGAGAGAAATGGGCAAAAGTGGCTTAGAAATGGCCAAAAATGGCTTCAGAAAGGGTTTGCAATGATCAAAAATGGGTTAGAAATGGGCAACATTTGCTTCGAACAGGTCGCAAGTTGGTAAAAACGGGTTGGCAATAGCCAAAAATGTCTTCAACCTGGGAAGGATATGGGCAAAAGCGGGTTACCAATGACCAGAAATGGCTTAGAAATGGCCAAAAAAGCCTTCCAACAGGTTAGAAGTGGGTAAAATGGGTTGGAAATATCCAAACATGGCTTGAAACTGGGAAAGATATGAGCAAAAAAGGGATAGAAATGGCCAGAAATGTCTTGGGAATGGTCAAAAATGGCTACAAACAGGTTTGAAGTGGGAAAAAATGGGTTGGCAATAGCCAAAAATGTCTCAGAAAGAGTCAAGACAGCCTTCAGAAAGGATAGAAGTGGGTAAAACTGGCTTAGAAATGGCCAAAAATGGCTTCAGAGAGGGTTTGCAATGATCAAAAATGGGTTAGAAATGGGCAACATTTGCTTCGAACAGGTTACAAGTCGGTAAAAACGGGTTGGCAATAGCCAAAAATGTCTTCAACCTGGGAAGGATATGGGCAAAAGCGGGTTACCAATGACCAGAAATGGCTTAGAAATGGCCAAAAAAGCCTTCCAACAGGTTAGAAGTGGGTAAAATGGGTTGGAAATATCCAAACATGGCTTGAAACTGGGAAAGATACGAGCAAAAAAGGGATAGAAATGGCCAGAAATGTCTTGGGAATGGTCAAAAATGGCTACAAACAGGTTAGAAGTGGGAAAAAATGGGTTGGCAATAGCCAAAAATGTCTCAGAAAGAGTCAAGACAGCCTTCAGAAAGGATAGAAGTGGGTAAAACTGGCTTAGAAATGGCCAAAAATGTCTTCAGAAAGGGAGAGAAATGGGCAAAAGTGGCTTAGAAATGGCCAAAAATGGCTTCAGAAAGGGTTTGCAATGATCAAAAATGGGTTAGAAATGGGCAACATTTGCTTCGAACAGGTTACAAGTCGGTAAAAACGGGTTGGCAATAGCCAAAAATGTCTTCAACCTGGGAAGGATATGGGCAAAAGCGGGTTACCAATGACCAGAAATGGCTTAGAAATGGCCAAAAAAGCCTTCCAACAGGTTAGAAGTGGGTAAAATGGGTTGGAAATATCCAAAGATGGCCTGAAACTGGGAAAGATATGAGCAAAAAAGGGATAGAAATGGCCAGAAATGTCTTGGGAATGGTCAAAAATGGCTACAAACAGGTTAGAAGTGGGAAAAAATGGGTTGGCAATAGCCAAAAATGTCTCAGAAAGAGTCAAGACAGCCTTCAGAAAGGATAGAAGTGGGTAAAACTGGCTTAGAAATGGCCAAAAATGTCTTCAGAAAGGGAGAGAAATGGGCAAAAGTGGCTTAGAAATGGCCAAAAATGGCTTCAGAAAGGGTTTGCAATGATCAAAAATGGGTTAGAAATGGGCAACATTTGCTTCGAACAGGTCACAAGTCGGCAAAAACGGGTTGGCAATAGCCAAAAATGTCTTCAACCTGGGAAGGATATGGGCAAAAGCGGGTTACCAATGACCAGAAATGGCTTAGAAATGGCAAAAAAAGCCGTCCAACAGGTTAGAAGTGGGTAAAATGGGTTGGAAATATCCAAACATGGCTTGAAACTGGGAAAGATATGAGCAAAAAAGGGATAGAAATGGCCAGAAATGTCTTGGGAATGGTCAAAAATGGCTACAAACAGGTTAAAAGTGGGAAAAAATCGTTGGCAATAGCCAAAAATGTCTCAGAAAGAGTCACGACAGCCTTCAGAAAGGATAGAAGTGGGTAAAACTGGCTTAGAAATGGCCAAAAATGGCTTCAGAAAGGGTTTGCAATGATCAAAAATGGGTTAGAAATGGGCAACATTTGCTTCGAACAGGTTACAAGTCGGTAAAAACGGGTTGGCAATAGCCAAAAATGTCTTCAACCTGGGAAGGATATGGGCAAAAGCGGGTTACCAATGACCAGAAATGGCTTAGAAATGGCCAAAAAAGCCTTCCAACAGGTTAGAAGTGGGTAAAATGGGCTGGAAATATCCAAAGATGGCCTGAAACTGGGAAAGATATGAGCAAAAAAGGGATAGAAATGGCCAGAAATGTCTTGGGAATGGTCAAAAATGGCTACAAACAGGTTAGAAGTGGGAAAAAATGGGTTGGCAATAGCCAAAAATGTCTCAGAAAGAGTCAAGACAGCCTTCAGAAAGGATAGAAGTGGGTAAAACTGGCTTAGAAATGGCCAAAAATGTCTTCAGAAAGGGAGAGAAATGGGCAAAAGTGGCTTAGAAATGGCCAAAAATGGCTTCAGAAAGGGTTTGCAATGATCAAAAATGGGTTAGAAATGGGCAACATTTGCTTCGAACAGGTCACAAGTTGGTAAAAACGGGTTGGCAATAGCCAAAAATGTCTTCAACCTGGGAAGGATATGGGCAAAAGCGGGTTACCAATGACCAGAAATGGCTTAGAAATGGCCAAAAAAGCCTTCCAACAGGTTAGAAGTGGGTAAAATGGGTTGGAAATATCCAAACATGGCTTGAAACTGGGAAAGATATGAGCAAAAAAGGGATAGAAATGGCCAGAAATGTCTTGGGAATGGTCAAAAATGGCTACAAACAGGTTTGAAGTGGGAAAAAATGGGTTGGCAATAGCCAAAAATGTCTCAGAAAGAGTCAAGACAGCCTTCAGAAAGGATAGAAGTGGGTAAAACTGGCTTAGAAATGGCCAAAAATGGCTTCAGAGAGGGTTTGCAATGATCAAAAATGGGTTAGAAATGGGCAACATTTGCTTCGAACAGGTTACAAGTCGGTAAAAACGGGTTGGCAATAGCCAAAAATGTCTTCAACCTGGGAAGGATATGGGCAAAAGCGGGTTACCAATGACCAGAAATGGCTTAGAAATGGCCAAAAAAGCCTTCCAACAGGTTAGAAGTGGGTAAAATGGGTTGGAAATATCCAAAGATGGCTTGAAACTGGGAAAGATACGAGCAAAAAAGGGATAGAAATGGCCAGAAATGTCTTGGGAATGGTCAAAAATGGCTACAAACAGGTTAGAAGTGGGAAAAAATGGGTTGGCAATAGCCAAAAATGCCTCAGAAAGAGTCAAGACAGCCTTCAGAAAGGATAGAAGTGGGTAAAACTGGCTTAGAAATGGCCAAAAATGTCTTCAGAAAGGGAGAGAAATGGGCAAAAGTGGCTTAGAAATGGCCAAAAATGGCTTCAGAAAGGGTTTGCAATGATCAAAAATGGGTTAGAAATGGGCAACATTTGCTTCGAACAGGTTACAAGTCGGTAAAAACGGGTTGGCAATAGCCAAAAATGTCTTCAACCTGGGAAGGATATGGGCAAAAGCGGGTTACCAATGACCAGAAATGGCTTAGAAATGGCCAAAAAAGCCTTCCAACAGGTTAGAAGTGGGTAAAATGGGTTGGAAATATCCAAAGATGGCCTGAAACTGGGAAAGATATGAGCAAAAAAGGGATAGAAATGGCCAGAAATGTCTTGGGAATGGTCAAAAATGGCTACAAACAGGTTAGAAGTGGGAAAAAATGGGTTGGCAATAGCCAAAAATGTCTCAGAAAGAGTCAAGACAGCCTTCAGAAAGGATAGAAGTGGGTAAAACTGGCTTAGAAATGGCCAAAAATGTCTTCAGAAAGGGAGAGAAATGGGCAAAAGTGGCTTAGAAATGGCCAAAAATGGCTTCAGAAAGGGTTTGCAATGATCAAAAATGGGTTAGAAATGGGCAACATTTGCTTCGAACAGGTTCACAAGTCGGCTAAAAACGGGTTGGCAATAGCCAAAAATGTCTTCAACCTGGGAAGGATATGGGCAAAAGCGGGTTACCAATGACCAGAAATGGCTTAGAAATGGCCAAAAAAGCCGTCCAACAGGTTAGAAGTGGGTAAAATGGGTTGGAAATATCCAAACATGGCTTGAAACTGGGAAAGATATGAGCAAAAAAGGGATAGAAATGGCCAGAAATGTCTTGGGAATGGTCAAAAATGGCTACAAACAGGTTAAAAGTGGGAAAAAATCGTTGGCAATAGCCAAAAATGTCTCAGAAAGAGTCAAGACAGCCTTCAGAAAGGATAGAAGTGGGTAAAACTGGCTTAGAAATGGCCAAAAATGTCTTCAGAAAGGGAGAGAAATGGGCAAAAGTGGCTTAGAAATGGCCAAAAATGGCTTCAGAAAGGGTTTGCAATGATCAAAAACTGGGTTAGAAATGGGCAACATTTGCTTCGAACAGGTTACAAGTCGGTAAAAACGGGTTGGCAATAGCCAAAAATGTCTTCAACCTGGGAAGGATATGGGCAAAAGCGGGTTACCAATGACCAGAAATGGCTTAGAAATGGCCAAAAAAGCCTTCCAACAGGTTAGAAGTGGGTAAAATGGGTTGGAAATATACAAAGATGGCATGAAACTGGGAAAGATATGAGCAAAAAAGGGGTAGAAATGGCCAGAAATGTCTTGGGAATGGTCAAAAATGGCTACAAACAGGTTAGAAGTGGGAAAAAATGGGTTGGCAATAGCCAAAAATGCCTCAGAAAGAGTCAAGACAGCCTTCAGAAAGGATAGAAGTGGGCAAAAGTGGCTTCGAAATGGCCAAAAATGGCTTCAGAAAGGGTTTGCAATGATCAAAAATGGGTTAGAAATGGGCAACATTTGCTTCGAACAGGTTACAAGTCGGTAAAAACGGGTTGGCAATAGCCAAAAATGTCTTCAACCTGGGAAGGATATGGGCAAAAGCGGGTTACCAATGACCAGAAATGGCTTAGAAATGGCCAAAAAAGCCTTCCAACAGGTTAGAAGTGGGTAAAATGGGTTGGAAATATCCAAACATGGCTTGAAACTGGGAAAGATATGAGCAAAAAAGGGATAGAAATGGCCAGAAATGTCTTGGGAATGGTCAAAAATGGCTACAAACAGGTTAAAAGTGGGAAAAAATCGTTGGCAATAGCCAAAAATGTCTCAGAAAGAGTCAAGACAGCCTTCAGAAAGGATAGAAGTGGGTAAAACTGGCTTAGAAATGGCCAAAAATGTCTTCAGAAAGGGAGAGAAATGGGCAAAAGTGGCTTAGAAATGGCCAAAAATGGCTTCAGAAAGGGTTTGCAATGATCAAAAATGGGTTAGAAATGGGCAACATTTGCTTCGAACAGGTTACAAGTCGGTAAAAACGGGTTGGCAATAGCCAAAAATGTCTTCAACCTGGGAAGGATATGGGCAAAAGCGGGTTACCAATGACCAGAAATGGCTTAGAAATGGCCAAAAAAGCCTTCCAACAGGTTAGAAGTGGGTAAAATGGGTTGGAAATATCCAAACATGGCTTGAAACTGGGAAAGATATGAGCAAAAAAGGGGTAGAAATGGCCAGAAATGTCTTGGGAATGGTCAAAAATGGCTACAAACAGGTTAAAAGTGGGAAAAAATCTTTGGCAGTAGCCAAAAATGTCTCAGAAAGAGTCAAGACAGCCTTCAGAAAGGATAGAAGTGGGTAAAACTGGCTTAGAAATGGCCAAAAATGGCTTCAGAAAGGGTTTGCAATGATCAAAAATGGGTTAGAAATGGGCAACATTTGCTTCGAACAGGTTACAAGTCGGTAAAAACGGGTTGGCAATAGCCAAAAATGTCTTCAACCTGGGAAGGATATGGGCAAAAGCGGGTTACCAATGACCAGAAATGGCTTAGAAATGGCCAAAAAAGCCTTCCAACAGGTTAGAAGTGGGTAAAATGGGTTGGAAATATCCAAAGATGGCCTGAAACTGGGAAAGATATGAGCAAAAAAGGGGTAGAAATGGCCAGAAATGTCTTGGGAATGGTCAAAAATGGCTACAAACAGGTTAGAAGTGGGAAAAAATGGGTTGGCAATAGCCAAAAATGCCTCAGAAAGAGTCAAGACAGCCTTCAGAAAGGATAGAAGTGGGTAAAACTGGCTTAGAAATGGCCAAAAATGTCTTCAGAAAGGGAGAGAAATGGGCAAAAGTGGCTTAGAAATGGTCAAAAATGGCGTCACAAAAGGGTTTGCAATGATCAAAAATGGGTTAGAAATGGGCAACATTTGCTTCGAACAGGTTACAAGTCGGTAAAAACGGGTTGGCAATAGCCAAAAATGTCTTCAACCTGGGAAGGATATGGGCAAAAGCGGGTTACCAATGACCAGAAATGGCTTAGAAATGGCCAAAAAAGCCTTCCAACAGGTTAGAAGTGGGTAAAATGGGTTGGAAATATCCAAAGATGGCCTGAAACTGGGAAAGATATGAGCAAAAAAGGGATAGAAATGGCCAGAAATGTCTTGGGAATGGTCAAAAATGGCTACAAACAGGTTAGAAGTGGGAAAAAATGGGTTGGCAATAGCCAAAAATGTCTCAGAAAGAGTCAAGACAGCCTTCAGAAAGGATAGAAGTGGGTAAAACTGGCTTAGAAATGGCCAAAAATGTCTTCAGAAAGGGAGAGAAATGGGCAAAAGTGGCTTAGAAATGGCCAAAAATGGCTTCAGAAAGGGTTTGCAATGATCAAAAATGGGTTAGAAATGGGCAACATTTGCTTCGAACAGGTTACAAGTCGGTAAAAACGGGTTGGCAATAGCCAAAAATGTCTTCAACCTGGGAAGGATATGGGCAAAAGCGGGTTACCAATGACCAGAAATGGCTTAGAAATGGCCAAAAAAGCCTTCCAACAGGTTAGAAGTGGGTAAAATGGGTTGGAAATATCCAAACATGGCTTGAAACTGGGAAAGATATGAGCAAAAAAGGGATAGAAATGGCCAGAAATGTCTTGGGAATGGTCAAAAATGGCTACAAACAGGTTAGAAGTGGGAAAAAATGGGTTGGCAATAGCCAAAAATGCCTCAGAAAGAGTCAAGACAGCCTTCAGAAAGGATAGAAGTGGGTAAAACTGGCTTAGAAATGGCCAAAAATGTCTTCAGAAAGGGAGAGAAATGGGCAAAAGTGGCTTAGAAATGGCCAAAAATGGCTTCAGAAAGGGTTTGCAATGATCAAAAATGGGTTAGAAATGGGCAACATTTGCTTCGAACAGGTTACAAGTCGGTAAAAACGGGTTGGCAATAGCCAAAAATGTCTTCAACCTGGGAAGGATATGGGCAAAAGCGGGTTACCAATGACCAGAAATGGCTTAGAAATGGCCAAAAAAGCCTTCCAACAGGTTAGAAGTGGGTAAAATGGGTTGGAAATATCCAAAGATGGCCTGAAACTGGGAAAGATATGAGCAAAAAAGGGATAGAAATGGCCAGAAATGTCTTGGGAATGGTCAAAAATGGCTACAAACAGGTTAGAAGTGGGAAAAAATGGGTTGGCAATAGCCAAAAATGTCTCAGAAAGAGTCAAGACAGCCTTCAGAAAGGATAGAAGTGGGTAAAACTGGCTTAGAAATGGCCAAAAATGTCTTCAGAAAGGGAGAGAAATGGGCAAAAGTGGCTTAGAAATGGCCAAAAATGGCTTCAGAAAGGGTTTGCAATGATCAAAAATGGGTTAGAAATGGGCAACATTTGCTTCGAACAGGTTACAAGTCGGTAAAAACGGGTTGGCAATAGCCAAAAATGTCTTCAACCTGGGAAGGATATGGGCAAAAGCGGGTTACCAATGACCAGAAATGGCTTAGAAATGGCCAAAAAAGCCTTCCAACAGGTTAGAAGTGGGTAAAATGGGTTGGAAATATCCAAACATGGCTTGAAACTGGGAAAGATATGAGCAAAAAAGGGATAGAAATGGCCAGAAATGTCTTGGGAATGGTCAAAAATGGCTACAAACAGGTTAGAAGTGGGAAAAAATGGGTTGGCAATAGCCAAAAATGTCTCAGAAAGAGTCAAGACAGCCTTCAGAAAGGATAGAAGTGGGTAAAACTGGCTTAGAAATGGCCAAAAATGGCTTCAGAGAGGGTTTGCAATGATCAAAAATGGGTTAGAAATGGGCAACATTTGCTTCGAACAGGTTACAAGTCGGTAAAAACGGGTTGGCAATAGCCAAAAATGTCTTCAACCTGGGAAGGATATGGGCAAAAGCGGGTTACCAATGACCAGAAATGGCTTAGAAATGGCCAAAAAAGCCTTCCAACAGGTTAGAAGTGGGTAAAATGGGTTGGAAATATCCAAACATGGCTTGAAACTGGGAAAGATACGAGCAAAAAAGGGATAGAAATGGCCAGAAATGTCTTGGGAATGGTCAAAAATGGCTACAAACAGGTTAGAAGTGGGAAAAAATGGGTTGGCAATAGCCAAAAATGTCTCAGAAAGAGTCAAGACAGCCTTCAGAAAGGATAGAAGTGGGTAAAACTGGCTTAGAAATGGCCAAAAATGTCTTCAGAAAGGGAGAGAAATGGGCAAAAGTGGCTTAGAAATGGCCAAAAATGGCTTCAGAAAGGGTTTGCAATGATCAAAAATGGGTTAGAAATGGGCAACATTTGCTTCGAACAGGTTACAAGTCGGTAAAAACGGGTTGGCAATAGCCAAAAATGTCTTCAACCTGGGAAGGATATGGGCAAAAGCGGGTTACCAATGACCAGAAATGGCTTAGAAATGGCCAAAAAAGCCTTCCAACAGGTTAGAAGTGGGTAAAATGGGTTGGAAATATCCAAAGATGGCCTGAAACTGGGAAAGATATGAGCAAAAAAGGGATAGAAATGGCCAGAAATGTCTTGGGAATGGTCAAAAATGGCTACAAACAGGTTAGAAGTGGGAAAAAATGGGTTGGCAATAGCCAAAAATGCCTCAGAAAGAGTCAAGACAGCCTTCAGAAAGGATAGAAGTGGGTAAAACTGGCTTAGAAATGGCCAAAAATGTCTTCAGAAAGGGAGAGAAATGGGCAAAAGTGGCTTAGAAATGGCCAAAAATGGCTTCAGAAAGGGTTTGCAATGATCAAAAATGGGTTAGAAATGGGCAACATTTGCTTCGAACAGGTTACAAGTCGGTAAAAACGGGTTGGCAATAGCCAAAAATGTCTTCAACCTGGGAAGGATATGGGCAAAAGCGGGTTACCAATGACCAGAAATGGCTTAGAAATGGCCAAAAAAGCCTTCCAACAGGTTAGAAGTGGGTAAAATGGGTTGGAAATATCCAAAGATGGCAAGAAACTGGGAAACATACGAGCAAAAAAGGGATAGAAATGGCCAGAAATGTCTTGGGAATGGTCAAAAATGGCTACAAACAGGTTAGAAGTGGGAAAAAATGGGTTGGCAATAGCCAAAAATGCCTCAGAAAGAGTCAAGACAGCCTTCAGAAAGGATAGAAGTGGGTAAAACTGGCTTAGAAATGGCCAAAATGTCTTCAGAAAGGGAGAGAAATGGCAAGTGGCTAGAAATGGCCAAAAATGGCTTCAGAAAGGGTTTGCAATGATCAAAAATGGGTTAGAAATGGGCAACATTTGCTTCGAACAGGTTACAAGTCGGTAAAAACGGGTTGGCAATAGCCAAAAATGTCTTCAACCTGGGAAGGATATGGGCAAAAGCGGGTTACCAATGACCAGAAATGGCTTAGAAATGGCCAAAAAAGCCTTCCAACAGGTTAGAAGTGGGTAAAATGGGTTGGAAATATCCAAACATGGCTTGAAACTGGGAAAGATATGAGCAAAAAAGGGATAGAAATGGCCAGAAATGTCTTGGGAATGGTCAAAAATGGCTACAAACAGGTTAGAAGTGGGAAAAAATGGTTGGCAATAGCCAAAAATGTCTCAGAAAGAGTCAAGACAGCCTTCAGAAAGGATAGAAGTGGGTAAAACTGGCTTAGAAATGGCCAAAAATGTCTTCAGAAAGGGAGAGAAATGGGCAAAAGTGGCTTAGAAATGGCCAAAAATGGCTTCAGAAAGGGTTTGCAATGATCAAAAATGGGTTAGAAATGGGCAACATTTGCTTCGAACAGGTTACAAGTCGGTAAAAACGGGTTGGCAATAGCCAAAAATGTCTTCAACCTGGGAAGGATATGGGCAAAAGCGGGTTACCAATGACCAGAAATGGCTTAGAAATGGCCAAAAAAGCCTTCCAACAGGTTAGAAGTGGGTAAAATGGGTTGGAAATATCCAAAGATGGCCTGAAACTGGGAAAGATATGAGCAAAAAAGGGATAGAAATGGCCAGAAATGTCTTGGGAATGGTCAAAAATGGCTACAAACAGGTTAGAAGTGGGAAAAAATGGGTTGGCAATAGCCAAAAATGTCTCAGAAAGAGTCAAGACAGCCTTCAGAAAGGATAGAAGTGGGTAAAACTGGCTTAGAAATGGCCAAAAATGTCTTCAGAAAGGGAGAGAAATGGGCAAAAGTGGCTTAGAAATGGCCAAAAATGGCTTCAGAAAGGGTTTGCAATGATCAAAAATGGGTTAGAAATGGGCAACATTTGCTTCGAACAGGTTACAAGTCGGTAAAAACGGGTTGGCAATAGCCAAAAATGTCTTCAACCTGGGAAGGATATGGGCAAAAGCGGGTTACCAATGACCAGAAATGGCTTAGAAATGGCCAAAAAAGCCTTCCAACAGGTTAGAAGTGGGTAAAATGGGTTGGAAATATCCAAAGATGGCTTGAAACTGGGAAAGATACGAGCAAAAAAGGGATAGAAATGGCCAGAAATGTCTTGGGAATGGTCAAAAATGGCTACAAACAGGTTAGAAGTGGGAAAAAATGGGTTGGCAATAGCCAAAAATGCCTCAGAAAGAGTCAAGACAGCCTTCAGAAAGGATAGAAGTGGGTAAAACTGGCTTAGAAATGGCCAAAAATGTCTTCAGAAAGGGAGAGAAATGGGCAAAAGTGGCTTAGAAATGGCCAAAAATGGCTTCAGAAAGGGTTTGCAATGATCAAAAATGGGTTAGAAATGGGCAACATTTGCTTCGAACAGGTTACAAGTCGGTAAAAACGGGTTGGCAATAGCCAAAAATGTCTTCAACCTGGGAAGGATATGGGCAAAAGCGGGTTACCAATGACCAGAAATGGCTTAGAAATGGCCAAAAAAGCCTTCCAACAGGTTAGAAGTGGGTAAAATGGGTTGGAAATATCCAAAGATGGCCTGAAACTGGGAAAGATATGAGCAAAAAAGGGATAGAAATGGCCAGAAATGTCTTGGGAATGGTCAAAAATGGCTACAAACAGGTTAGAAGTGGGAAAAAATGGGTTGGCAATAGCCAAAAATGCCTCAGAAAGAGTCAAGACAGCCTTCAGAAAGGATAGAAGTGGGTAAAACTGGCTTAGAAATGGCCAAAAATGTCTTCAGAAAGGGAGAGAAATGGGCAAAAGTGGCTTAGAAATGGCCAAAAATGGCTTCAGAAAGGGTTTGCAATGATCAAAAATGGGTTAGAAATGGGCAACATTTGCTTCGAACAGGTTACAAGTCGGTAAAAACGGGTTGGCAATAGCCAAAAATGTCTTCAACCTGGGAAGGATATGGGCAAAAGCGGGTTACCAATGACCAGAAATGGCTTAGAAATGGCCAAAAAAGCCTTCCAACAGGTTAGAAGTGGGTAAAATGGGTTGGAAATATCCAAAGATGGCCTGAAACTGGGAAAGATATGAGCAAAAAAGGGATAGAAATGGCCAGAAATGTCTTGGGAATGGTCAAAAATGGCTACAAACAGGTTAGAAGTGGGAAAAAATGGGTTGGCAATAGCCAAAAATGCCTCAGAAAGAGTCAAGACAGCCTTCAGAAAGGATAGAAGTGGGTAAAACTGGCTTAGAAATGGCCAAAAATGTCTTCAGAAAGGGAGAGAAATGGGCAAAAGTGGCTTAGAAATGGCCAAAAATGGCTTCAGAAAGGGTTTGCAATGATCAAAAATGGGTTAGAAATGGGCAACATTTGCTTCGAACAGGTTACAAGTCGGTAAAAACGGGTTGGCAATAGCCAAAAATGTCTTCAACCTGGGAAGGATATGGGCAAAAGCGGGTTACCAATGACCAGAAATGGCTTAGAAATGGCCAAAAAAGCCTTCCAACAGGTTAGAAGTGGGTAAAATGGGTTGGAAATATCCAAAGATGGCTTGAAACTGGGAAAGATACTGAGCAAAAAAGGGATAGAAATGGCCAGAAATGTCTTGGGAATGGTCAAAAATGGCTACAAACAGGTTAGAAGTGGGAAAAAATGGGTTGGCAATAGCCAAAAATGCCTCAGAAAGAGTCAAGACAGCCTTCAGAAAGGATAGAAGTGGGTAAAACTGGCTTAGAAATGGCCAAAAATGTCTTCAGAAAGGGAGAGAAATGGGCAAAAGTGGCTTAGAAATGGCCAAAAATGGCTTCAGAAAGGGTTTGCAATGATCAAAAATGGGTTAGAAATGGGCAACATTTGCTTCGAACAGGTTACAAGTCGGTAAAAACGGGTTGGCAATAGCCAAAAATGTCTTCAACCTGGGAAGGATATGGGCAAAAGCGGGTTACCAATGACCAGAAATGGCTTAGAAATGGCCAAAAAAGCCTTCCAACAGGTTAGAAGTGGGTAAAATGGGTTGGAAATATCCAAAGATGGCCTGAAACTGGGAAAGATATGAGCAAAAAAGGGATAGAAATGGCCAGAAATGTCTTGGGAATGGTCAAAAATGGCTACAAACAGGTTAGAAGTGGGAAAAAATGGGTTGGCAATAGCCAAAAATGCCTCAGAAAGAGTCAAGACAGCCTTCAGAAAGGATAGAAGTGGGTAAAACTGGCTTAGAAATGGCCAAAAATGTCTTCAGAAAGGGAGAGAAATGGGCAAAAGTGGCTTAGAAATGGCCAAAAATGGCTTCAGAAAGGGTTTGCAATGATCAAAAATGGGTTAGAAATGGGCAACATTTGCTTCGAACAGGTTACAAGTCGGTAAAAACGGGTTGGCAATAGCCAAAAATGTCTTCAACCTGGGAAGGATATGGGCAAAAGCGGGTTACCAATGACCAGAAATGGCTTAGAAATGGCCAAAAAAGCCTTCCAACAGGTTAGAAGTGGGTAAAATGGGTTGGAAATATCCAAACATGGCTTGAAACTGGGAAAGATATGAGCAAAAAAGGGATAGAAATGGCCAGAAATGTCTTGGGAATGGTCAAAAATGGCTACAAACAGGTTAGAAGTGGGAAAAAATGGGTTGGCAATAGCCAAAAATGCCTCAGAAAGAGTCAAGACAGCCTTCAGAAAGGATAGAAGTGGGTAAAACTGGCTTAGAAATGGCCAAAAATGTCTTCAGAAAGGGAGAGAAATGGGCAAAACTGGCTTAGAAATGGCCAAAAATGGCTTCAGAAAGGGTTTGCAATGATCAAAAATGGGTTAGAAATGGGCAACATTTGCTTCGAACAGGTTACAAGTCGGTAAAAACGGGTTGGCAATAGCCAAAAATGTCTTCAACCTGGGAAGGATATGGGCAAAAGCGGGTTACCAATGACCAGAAATGGCTTAGAAATGGCCAAAAAAGCCTTCCAACAGGTTAGAAGTGGGTAAAATGGGTTGGAAATATCCAAAGATGGCCTGAAACTGGGAAAGATACGAGCAAAAAAGGGATAGAAATGGCCAGAAATGTCTTGGGAATGGTCAAAAATGGCTACAAACAGGTTAGAAGTGGGAAAAAATCGTTGGCAATAGCCAAAAATGCCTCAGAAAGAGTCAAGACAGCCTTCAGAAAGGATAGAAGTGGGTAAAACTGGCTTAGAAATGGCCAAAAATGTCTTCAGAAAGGGAGAGAAATGGGCAAAAGTGGCTTAGAAATGGCCAAAAATGGCTTCAGAAAGGGTTTGCAATGATCAAAAATGGGTTAGAAATGGGCAACATTTGCTTCGAACAGGTTACAAGTCGGTAAAAACGGGTTGGCAATAGCCAAAAATGTCTTCAACCTGGGAAGGATATGGGCAAAAGCGGGTTACCAATGACCAGAAATGGCTTAGAAATGGCCAAAAAAGCCTTCCAACAGGTTAGAAGTGGGTAAAATGGGTTGGAAATATCCAAACATGGCTTGAAACTGGGAAAGATATGAGCAAAAAAGGGATAGAAATGGCCAGAAATGTCTTGGGAATGGTCAAAAATGGCTACAAACAGGTTAGAAGTGGGAAAAAATGGGTTGGCAATAGCCAAAAATGCCTCAGAAAGAGTCAAGACAGCCTTCAGAAAGGATAGAAGTGGGTAAAACTGGCTTAGAAATGGCCAAAAATGTCTTCAGAAAGGGAGAGAAATGGGCAAAAGTGGCTTAGAAATGGCCAAAAATGGCTTCAGAAAGGGTTTGCAATGATCAAAAATGGGTTAGAAATGGGCAACATTTGCTTCGAACAGGTTACAAGTCGGTAAAAACGGGTTGGCAATAGCCAAAAATGTCTTCAACCTGGGAAGGATATGGGCAAAAGCGGGTTACCAATGACCAGAAATGGCTTAGAAATGGCCAAAAAAGCCTTCCAACAGGTTAGAAGTGGGTAAAATGGGTTGGAAATATCCAAACATGGCTTGAAACTGGGAAAGATATGAGCAAAAAAGGGATAGAAATGGCCAGAAATGTCTTGGGAATGGTCAAAAATGGCTACAAACAGGTTAGAAGTGGGAAAAAATGGGTTGGCAATAGCCAAAAATGCCTCAGAAAGAGTCAAGACAGCCTTCAGAAAGGATAGAAGTGGGTAAAACTGCTAGAATGGCCAAAATGTCTTCAGAAAGGGAGAATGGCAAAGTGGCTTAGAAATGGCCAAAAATGGCTTCAGAAAGGGTTTGCAATGATCAAAAATGGGTTAGAAATGGGCAACATTTGCTTCGAACAGGTTACAAGTCGGTAAAAACGGGTTGGCAATAGCCAAAAATGTCTTCAACCTGGGAAGGATATGGGCAAAAGCGGGTTACCAATGACCAGAAATGGCTTAGAAATGGCCAAAAAAGCCTTCCAACAGGTTAGAAGTGGGTAAAATGGGTTGGAAATATCCAAACATGGCTTGAAACTGGGAAAGATATGAGCAAAAAAGGGATAGAAATGGCCAGAAATGTCTTGGGAATGGTCAAAAATGGCTACAAACAGGTTAGAAGTGGGAAAAAAATGGGTTGGCAATAGCCAAAAATGCCTCAGAAAGAGTCAAGACAGCCTTCAGAAAGGATAGAAGTGGGTAAAACTGGCTTAGAAATGGCCAAAAATGTCTTCAGAAAGGGAGAGAAATGGGCAAAAGTGGCTTAGAAATGGCCAAAAATGGCTTCAGAAAGGGTTTGCAATGATCAAAAATGGGTTAGAAATGGGCAACATTTGCTTCGAACAGGTTACAAGTCGGTAAAAACGGGTTGGCAATAGCCAAAAATGTCTTCAACCTGGGAAGGATATGGGCAAAAGCGGGTTACCAATGACCAGAAATGGCTTAGAAATGGCCAAAAAAGCCTTCCAACAGGTTAGAAGTGGGTAAAATGGGTTGGAAATATCCAAAGATGGCTTGAAACTGGGAAAGATACTGAGCAAAAAAGGGATAGAAATGGCCAGAAATGTCTTGGGAATGGTCAAAAATGGCTACAAACAGGTTAGAAGTGGGAAAAAATGGGTTGGCAATAGCCAAAAATGCCTCAGAAAGAGTCAAGACAGCCTTCAGAAAGGATAGAAGTGGGTAAAACTGGCTTAGAAATGGCCAAAAATGTCTTCAGAAAGGGAGAGAAATGGGCAAAAGTGGCTTAGAAATGGCCAAAAATGGCTTCAGAAAGGGTTTGCAATGATCAAAAATGGGTTAGAAATGGGCAACATTTGCTTCGAACAGGTTACAAGTCGGTAAAAACGGGTTGGCAATAGCCAAAAATGTCTTCAACCTGGGAAGGATATGGGCAAAAGCGGGTTACCAATGACCAGAAATGGCTTAGAAATGGCCAAAAAAGCCTTCCAACAGGTTAGAAGTGGGTAAAATGGGTTGGAAATATCCAAAGATGGCCTGAAACTGGGAAAGATATGAGCAAAAAAGGGATAGAAATGGCCAGAAATGTCTTGGGAATGGTCAAAAATGGCTACAAACAGGTTAGAAGTGGGAAAAAATGGGTTGGCAATAGCCAAAAATGCCTCAGAAAGAGTCAAGACAGCCTTCAGAAAGGATAGAAGTGGGTAAAACTGGCTTAGAAATGGCCAAAAATGTCTTCAGAAAGGGAGAGAAATGGGCAAAAGTGGCTTAGAAATGGCCAAAAATGGCTTCAGAAAGGGTTTGCAATGATCAAAAATGGGTTAGAAATGGGCAACATTTGCTTCGAACAGGTTACAAGTCGGTAAAAACGGGTTGGCAATAGCCAAAAATGTCTTCAACCTGGGAAGGATATGGGCAAAAGCGGGTTACCAATGACCAGAAATGGCTTAGAAATGGCCAAAAAAGCCTTCCAACAGGTTAGAAGTGGGTAAAATGGGTTGGAAATATCCAAAGATGGCTTGAAACTGGGAAAGATACGAGCAAAAAAGGGATAGAAATGGCCAGAAATGTCTTGGGAATGGTCAAAAATGGCTACAAACAGGTTAGAAGTGGGAAAAAATGGGTTGGCAATAGCCAAAAATGCCTCAGAAAGAGTCAAGACAGCCTTCAGAAAGGATAGAAGTGGGTAAAACTGGCTTAGAAATGGCCAAAAATGTCTTCAGAAAGGGAGAGAAATGGGCAAAAGTGGCTTAGAAATGGCCAAAAATGGCTTCAGAAAGGGTTTGCAATGATCAAAAATGGGTTAGAAATGGGCAACATTTGCTTCGAACAGGTTACAAGTCGGTAAAAACGGGTTGGCAATAGCCAAAAATGTCTTCAACCTGGGAAGGATATGGGCAAAAGCGGGTTACCAATGACCAGAAATGGCTTAGAAATGGCCAAAAAAGCCTTCCAACAGGTTAGAAGTGGGTAAAATGGGTTGGAAATATCCAAACATGGCTTGAAACTGGGAAAGATACGAGCAAAAAAGGGATAGAAATGGCCAGAAATGTCTTAGGAATGGTCAAAAATGGCTACAAACAGGTTAGAAGTGGGAAAAAATGGGTTGGCAATAGCCAAAAATGCCTCAGAAAGAGTCAAGACAGCCTTCAGAAAGGATAGAAGTGGGTAAAACTGGCTTAGAAATGGCCAAAAATGTCTTCAGAAAGGGAGAGAAATGGGCAAAAGTGGCTTAGAAATGGCCAAAAATGGCTTCAGAAAGGGTTTGCAATGATCAAAAATGGGTTAGAAATGGGCAACATTTGCTTCGAACAGGTTACAAGTCGGTAAAAACGGGTTGGCAATAGCCAAAAATGTCTTCAACCTGGGAAGGATATGGGCAAAAGCGGGTTACCAATGACCAGAAATGGCTTAGAAATGGCCAAAAAAGCCTTCCAACAGGTTAGAAGTGGGTAAAATGGGTTGGAAATATCCAAAGATGGCTTGAAACTGGGAAAGATATGAGCAAAAAAGGGATAGAAATGGCCAGAAATGTCTTGGGAATGGTCAAAAATGGCTACAAACAGGTTAGAAGTGGGAAAAAATGGGTTGGCAATAGCCAAAAATGTCTCAGAAAGAGTCAAGACAGCCTTCAGAAAGGATAGAAGTGGGTAAAACTGGCTTAGAAATGGCCAAAAATGTCTTCAGAAAGGGAGAGAAATGGGCAAAAGTGGCTTAGAAATGGCCAAAAATGGCTTCAGAAAGGGTTTGCAATGATCAAAAATGGGTTAGAAATGGGCAACATTTGCTTCGAACAGGTTACAAGTCGGTAAAAACGGGTTGGCAATAGCCAAAAATGTCTTCAACCTGGGAAGGATATGGGCAAAAGCGGGTTACCAATGACCAGAAATGGCTTAGAAATGGCCAAAAAAGCCTTCCAACAGGTTAGAAGTGGGTAAAATGGGTTGGAAATATCCAAAGATGGCTTGAAACTGGGAAAGATACGAGCAAAAAAGGGATAGAAATGGCCAGAAATGTCTTGGGAATGGTCAAAAATGGCTACAAACAGGTTAGAAGTGGGAAAAAATGGGTTGGCAATAGCCAAAAATGCCTCAGAAAGAGTCAAGACAGCCTTCAGAAAGGATAGAAGTGGGTAAAACTGGCTTAGAAATGGCCAAAAATGTCTTCAGAAAGGGAGAGAAATGGGCAAAAGTGGCTTAGAAATGGCCAAAAATGGCTTCAGAAAGGGTTTGCAATGATCAAAAATGGGTTAGAAATGGGCAACATTTGCTTCGAACAGGTTACAAGTCGGTAAAAACGGGTTGGCAATAGCCAAAAATGTCTTCAACCTGGGAAGGATATGGGCAAAAGCGGGTTACCAATGACCAGAAATGGCTTAGAAATGGCCAAAAAAGCCTTCCAACAGGTTAGAAGTGGGTAAAATGGGTTGAAAATATCCAAAGATGGCCTGAAACTGGGAAAGATACGAGCAAAAAAGGGATAGAAATGGCCAGAAATGTCTTAGGAATGGTCAAAAATGGCTACAAACAGGTTAGAAGTGGGAAAAAATGGGTTGGCAATAGTCAAAAATGTCTCAGAAAGATGTCAAGACATGCCTTCAGAAAGGATAGAAGTGGGTAAAACTGGCTTAGAAATGGCCAAAAATGTCTTCAGAAAGGGAGAGAAATGGGCAAAAGTGGCTTAGAAATGGCCAAAAATGGCTTCAGAAAGGGTTTGCAATGATCAAAAATGGGTTAGAAATGGGCAACATTTGCTTCGAACAGGTTACAAGTCGGTAAAAACGGGTTGGCAATAGCCAAAAATGTCTTCAACCTGGGAAGGATATGGGCAAAAGCGGGTTACCAATGACCAGAAATGGCTTAGAAATGGCCAAAAAAGCCTTCCAACAGGTTAGAAGTGGGTAAAATGGGTTGGAAATATCCAAACATGGCTTGAAACTGGGAAAGATACGAGCAAAAAAGGGATAGAAATGGCCAGAAATGTCTTGGAATGGTCAAAAATGGCTACAAACAGGTTAGAAGTGGGAAAAAATGGGTTGGCATTGGTCAAAAATGTCTCAGAAAGAGTCAAGACAGCCTTCAGAAAGGATAGAAGTGGGTAAAACTGGCTTAGAGATGGCCAAAAATGTCTTCAGAAAGGGAGAGAAATGGGCAAAAGTGGCTTAGAAATGGCCAAAAATGGCTTCAGAAAGGGTTTGCAATGATCAAAAATGGGTTAGAAATGGGCAACATTTGCTTCGAACAGGTTACAAGTCGGTAAAAACGGGTTGGCAATAGCCAAAAATGTCTTCAACCTGGGAAGGATATGGGCAAAAGCGGGTTACCAATGACCAGAAATGGCTTAGAAATGGCCAAAAAAGCCTTCCAACAGGTTAGAAGTGGGCAAAATGGGTTGGAAATATCCAAACATGGCTTGAAACTGGGAAAGATATGAGCAAAAAAGGGATAGAAATGGCCAGAAATGTCTTGGGAATGGTCAAAAATGGCTACAAACAGGTTAGAAGTG
Organism: Myiopsitta monachus; assembly: GCA_017639245.1. Lineage (NCBI taxonomy): Eukaryota > Metazoa > Chordata > Aves > Psittaciformes > Psittacidae > Myiopsitta > Myiopsitta monachus. The sequence goes on along the minus strand of JAESHU010000113.1, from coordinate 158,289 downwards.
GGAAAAAATGGGTTGGCAATAGCCAAAAATGCCTCAGAAAGAGTCAAGACAGCCTTCAGAAAGGATAGAAGTGGGTAAAACTGGCTTAGAAATGGCCAAAAATGTCTTCAGAAAGGGAGAGAAATGGGCAAAAGTGGCTTAGAAATGGCCAAAAATGGCTTCAGAAAGGGTTTGCAATGATCAAAAATGGGTTAGAAATGGGCAACATTTGCTTCGAACAGGTTACAAGTCGGTAAAAACGGGTTGGCAATAGCCAAAAATGTCTTCAACCTGGGAAGGATATGGGCAAAAGCGGGTTACCAATGACCAGAAATGGCTTAGAAATGGCCAAAAAAGCCTTCCAACAGGTTAGAAGTGGGTAAAATGGGTTGGAAATATCCAAAGATGGCTTGAAACTGGGAAAGATACGAGCAAAAAAGGGATAGAAATGGCCAGAAATGTCTTAGGGAATGGTCAAAAATGGCTACAAACAGGTTAGAAGTGGGAAAAAATGGGTTGGCAATAGCCAAAAATGCCTCAGAAAGAGTCAAGACAGCCTTCAGAAAGGATAGAAGTGGGTAAAACTGGCTTAGAAATGGCCAAAAATGTCTTCAGAAAGGGAGAGAAATGGGCAAAAGTGGCTTAGAAATGGCCAAAAATGGCTTCAGAAAGGGTTTGCAATGATCAAAAATGGGTTAGAAATGGGCAACATTTGCTTCGAACAGGTTACAAGTCGGTAAAAACGGGTTGGCAATAGCCAAAAATGTCTTCAACCTGGGAAGGATATGGGCAAAAGCGGGTTACCAATGACCAGAAATGGCTTAGAAATGGCCAAAAAAGCCTTCCAACAGGTTAGAAGTGGGTAAAATGGGTTGGAAATATCCAAAGATGGCTTGAAACTGGGAAAGATACGAGCAAAAAAGGGATAGAAATGGCCAGAAATGTCATTAGGAATGGTCAAAAATGGCTACAAACAGGTTAGAAGTGGGAAAAAAATGGGTTGGCAATAGCCAAAAATGCCTCAGAAAGAGTCAAGACAGCCTTCAGAAAGGATAGAAGTGGGTAAAACTGGCTTAGAAATGGCCAAAAATGTCTTCAGAAAGGGAGAGAAATGGGCAAAAGTGGCTTAGAAATGGCCAAAAATGGCTTCAGAAAGGGTTTGCAATGATCAAAAATGGGTTAGAAATGGGCAACATTTGCTTCGAACAGGTTACAAGTCGGTAAAAACGGGTTGGCAATAGCCAAAAATGTCTTCAACCTGGGAAGGATATGGGCAAAAGCGGGTTACCAATGACCAGAAATGGCTTAGAAATGGCCAAAAAAGCCTTCCAACAGGTTAGAAGTGGGTAAAATGGGTTGGAAATATCCAAAGATGGCTTGAAACTGGGAAAGATACGAGCAAAGAAGGGATAGAAATGGCCAGAAATGTCTTGGGAATGGTCAAAAATGGCTACAAACAGGTTAGAAGTGGGAAAAAATGGGTTGGCAATAGCCAAAAATGTCTCAGAAAGAGTCAAGACAGCCTTCAGAAAGGATAGAAGTGGGTAAAACTGGCTTAGAAATGGCCAAAAATGTCTTCAGAAAGGGAGAGAAATGGGCAAAAGTGGCTTGGAAATGGCCAAAAACTGGCTTCAGAAAGGGTTTGCAATGATCAAAAATGGGTTAGAAATGGGCAACATTTGCTTCGAACAGGTTACAAGGTCGGTAAAAACGGGTTGGCAATAGCCAAAAATGTCTTCAACCTGGGAAGGATATGGGCAAAAGCGGGGTACCAATGACCAGAAATGGCTTAGAAATGGCCAAAAAAGCCTTCCAACAGGTTAGAAGTGGGTAAAATGGGTTGGAAATATCCAAACATGGCTTGAAACTGGGAAAGATACGAGCAAGAAAGGGATAGAAATGGCCAGAAATGTCTTGGGAATGGTCAAAAATGGCTACAAACAGGTTAGAAGTGGGAAAAAATCGTTGGCAATAGCCAAAAATGCCTCAGAAAGAGTCAAGACAGCCTTCAGAAAGGATAGAAGTGGGTAAAACTGGCTTAGAAATGGCCAAAAATGTCTTCAGAAAGGGAGAGAAATGGGCAAAAGTGGCTTAGAAATGGCCAAAAATGGCTTCAGAAAGGGTTTGCAATGATCAAAAATGGGTTAGAAATGGGCAACATTTGCTTCGAACAGGTTACAAGTCGGTAAAAACGGGTTGGCAATAGCCAAAAATGTCTTCAACCTGGGAAGGATATGGGCAAAAGCGGGTTACCAATGACCAGAAATGGCTTAGAAATGGCCAAAAAAGCCTTCCAACAGGTTAGAAGTGGGTAAAATGGGTTGGAAATATCCAAAGATGGCCTGAAACTGGGAAAGATACGAGCAAAAAAGGGATAGAAATGGCCAGAAATGTCATTAGGGAATGGTCAAAAATGGCTACAAACAGGTTAGAAGTGGGAAAAAATGGGTTGGCAATAGCCAAAAATGCCTCAGAAAGTGTCAAGACATGCCTTCAGAAAGGATAGAAGTGGGTAAAACTGGCTTAGAAATGGCCAAAAATGTCTTCAGAAAGGGAGAGAAATGGGCAAAAGTGGCTTAGGAAATGGCCAAAAATGGCTTCAGAAAGGGTTTGCAATGATCAAAAATGGGTTAGAATGGGCAACATTTGCTTCGAACAGGTTACAAGTCGGTAAAAACGGGTTGGCAATAGCCAAAAATGTCTTCAACCTGGGAAGGATATGGGCAAAAGCGGGTTACCAATGACCAGAAATGGCTTAGAAATGGCCAAAAAAGCCTTCCAACAGGTTAGAAGTGGGTAAAATGGGTTGGAAATATCCAAAGATGGCTTGAAACTGGGAAAGATACGAGCAAAAAAGGGATAGAAATGGCCAGAAATGTCATTAGGAATGGTCAAAAATGGCTACAAACAGATTAGAAGTGGGAAAAAATGGGTTGGCAATAGCCAAAAATGCCTCAGAAAGGAGTCAAGACAGCCTTCAGAAAGGATAGAAGTGGGTAAAACTGGCTTAGAAATGGCCAAAAATGTCTTCAGAAAGGGAGAGAAATGGGCAAAAGTGGCTTAGAAATGGCCAAAAATGGCCTCAGAAAGGGTTTGCAATGATCAAAAATGGGTTAGAAATGGGCAACATTTGCTTCGAACAGGTTACAAGTCGGTAAAAACGGGTTGGCAATAGCCAAAAATGTCTTCAACCTGGGAAGGATATGGGCAAAAGCGGGTTACCAATGACCAGAAATGGCTTAGAAATGGCCAAAAAAGCCTTCCAACAGGTTAGAAGTGGGTAAAATGGGTTGGAAATATCCAAACATGGCTTGAAACTGGGAAAGATACGAGCAAAAAAGGGATAGAAATGGCCAGAAATGTCATAGGAATGGTCAAAAATGGCTACAAACAGGTTAGAAGTGGGAAAAAATGGGTTGGCAATAGCCAAAAATGTCTCAGAAAGAGTCAAGACAGCCTTCAGAAAGGATAGAAGTGGGTAAAACTGGCTTAGAGATGGCCAAAAATGTCTTCAGAAAGGGAGAGAAATGGGCAAAAGTGGCTTAGAAATGGCCAAAAATGGCTTCAGAAAGGGTTTGCAATGATCAAAAATGGGTTAGAAATGGGCAACATTTGCTTCGAACAGGTTACAAGTCGGTAAAAACGGGTTGGCAATAGCCAAAAATGTCTTCAACCTGGGAAGGATATGGGCAAAAGCGGGTTACCAATGACCAGAAATGGCTTAGAAATGGCCAAAAAAGCCTCCCAACAGGTTATAAGTGGGTAAAATGGGTTGGAAATATCCAAACACGGCTTGAAACTGGGAAAGATATGAGCAAAAAAGGGATAGAAATGGCCAGAAATGTCTTGGGAATGGTCAAAAATGGCTACAAACAGGTTAGAAGTGGGAAAAAATGGGTTGGCAATAGCCAAAAATGCCTCAGAAAGAGTCAAGACAGCCTTCAGAAAGGATAGAAGTGGGTAAAACTGGCTTAGAAATGGCCAAAAATGTCTTCAGAAAGGGAGAGAAATGGGCAAAAGTGGCTTAGAAATGGCCAAAAATGGCTTCAGAAAGGGTTTGCAATGATCAAAAATGGGTTAGAAATGGGCAACATTTGCTTCGAACAGGTTACAAGTCGGTAAAAACGGGTTGGCAATAGCCAAAAATGTCTTCAACCTGGGAAGGATATGGGCAAAAGCGGGTTACCAATGACCAGAAATGGCTTAGAAATGGCCAAAAAAGCCTTCCAACAGGTTAGAAGTGGGTAAAATGGGTTGGAAATATCCAAAGATGGCCTGAAACTGGGAAAGATACGAGCAAAAAAGGGATAGAAATGGCCAGAAATGTCATAGGAATGGTCAAAAATGGCTACAAACAGGTTAGAAGTGGGAAAAAATGGGTTGGCAATAGCCAAAAATGTCTCAGAAAGTGTCAAAATTGGCTTCAGAAAGGATAGAAGTGGGTAAAACTGGCTTAGAAATGGCCAAAAATGTCTTCAGAAAGGGAGAGAAATGGGCAAAAGTGGCTTGGAAATGGCCAAAAATGGCTTCAGAAAGGGTTTGCAATGATCAAAAATGGGTTAGAATTGGGCAACATTTGCTTCGAACAGGTTACAAGTCGGTAAAAACGGGTTGGCAATAGCCAAAAATGTCTTCAACCTGGGAAGGATATGGGCAAAAGCGGGTTACCAATGACCAGAAATGGCTTAGAAATGGCCAAAAAAGCCTTCCAACAGGTTAGAAGTGGGTAAAATGGGTTGGAAATATCCAAAGATGGCTTGAAACTGGGAAAGATACGAGCAAAAAAGGGATAGAAATGGCCAGAAATGTCATAGGAATGGTCAAAAATGGCTAAAACCAGGTTAGAAGTGGGAAAAAAATGGGTTGGAAATAGCCAAAAATGCCTCAGAAAGAGTCAAGACAGCCTTCAGAAAGGATAGAAGTGGGTAAAACTGGCTTAGAAATGGCCAAAAATGTCTTCAGAAAGGGAGAGAAATGGGCAAAAGTGGCTTAGAAATGGCCAAAAATGGCTTCAGAAAGGGTTTGCAATGATCAAAAATGGGTTAGAAATGGGCAACATTTGCTTCGAACAGGTTACAAGTCGGTAAAAACGGGTTGGCAATAGCCAAAAATGTCTTCAACCTGGGAAGGATATGGGCAAAAGCGGGTTACCAATGACCAGAAATGGCTTAGAAATGGCCAAAAAAGCCTTCCAACAGGTTAGAAGTGGGTAAAATGGGTTGGAAATATCCAAAGATGGCTTGAAACTGGGAAAGATACGAGCAAAGAAGGGATAGAAATGGCCAGAAATGTCTTGGGAATGGTCAAAAATGGCTACAAACAGGTTAGAAGTGGGAAAAAATGGGTTGGCAATAGCCAAAAATGTCTCAGAAAGAGTCAAGACAGCCTTCAGAAAGGATAGAAGTGGGTAAAACTGGCTTAGAAATGGCCAAAAATGTCTTCAGAAAGGGAGAGAAATGGGCAAAAGTGGCTTGGAAATGGCCAAAAACGGCTTCAGAAAGGGTTTGCAATGTTCAAAAATGGGTTAGAAATGGGCAACATTTGCTTCGAACAGGTTACAGGTCGGTAAAAACGGGTTGGCAATAGCCAAAAATGTCTTCAACCTGGGAAGGATATGGGCAAAAGCGGGTTACCAATGACCAGAAATGGCTTAGAAATGGCCAAAAAAGCCTTCCAACAGGTTAGAAGTGGGTAAAATGGGTTGGAAATATCCAAACATGGCTTGAAACTGGGAAAGATACGAGCAAGAAAGGGATAGAAATGGCCAGAAATGTCTTGGGAATGGTCAAAAATGGCTACAAACAGGTTAGAAGTGGGAAAAAATGGGTTGGCAATAGCCAAAAATGCCTCAGAAAGAGTCAAGACAGCCTTCAGAAAGGATAGAAGTGGGTAAAACTGGCTTAGAAATGGCCAAAAATGTCTTCAGAAAGGGAGAGAAATGGGCAAAAGTGGCTTAGAAATGGCCAAAAATGGCTTCAGAAAGGGTTTGCAATGATCAAAAATGGGTTAGAAATGGGCAACATTTGCTTCGAACAGGTTACAAGTCGGTAAAAACGGGTTGGCAATAGCCAAAAATGTCTTCAACCTGGGAAGGATATGGGCAAAAGCGGGTTACCAATGACCAGAAATGGCTTAGAAATGGCCAAAAAAGCCTTCCAACAGGTTAGAAGTGGGTAAAATGGGTTGGAAATATCCAAAGATGGCCTGAAACTGGGAAAGATACGAGCAAAAAAGGGATAGAAATGGCCAGAAATGTCATAGGAATGGTCAAAAATGGCTACAAACAGGTTAGAAGTGGGAAAAAATGGGTTGGCAATAGCCAAAAATGCCTCAGAAAGTGTCAAAACTGGCTTCAGAAAGGATAGAAGTGGGTAAAACTGGCTTAGAAATGGCCAAAAATGTCTTCAGAAAGGGAGAGAAATGGGCAAAAGTGGCTTGGAAATGGCCAAAAATGGCTTCAGAAAGGGTTTGCAATGATCAAAAATGGGTTAGAATTGGGCAACATTTGCTTCGAACAGGTTACAAGTCGGTAAAAACGGGTTGGCAATAGCCAAAAATGTCTTCAACCTGGGAAGGATATGGGCAAAAGCGGGTTACCAATGACCAGAAATGGCTTAGAAATGGCCAAAAAAGCCTTCCAACAGGTTAGAAGTGGGTAAAATGGGTTGGAAATATCCAAAGATGGCTTGAAACTGGGAAAGATACGAGCAAAAAAGGGATAGAAATGGCCAGAAATGTCATAGGAATGGTCAAAAATGGCTAAAAACAGATTAGAAGTGGGAAAAAATGGGTTGGAAATAGCCAAAAATGCCTCAGAAGGAGTCAAGACAGCCTTCAGAAAGGATAGAAGTGGGTAAAACTGGCTTAGAAATGGCCAAAAATGTCTTCAGAAAGGGAGAGAAATGGGCAAAAGTGGCTTAGAAATGGCCAAAAATGGCCTCAGAAAGGGTTTGCAATGATCAAAAATGGGTTAGAAATGGGCAACATTTGCTTCGAACAGGTTACAAGTCGGTAAAAACGGGTTGGCAATAGCTAAAAATGTCTTCGACCTGGGAAGGATATGGGCAAAAGCGGGTTACCAATGACCAGAAATGGCTTAGAAATGGCCAAAAAAGCCTTCCAACAGGTTAGAAGTGGGTAAAATGGGTTGGAAATATCCAAAGATGGCTTGAAACTGGGAAAGATACGGGCAAAAAAGGGATAGAAATGGCCAGAAATGTCTTGGGAATGGTCAAAAATGGCTACAAACAGGTTAGAAGTGGGAAAAAACGGGTTGGAAATAGCCAAAAATGTCTCAGAAAGTGTCAAAACTGGCTTCAGAAAGGATTGAAGTGGGTAAAACTGGCTTAGAAATTTCCAAAAATGGCTTCAGAAAGGGAGAGAAATGGGCAAAAGTGGCTTAGAAATGGCCAAAAATGGCTTCAGAAAGGGTTTGCAATGATCAAAAATGGGTTAGAAATGGGCAACATTTGCTTCGAACAGGTTACAAGTCGGTAAAAACGGGTTGGCAATAGCCAAAAATATCTTCAACCTGGGAAGGATATGGGCAAAAGCGGGTTACCAATGACCAGAAATGGCTTAGAAATGGCCAAAAAAGCCTTCCAACAGGTTAGAAGTGGGTAAAATGGGTTGGAAATATCCAAACACGGCTTGAAACTGGGAAAGATATGAGCAAAAAAGGGATAGAAATGGCCAGAAATGTCTTGGTAATGGTCAAAAATGGCTACAAACAGGTTAGAAGTGGGAAAAAATGGGTTGGCAATAGCCAAAAATGCCTCAGAAAGAGTCAAGACAGCCTTCAGAAAGGATAGAAGTGGGTAAAACTGGCTTAGAAATGGCCAAAAATGGCTTCAGAAAGGGAGAGAAAAGGGCAAAAGTGGCTTGGAAATGGCCAAAAACGGCTTCAGAAAGGGTTTGCAATGATCAAAAATGGGTTAGAATTGGGCAACATTTGCATCGAACAGGTTACAAGTCGGTAAAAACAGGTTGGCAATAGCCAAAAATATCTTCAACCTGGGAAGGATATGGGCAAAAGCGGGGCACCAATGACCAGAAATGGCTTAGAAATGGCCAAAAAAGCCTTCCAACAGGTTAGAAGTGGGTAAAATGGGTTGGAAATATCCAAACATGGCTTGAAACTGGGAAAGATACGAGCAAGAAAGGGATAGAAATGGCCAGAAATGTCTTGGGAATGGTCAAAAATGGCTACAAACAGGTTAGAAGTGGGAAAAAATGGGTTGGCAATAGCCAAAAATGCCTCAGAAAGAGTCAAGACAGCCTTCAGAAAGGATAGAAGTGGGTAAAACTGGCTTAGAAATGGCCAAAAATGTCTTCAGAAAGGGAGAGAAATGGGCAAAAGTGGCTTAGAAATGGCCAAAAATGGCTTCAGAAAGGGTTTGCAATGATCAAAAATGGGTTAGAAATGGGCAACATTTGCTTCGAACAGGTTACAAGTCGGTAAAAACGGGTTGGCAATAGCCAAAAATGTCTTCAACCTGGGAAGGATATGGGCAAAAGCGGGTTACCAATGACCAGAAATGGCTTAGAAATGGCCAAAAAAGCCTTCCAACAGGTTAGAAGTGGGTAAAATGGGTTGGAAATATCCAAAGATGGCTTGAAACTGGGAAAGATATGGGCAAAAAAGGGATAGAAATGGCCAGAAATGTCATAGGAATGGTCAAAAATGGCTACAAACAGGTTAGAAGTGGGAAAAAACGGGTTGGAAATAGCCAAAAATGTCTCAGAAAGTGTCAAAACTGGCTTCAGAAAGGATTGAAGTGGGTAAAACTGGCTTAGAAATTTCCAAAAATGGCTTCAGAAAGGGAGAGAAATGGGCAAAAGTGGCTTAGAAATGGCCAAAAATGGCTTCAGAAAGGGTTTGCAATGATCAAAAATGGGTTAGAAATGGGCAACATTTGCTTCGAACAGGTTACAAGTCGGTAAAAACGGGTTGGCAATAGCCAAAAATGTCTTCAACCTGGGAAGGATATGGGCAAAAGCGGGTTACCAATGACCAGAAATGGCTTAGAAATGGCCAAAAAAGCCTTCCAACAGGTTAGAAGTGGGTAAAATGGGTTGGAAATATCCAAACACGGCTTGAAACTGGGAAAGATATGAGCAAAAAAGGGATAGAAATGGCCAGAAATGTCTTGGTAATGGTCAAAAATGGCTACAAACAGGTTAGAAGTGGGAAAAAATGGGTTGGCAATAGCCAAAAATGCCTCAGAAAGAGTCAAGACAGCCTTCAGAAAGGATAGAAGTGGGTAAAACTGGCTTAGAAATGGCCAAAAATGTCTTCAGAAAGGGAGAGAAATGGGCAAAAGTGGCTTAGAAATGGCCAAAAATGGCTTCAGAAAGGGTTTGCAATGATCAAAAATGGGTTAGAAATGGGCAACATTTGCTTCGAACAGGTTACAAGTCGGTAAAAACGGGTTGGCAATAGCCAAAAATGTCTTCAACCTGGGAAGGATATGGGCAAAAGCGGGTTACCAATGACCAGAAATGGCTTAGAAATGGCCAAAAAAGCCTTCCAACAGGTTAGAAGTGGGTAAAATGGGTTGGAAATATCCAAAGATGGCTTGAAACTGGGAAAGATATGGGCAAAAAAGGGATAGAAATGGCCAGAAATGTCTTGGGAATGGTCAAAAATGGCTACAAACAGGTTAGAAGTGGGAAAAAACGGGTTGGAAATAGCCAAAAATGTCTCAGAAAGTGTCAAAACTGGCTTCAGAAAGGATAGAAGTGGGTAAAACTGGCTTAGAAATTTCCAAAAATGGCTTCAGAAAGGGAGAGAAATGGGCAAAAGTGGCTTAGAAATGGCCAAAAATGGCTTCAGAAAGGGTTTGCAATGATCAAAAATGGGTTAGAAATGGGCAACATTTGCTTCGAACAGGTTACAAGTCGGTAAAAACGGGTTGGCAATAGCCAAAAATATCTTCAACCTGGGAAGGATATGGGCAAAAGCGGGTTACCAATGACCAGAAATGGCTTAGAAATGGCCAAAAAAGCCTTCCAACAGGTTAGAAGTGGGTAAAATGGGTTGGAAATATCCAAACACGGCTTGAAACTGGGAAAGATATGAGCAAAAAAGGGATAGAAATGGCCAGAAATGTCTTGGTAATGGTCAAAAATGGCTACAAACAGGTTAGAAGTGGGAAAAAATGGGTTGGCAATAGCCAAAAATGCCTCAGAAAGAGTCAAGACAGCCTTCAGAAAGGATAGAAGTGGGTAAAACTGGCTTAGAAATGGCCAAAAATGGCTTCAGAAAGGGAGAGAAAAGGGCAAAAGTGGCTTGGAAATGGCCAAAAACGGCTTCAGAAAGGGTTTGCAATGATCAAAAATGGGTTAGAATTGGGCAACATTTGCATCGAACAGGTTACAAGTCGGTAAAAACGGGTTGGCAATAGCCAAAAATATCTTCAACCTGGGAAGGATATGGGCAAAAGCGGGTTACCAATGACCAGAAATGGCTTAGAAATGGCCAAAAAAGCCTTCCAACAGGTTAGAAGTGGGTAAAATGGGTTGGAAATATCCAAACATGGCTTGAAACTGGGAAAGATACGAGCAAAAAAGGGATAGAAATGGCCAGAAATGTCTTGGGAATGGTCAAAAATGGCTACAAACAGGTTAGAAGTGGGAAAAAATGGGTTGGCAATAGCCAAAAATGCCTCAGAAAGAGTCAAGACAGCCTTCAGAAAGGATAGAAGTGGGTAAAACTGGCTTAGAAATGGCCAAAAATGTCTTCAGAAAGGGAGAGAAATGGGCAAAAGTGGCTTAGAAATGGCCAAAAATGGCTTCAGAAAGGGTTTGCAATGATCAAAAATGGGTTAGAAATGGGCAACATTTGCTTCGAACAGGTTACAAGTCGGTAAAAACGGGTTGGCAATAGCCAAAAATGTCTTCAACCTGGGAAGGATATGGGCAAAAGCGGGTTACCAATGACCAGAAATGGCTTAGAAATGGCCAAAAAAGCCTTCCAACAGGTTAGAAGTGGGTAAAATGGGTTGGAAATATCCAAAGATGGCTTGAAACTGGGAAAGATATGGGCAAAAAAGGGATAGAAATGGCCAGAAATGTCTTGGGAATGGTCAAAAATGGCTACAAACAGGTTAGAAGTGGGAAAAAACGGGTTGGAAATAGCCAAAAATGTCTCAGAAAGTGTCAAAACTGGCTTCAGAAAGGATTGAAGTGGGTAAAACTGGCTTAGAAATTTCCAAAAATGGCTTCAGAAAGGGAGAGAAATGGGCAAAAGTGGCTTAGAAATGGCCAAAAATGGCTTCAGAAAGGGTTTGCAATGATCAAAAATGGGTTAGAAATGGGCAACATTTGCTTCGAACAGGTTACAAGTCGGTAAAAACGGGTTGGCAATAGCCAAAAATATCTTCAACCTGGGAAGGATATGGGCAAAAGCGGGTTACCAATGACCAGAAATGGCTTAGAAATGGCCAAAAAAGCCTTCCAACAGGTTAGAAGTGGGTAAAATGGGTTGGAAATATCCAAACACGGCTTGAAACTGGGAAAGATATGAGCAAAAAAGGGATAGAAATGGCCAGAAATGTCTTGGTAATGGTCAAAAATGGCTACAAACAGGTTAGAAGTGGGAAAAAATGGGTTGGCAATAGCCAAAAATGCCTCAGAAAGAGTCAAGACAGCCTTCAGAAAGGATAGAAGTGGGTAAAACTGGCTTAGAAATGGCCAAAAATGGCTTCAGAAAGGGAGAGAAAAGGGCAAAAGTGGCTTGGAAATGGCCAAAAACGGCTTCAGAAAGGGTTTGCAATGATCAAAAATGGGTTAGAATTGGGCAACATTTGCTTCGAACAGGTTACAAGTCGGTAAAAACGGGTTGGCAATAGCCAAAAATGTCTTCAACCTGGGAAGGATATGGGCAAAAGCGGGGCACCAATGACCAGAAATGGCTTAGAAATGGCCAAAAAAGCCTTCCAACAGGTTAGAAGTGGGTAAAATGGGTTGGAAATATCCAAACATGGCTTGAAACTGGGAAAGATACGAGCAAAAAAGGGATAGAAATGGCCAGAAATGTCTTGGGAATGGTCAAAAATGGCTACAAACAGGTTAGAAGTGGGAAAAAATGGGTTGGCAATAGCCAAAAATGCCTCAGAAAGAGTCAAGACAGCCTTCAGAAAGGATAGAAGTGGGTAAAACTGGCTTAGAAATGGCCAAAAATGTCTTCAGAAAGGGAGAGAAATGGGCAAAAGTGGCTTAGAAATGGCCAAAAATGGCTTCAGAAAGGGTTTGCAATGATCAAAAATGGGTTAGAAATGGGCAACATTTGCTTCGAACAGGTTACAAGTCGGTAAAAACGGGTTGGCAATAGCCAAAAATGTCTTCAACCTGGGAAGGATATGGGCAAAAGCGGGTTACCAATGACCAGAAATGGCTTAGAAATGGCCAAAAAAGCCTTCCAACAGGTTAGAAGTGGGTAAAATGGGTTGGAAATATCCAAAGATGGCTTGAAACTGGGAAAGATATGGGCAAAAAAGGGATAGAAATGGCCAGAAATGTCTTGGGAATGGTCAAAAATGGCTACAAACAGGTTAGAAGTGGGAAAAAACGGGTTGGAAATAGCCAAAAATGTCTCAGAAAGTGTCAAAACTGGCTTCAGAAAGGATAGAAGTGGGTAAAACTGGCTTAGAAATTTCCAAAAATGGCTTCAGAAAGGGAGAGAAATGGGCAAAAGTGGCTTAGAAATGGCCAAAAATGGCTTCAGAAAGGGTTTGCAATGATCAAAAATGGGTTAGAAATGGGCAACATTTGCTTCGAACAGGTTACAAGTCGGTAAAAACGGGTTGGCAATAGCCAAAAATATCTTCAACCTGGGAAGGATATGGGCAAAAGCGGGTTACCAATGACCAGAAATGGCTTAGAAATGGCCAAAAAAGCCTTCCAACAGGTTAGAAGTGGGTAAAATGGGTTGGAAATATCCAAACACGGCTTGAAACTGGGAAAGATATGAGCAAAAAAGGGATAGAAATGGCCAGAAATGTCTTGGTAATGGTCAAAAATGGCTACAAACAGGTTAGAAGTGGGAAAAAATGGGTTGGCAATAGCCAAAAATGCCTCAGAAAGAGTCAAGACAGCCTTCAGAAAGGATAGAAGTGGGTAAAACTGGCTTAGAAATGGCCAAAAATGGCTTCAGAAAGGGAGAGAAATGGGCAAAAGTGGCTTGGAAATGGCCAAAAACGGCTTCAGAAAGGGTTTGCAATGATCAAAAATGGGTTAGAAATGGGCAACATTTGCTTCGAACAGGTTACAAGTCGGTAAAAACGGGTTGGCAATAGCCAAAAATGTCTTCAACCTGGGAAGGATATGGGCAAAAGCGGGGCACCAATGACCAGAAATGGCTTAGAAATGGCCAAAAAAGCCTACCAACAGGTTAGAAGTGGGTAAAATGGGTTGGAAATATCCAAACATGGCTTGAAACTGGGAAAGATACGAGCAAAAAAGGGATAGAAATGGCCAGAAATGTCTTGGGAATGGTCAAAAATGGCTACAAACAGGTTAGAAGTGGGAAAAAATGGGTTGGCAATAGCCAAAAATGCCTCAGAAAGAGTCAAGACAGCCTTCAGAAAGGATAGAAGTGGGTAAAACTGGCTTAGAAATGGCCAAAAATGTCTTCAGAAAGGGAGAGAAATGGGCAAAAGTGGCTTAGAAATGGCCAAAAATGGCTTCAGAAAGGGTTTGCAATGATCAAAAATGGGTTAGAAATGGGCAACATTTGCTTCGAACAGGTTACAAGTCGGTAAAAACGGGTTGGCAATAGCCAAAAATGTCTTGGACCTGGGAAGGATATGGGCAAAAGCGGGTTACCAATGACCAGAAATGGCTTAGAAATGGCCAAAAAAGCCTTCCAACAGGTTAGAAGTGGGTAAAATGGGTTGGAAATATCCAAACACGGCTTGAAACTGGGAAAGATACGAGCAAAAAAGGGATAGAAATGGCCAGAAATGTCTTGGGAATGGTCAAAAATGGCTACAAACAGGTTAGAAGTGGGAAAAAATGGGTTGGCAATAGCCAAAAATGCCTCAGAAAGAGTCAAGACAGCCTTCAGAAAGGATTGAAGTGGGTAAAACTGGCTTAGAAATGGCCAAAAATGTCTTCAGAAAGGGAGAGAAATGGGCAAAAGTGGCTTAGAAATGGCCAAAAATGGCCTCAGAAAGGGTTTGCAATGATCAAAAATGGGTTAGAAATGGGCAACATTTGCTTCGAACAGGTTACAAGTCGGTAAAAACGGGTTGGCAATAGCCAAAAATGTCTTCAACCTGGGAAGGATATGGGCAAAAACGGGTTACCAATGACCAGAAATGGCTTAGAAATGGCCAAAAAAGCCTTCCAACAGGTTAGAAGTGGGTAAAATGGGTTGGAAATATCCAAAGATGGCTTGAAACCGGGAAAGATACGAGCAAAAAAGGGATAGAAATGGCCAGAAATGTCATAGGAATGGTCAAAAATGGCTACAACCAGGTTAGAAGTGGGAAAAAATGGGTTGGAAATAGCCAAAAATGTCTCAGAAAGTGACAAAACTGGCTTCAGAAAGGATAGAAGTGGGTAAAACTGGCTTAGAAATGGCCAAAAATGTCTTCAGAAAGGATAGAAGTGGGTAAAACTGGCTTAGAAATGGCCAAAAATGTCTTCAGAAAGGGAGAGAAATGGGCAAAAGTGGCTTAGAAATGGCCAAAAATGTCTTCAGAAAGGGAGAGAAATGGGCAAAAGTGGCTTGGAAATGGCCAAAAATGGCTTCAGAAAGGGTTTGCAATGATCAAAAATGGGTTAGAATTGGGCAACATTTGCTTCGAACAGGTTACAAGTCGGTAAAAACGGGTTGGCAATAGCCAAAAATGTCTTCAACCTGGGAAGGATATGGGCAAAAGCGGGTTAATAATGATCAGAAATGGCTTAGAAATGGCCAAAAAAGCCTTCCAACAGGTTAGAAGTGGGTAAAATGGGTTGGAAATATCCAAACATGGCTTGAAACTGGGAAAGATACGAGCAAAAAAGGGATAGAAATGGCCAGAAATGTCTTGGGAATGGTCAAAAATGGCTAAAAACAGATTAGAAGTGGGAAAAAACGGGTTGGAAATAGCCAAAAATGTCTCAGAAAGTGTCAAAACTGGCTTCAGAAAGGATAGAAGTGGGTAAAACTGGCTTAGAAATGGCCAAAAATGGCATCAGAAAGGGAGAGAAATGGGCAAAAGTGGCTTCAGAAAGGGTTTGCAGTGATCAAAAATGGGTTAGAAATGGGCAACATTTGCTTCGAACAGGTTACAAGTCGGTAAAAACGGGTTGGCAATAGCCAAAAATGTCTTCAACCTGGGAAGGATATGGGCAAAAGCGGGTTACCAATGACCAGAAATGGCTTAGAAATGGCCAAAAAAGCCTTCCAACAGGTTAGAAGTGGGTAAAATGGGTTGGAAATATCCAAACATGGCTTGAAACTGGGAAAGATACGAGCAAAAAAGGGATAGAAATGGCCAGAAATGTCATAGGAATGGTCAAAAATGGCTACAAACAGGTTAGAAGTGGGAAAAAATGGGTTGGCAATAGCCAAAAATGCCACAGAAAGTGTCAAGACAGCCTTCAGAAAGGATAGAAGTGGGTAAAACTGGCTTAGAAATGGCCAAAAATGTCTTCAGAAAGGGAGAGAAATGGGCAAAAGTGGCTTAGAAATGGCCAAAAATGGCTTCAGAAAGGGAGAGAAATGGGCAAAAGTGGCTTAGAAATGGCCAAAAATGGCTTCAGAAAGGGTTTGCAATGATCAAAAATGGGTTAGAAATGGGCAACATTTGCTTCGAACAGGTTACAAGTCGGTAAAAACGGGTTGGCAATAGCCAAAAATGTCTTGGACCTGGGAAGGATATGGGCAAAAGCGGGTTACCAATGACCAGAAATGGCTTAGAAATGGCCAAAAAAGCCTTCCAACAGGTTAGAAGTGGGTAAAATGGGTTGGAAATATCCAAACACGGCTTGAAACTGGGAAAGATACGAGCAAAAAAGGGATAGAAATGGCCAGAAATGTCTTGGGAATGGTCAAAAATGGCTACAAACAGGTTAGAAGTGGGAAAAAATGGGTTGGCAATAGCCAAAAATGCCTCAGAAAGAGTCAAGACAGCCTTCAGAAAGGATTGAAGTGGGTAAAACTGGCTTAGAAATGGCCAAAAATGTCTTCAGAAAGGGAGAGAAATGGGCAAAAGTGGCTTAGAAATGGCCAAAAATGGCCTCAGAAAGGGTTTGCAATGATCAAAAATGGGTTAGAAATGGGCAACATTTGCTTCGAACAGGTTACAAGTCGGTAAAAACGGGTTGGCAATAGCCAAAAATGTCTTTGACCTGGGAAGGATATGGGCAAAAGCGGGTTACCAATGACCAGAAATGGCTTAGAAATGGCCAAAAAAGCCTTCCAACAGGTTAGAAGTGGGTAAAATGGGTTGGAAATATCCAAACATGGCTTGAAACTGGGAAAGATACGAGCAAAAAAGGGATAGAAATGGCCAGTAATGTCTTGGGAATGGTCAAAAATGGCTACAAACAGGTTAGAAGTGGGAAAAAATGGGTTGGCAATAGCCAAAAATGCCTCAGAAAGTGTCAAGACAGCCTTCAGAAAGGATAGAAGTGGGTAAAACTGGCTTAGAAATGGCCAAAAATGGCTTCAGAAAGGGAGAGAAATGGGCAAAAGTGGCTTAGAAATGGCCAAAAATGGCCTCAGAAAGGGTTTGCAATGATCAAAAATGGGTTAGAAATGGGCAACATTTGCTTCGAACAGGTTACAAGTTGGTAAAAACGGGTTGGCAATAGCCAAAAATGTCTTCGACCTGGGAAGGATATGGGCAAAAGCGGGTTACCAATGACCAGAAATGGCTTAGAAATGGCCAAAAAAGCCTTCCAACAGGTTAGAAGTGGGTAAAATGGGTTGGAAATATCCAAACACGGCTTGAAACTGGGAAAGATACGAGCAAAAAAGGGATAGAAATGGCCAGAAATGTCTTGGGAATGGTCAAAAATGGCTACAAACAGGTTAGAAGTGGGAAAAAATGGGTTGGCAATAGCCAAAAATGCCTCAGAAAGAGTCAAGACAGCCTTCAGAAAGGATAGAAGTGGGTAAAACTGGCTTAGAAATGGCCAAAAATGTCTTCAGAAAGGGAGAGAAATGGGCAAAAGTGGCTTAGAAATGGCCAAAAATGGCTTCAGAAAGGGTTTGCAATGATCAAAAATGGGTTAGAAATGGGCAACATTTGCTTCGAACAGGTTACAAGTCGGTAAAAACGGGTTGGCAATAGCCAAAAATGTCTTCAACCTGGGAAGGATATGGGCAAAAGC
Organism: Myiopsitta monachus; assembly: GCA_017639245.1. Taxonomy (NCBI): domain Eukaryota; kingdom Metazoa; phylum Chordata; class Aves; order Psittaciformes; family Psittacidae; genus Myiopsitta; species Myiopsitta monachus. The sequence continues at coordinate 140,979 of JAESHU010000113.1, read as the reverse complement.
GGGTTACCAATGACCAGAAATGGCTTAGAAATGGCCAAAAAAGCCTTCCAACAGGTTAGAAGTGGGTAAAATGGGTTGGAAATATCCAAACATGGCTTGAAACTGGGAAAGATACGAGCAAAAAAGGGATAGAAATGGCCAGTAATGTCTTGGGAATGGTCAAAAATGGCTACAAACAGGTTAGAAGTGGGAAAAAATGGGTTGGCAATAGCCAAAAATGCCTCAGAAAGTGTCAAGACAGCCTTCAGAAAGGATAGAAGTTAGTAAAACTGGCTTAGAAATGGCCAAAAATGTCTTCAGAAAGGGAGAGAAATGGGCAAAAGTGGCTTAGAAATGGCCAAAAATGGCTTCAGAAAGGGTTTGCAATGATCAAAAATGGGTTAGAAATGGGCAACATTTGCTTCGAACAGGTTACAAGTCGGTAAAAACGGGTTGGCAATAGCCAAAAATGTCTTTGACCTGGGAAGGATATGGGCAAAAGCGGGTTACCAATGACCAGAAATGGCTTAGAAATGGCCAAAAAAGCCTTCCAACAGGTTAGAAGTGGGTAAAATGGGTTGGAAATATCCAAACACGGCTTGAAACTGGGAAAGATACGAGCAAAAAAGGGATAGAAATGGCCAGTAATGTCTTGGGAATGGTCAAAAATGGCTACAAACAGGTTAGAAGTGGGAAAAAATGGGTTGGCAATAGCCAAAAATGCCTCAGAAAGTGTCAAGACAGCCTTCAGAAAGGATAGAAGTGGGTAAAACTGGCTTAGAAATGGCCAAAAATGGCTTCAGAAAGGGAGAGAAATGGGCAAAAGTGGCTTAGAAATGGCCAAAAATGGCCTCAGAAAGGGTTTGCAATGATCAAAAATGGGTTAGAAATGGGCAACATTTGCTTCGAACAGGTTACAAGTTGGTAAAAACGGGTTGGCAATAGCCAAAAATGTCTTCGACCTGGGAAGGATATGGGCAAAAGCGGGTTACCAATGACCAGAAATGGCTTAGAAATGGCCAAAAAAGCCTTCCAACAGGTTAGAAGTGGGTAAAATGGGTTGGAAATATCCAAACATGGCTTGAAACTGGGAAAGATACGAGCAAAAAAGGGATAGAAATGGCCAGAAATGTCTTGGGAATGGTCAAAAATGGCTACAAACAGGTTAGAAGTGGGAAAAAATGGGTTGGCAATAGCCAAAAATGCCTCAGAAAGAGTCAAGACAGCCTTCAGAAAGGATAGAAGTGGGTAAAACTGGCTTAGAAATGGCCAAAAATGTCTTCAGAAAGGGAGAGAAATGGGCAAAAGTGGCTTAGAAATGGCCAAAAATGGCTTCAGAAAGGGTTTGCAATGATCAAAAATGGGTTAGAAATGGGCAACATTTGCTTCGAACAGGTTACAAGTCGGTAAAAACGGGTTGGCAATAGCCAAAAATGTCTTCAACCTGGGAAGGATATGGGCAAAAGCGGGTTACCAATGACCAGAAATGGCTTAGAAATGGCCAAAAAAGCCTTCCAACAGGTTAGAAGTGGGTAAAATGGGTTGGAAATATCCAAACATGGCTTGAAACTGGGAAAGATATGAGCAAAAAAGGCATAGAAATGGCCAGTAATGTCTTGGTGATGGTCAAAAATGGCTACAAACAGGTTAGAAGTGGGAAAAAATGGGTTGGCAATAGCCAAAAATGCCTCAGAAAGTGTCAAGACAGCCTTCAGAAAGGATAGAAGTGGGTAAAACTGGCTTAGAAATGGCCAAAAATGTCTTCAGAAAGGGAGAGAAATGGGCAAAAGTGGCTTAGAAATGGCCAAAAATGGCTTCAGAAAGGGTTTGCAATGATCAAAAATGGGTTAGAAATGGGCAACATTTGCTTCGAACAGGTTACAAGTCGGTAAAAACGGGTTGGCAATAGCCAAAAATGTCTTTGACCTGGGAAGGATATGGGCAAAAGGGGGTTACCAATGACCAGAAATGGCTTAGAAATGGCCAAAAAAGCCTTCCAACAGGTTAGAAGTGGGTAAAATGGGTTGGAAATATCCAAACACGGCTTGAAACTGGGAAAGATACGAGCAAAAAAGGGATAGAAACGGCCAGAAATGTCATAGGAATGGTCAAAAATGGCTACAAACAGGTTAGAAGTGGGAAAAAATGGGTTGGCAATAGCCAAAAATGCCTCAGAAAGTGTCAAGACAGCCTTCAGAAAGGATAGAAGTGGGTAAAACTGGCTTAGAAATGGCCAAAAATGTCTTCAGAAAGGGAGAGAAATGGGCAAAAGTGGCTTAGAAATGGCCAAAAATGGCTTCAGAAAGGGTTTGCAATGATCAAAAATGGGTTAGAAATGGGCAACATTTGCTTCGAACAGGTTACAAGTCGGTAAAAACGGGTTGGCAATAGCCAAAAATGTCTTCGACCTGGGAAGGATATGGGCAAAAGCGGGTTACCAATGACCAGAAATGGCTTAGAAATGGCCAAAAAAGCCTTCCAACAGGTTAGAAGTGGGTAAAATGGGTTGGAAATATCCAAACACGGCTTGAAACTGGGAAAGATACGAGCAAAAAAGGGATAGAAATGGCCAGAAATGTCTTGGGAATGGTCAAAAATGGCTACAAACAGGTTAGAAGTGGGAAAAAATGGGTTGGCAATAGCCAAAAATGAATCAGAAAGAGTCAAGACAGCCTTCAGAAAGGATAGAAGTGGGTAAAACTGGCTTAGAAATGGCCAAAAATGTCTTCAGAAAGGGTTTGCAATGATCAAAAATGGGTTAGAATTGGGCAACATTTGCTTCGAACAGGTTACAAGTCGGTAAAAACGGGTTGGCAATAGCCAAAAATGTCTTCAACCTGGGAAGGATATGGGCAAAAGCGGGTTACCAATGACCAGAAATGGCTTAGAAATGGCCAAAAAAGCCTTCCAACAGGTTAGAAGTGGGTAAAATGGGTTGGAAATATCCAAAGATGGCCTGAAACTGGGAAAGATACGAGCAAAAAAGGGATAGAAATGGCCAGAAATGTCATAGGAATGGTCAAAAATGGCTAAAAACAGATTAGAAGTGGGAAAAAAATGGGTTGGAAATAGCCAAAAATGTCTCAGAGAGTGTCAAAACTGGCTTCAGAAAGGATAGAAGTGGGTAAAACTGGCTTAGAAATGGCCAAAAATGTCTTCAGAAAGGGATAGAAATGGGCAAAAGTGGCTTAGAAATGGCCAAAAATGGCTTCAGAAAGGGTTTGCAATGATCAAAAATGGGTTAGAAATGGGCAACATTTGCTTCGAACAGGTTACAAGTCGGTAAAAACGGGTTGGCAATAGCCAAAAATGTCTTCAACCTGGGAAGGATATGGGCAAAAGCGGGTTACCAATGACCAGAAATGGCTTAGAAATGGCCAAAAAAGCCTTCCAACAGGTTAGAAGTGGGTAAAATGGGTTGGAAATATCCAAACATGGCTTGAAACTGGGAAAGATACGAGCAAAAAAGGGATAGAAATGGCCAGAAATGTCATAGGAATGGTCAAAAATGGCTACAAACAGGTTAGAAGTGGGAAAAAATGGGTTGGCAATAGCCAAAAATGCCTCAGAAAGTGTCAAGACAGCCTTCAGAAAGGATAGAAGTGGGTAAAACTGGCTTAGAAATGGCCAAAAATGGCTTCAGAAAGGGAGAGAAATGGGCAAAAGTGGCTTAGAAATGGCCAAAAATGGCTTCAGAAAGGGTTTGCAATGATCAAAAATGGGTTAGAAATGGGCAACATTTGCTTCGAACAGGTTACAAGTCGGTAAAAACGGGTTGGCAATAGCCAAAAATGTCTTCAACCTGGGAAGGATATGGGCAAAAGCGGGTTACCAATGACCAGAAATGGCTTAGAAATGGCCAAAAAAGCCTTCCAACAGGTTAGAAGTGGGTAAAATGGGTTGGAAATATCCAAACATGGCTTGAAACTGGGAAAGATATGAGCAAAAAAGGGATAGAAATGGCCAGAAATGTCTTGGGAATGGTCAAAAATGGCTAAAACCAGGTTAGAAGTGGGAAAAAAATGGGTTGGCAATAGCCAAAAATGCCTCAGAAAGAGTCAAGACAGCCTTCAGAAAGGATAGAAGTGTGTAAAACTGGCTTAGAAATGGACAAAAATGTCTTCAGAAAGGGTTTGCAATGATCAAAAATGGGTTAGAATTGGGCAACTTTTGCTTCGAACAGGTTACAAGTCGGTAAAAACGGGTTGGCAATAGCCAAAAATGTCTTCAACCTGGGAAGGATATGGGCAAAAGCGTTTTAATAATGATCAGAAATGGCTTAGAAATGGCCAAAAAAGCCTTCCAACAGGTTAGAAGTGGGTAAAATGGGTTGGAAATATCCAAACATGGCTTGAAACTGGGAAAGATACGAGCAAAAAAGGGATAGAAATGGCCAGAAATGTCTTGGGAATGGTCAAAAATGGCTACAAACAGGTTAGAAGTGGGAAAAAATGGGTTGGCAATAGCCAAAAAATGCCTCAGAAAGAGTCAAGACAGCCTTCAGAAAGGATAGAAGTGGGTAAAACTGGCTTAGAAATGGCCAAAAATGTCTTCAGAAAGGGTTTGCAATGATCAAAAATGGGTTAGAATTGGGCAACATTTGCTTCGAACAGGTTACAAGTCGGTAAAAACGGGTTGGCAATAGCCAAAAATGTCTTCAACCTGGGAAGGATATGGGCAAAAGCGGGTTACCAATGACCAGAAATGGCTTAGAAATGGCCAAAAAAGCCTTCCAACAGGTTAGAAGTGGGTAAAATGGGTTGGAAATATCCAAAGATGGCCTGAAACTGGGAAAGATACGAGCAAAAAAGGGATAGAAATGGCCAGAAATGTCATAGGAATGGTCAAAAATGGCTAAAAACAGATTAGAAGTGGGAAAAAAATGGGTTGGAAATAGCCAAAAATGTCTCAGAGAGTGTCAAAACTGGCTTCAGAAAGGATAGAAGTGGGTAAAACTGGCTTAGAAATGGCCAAAAATGTCTTCAGAAAGGGATAGAAATGGGCAAAAGTGGCTTAGAAATGGCCAAAAATGGCTTCAGAAAGGGTTTGCAATGATCAAAAATGGGTTAGAAATGGGCAACATTTGCTTCGAACAGGTTACAAGTCGGTAAAAACGGGTTGGCAATAGCCAAAAATGTCTTCAACCTGGGAAGGATATGGGCAAAAGCGGGTTACCAATGACCAGAAATGGCTTAGAAATGGCCAAAAAAGCCTTCCAACAGGTTAGAAGTGGGTAAAATGGGTTGGAAATATCCAAACATGGCTTGAAACTGGGAAAGATACGAGCAAAAAAGGGATAGAAATGGCCAGAAATGTCTTGGGAATGGTCAAAAATGGCTACAAACAGGTTAGAAGTGGTAAAAAATGGGTTGGCAATAGCCAAAAAATGCCTCAGAAAGAGTCAAGACAGCCTTCAGAAAGGATAGAAGTGGGTAAAACTGGCTTAGAAATGGCCAAAAATGTCTTCAGAAAGGGTTTGCAATGATCAAAAATGGGTTAGAATTGGGCAACATTTGCTTCGAACAGGTTACAAGTCGGTAAAAACGGGTTGGCAATAGCCAAAAATGTCTTCAACCTGGGAAGGATATGGGCAAAAGCGAGTTAATAATGATCAGAAATGGCTTAGAAATGGCCAAAAAAGCCTTCCAACAGGTTAGAAGTGGGTAAAATGGGTTGGAAATATCCAAACATGGCTTGAAACTGGGAAAGATACGAGCAAAAAAGGGATGGAAATGGCCAGAAATGTCTTGGGAATGGTCAAAAATGGCTACAAACAGGTTAGAAGTGGGAAAAAATGGGTTGGAAATAGCCAAAAATGTCTCAGAAAGAGTCAAAACTGGCTTCAGAAAGGATAGAAGTGGGTAAAACTGGCTTAGAAATGGCCAAAAATGTCTTCAGAAAGGGAGAGAAATGGGCAAAAGTGGCTTGGAAATGGCCAAAAATGGCTTCAGAAAGGGTTTGCAATGATCAAAAATGGGTTAGAAATGGGCAACATTTGCTTCGAACAGGTTACAAGTCGGTAAAAACGGGTTGGCAATAGCCAAAAATGTCTTCAACCTGGGAAGGATATGGGCAAAAGCGGGTTACCAATGACCAGAAATGGCTTAGAAATGGCCAAAAAAGCCTTCCAACAGGTTAGAAGTGGGTAAAATGGGTTGGAAATATCCAAAGATGGCCTGAAACTGGGAAAGATACGAGCAAAAAAGGGATAGAAATGGCCAGAAATGTCATAGGAATGGTCAAAAATGGCTAAAAACAGATTAGAAGTGGGAAAAAAATGGGTTGGAAATAGCCAAAAATGTCTCAGAGAGTGTCAAAACTGGCTTCAGAAAGGATAGAAGTGGGTAAAACTGGCTTAGAAATGGCCAAAAATGTCTTCAGAAAGGGATAGAAATGGGCAAAAGTGGCTTAGAAATGGCCAAAAATGGCTTCAGAAAGGGTTTGCAATGATCAAAAATGGGTTAGAAATGGGCAACATTTGCTTCGAACAGGTTACAAGTCGGTAAAAACGGGTTGGCAATAGCCAAAAATGTCTTCAACCTGGGAAGGATATGGGCAAAAGCGGGTTACCAATGACCAGAAATGGCTTAGAAATGGCCAAAAAAGCCTTCCAACAGGTTAGAAGTGGGTAAAATGGGTTGGAAATATCCAAACATGGCTTGAAACTGGGAAAGATATGAGCAAAAAAGGGATAGAAATGGCCAGAAATGTCTTGGGAATGGTCAAAAATGGCTAAAACCAGGTTAGAAGTGGGAAAAAAATGGGTTGGCAATAGCCAAAAATGCCTCAGAAAGTGTCAAGACAGCCTTCAGAAAGGATAGAAGTGTGTAAAACTGGCTTAGAAATGGACAAAAATGTCTTCAGAAAGGGTTTGCAATGATCAAAAATGGGTTAGAATTGGGCAACTTTTGCTTCGAACAGGTTACAAGTCGGTAAAAACGGGTTGGCAATAGCCAAAAATGTCTTCAACCTGGGAAGGATATGGGCAAAAGCGTTTTAATAATGATCAGAAATGGCTTAGAAATGGCCAAAAAAGCCTTCCAACAGGTTAGAAGTGGGTAAAATGGGTTGGAAATATCCAAAGATGGCTTGAAACTGGGAAAGATACGAGCAAAAAAGGGATAGAAATGGCCAGAAATGTCTTGGGAATGGTCAAAAATGGCTACAAACAGGTTAGAAGTGGGAAAAAATGGGTTGGCAATAGCCAAAAAATGCCTCAGAAAGAGTCAAGACAGCCTTCAGAAAGGATAGAAGTGGGTAAAACTGGCTTAGAAATGGCCAAAAATGTCTTCAGAAAGGGTTTGCAATGATCAAAAATGGGTTAGAATTGGGCAACATTTGCTTCGAACAGGTTACAAGTCGGTAAAAACGGGTTGGCAATAGCCAAAAATGTCTTCAACCTGGGAAGGATATGGGCAAAAGCGAGTTAATAATGATCAGAAATGGCTTAGAAATGGCCAAAAAAGCCTTCCAACAGGTTAGAAGTGGGTAAAATGGGTTGGAAATATCCAAAGATGGCTTGAAACTGGGAAAGATACGAGCAAAAAAGGGATGGAAATGGCCAGAAATGTCTTGGGAATGGTCAAAAATGGCTACAAACAGGTTAGAAGTGGGAAAAAATGGGTTGGAAATAGCCAAAAATGTCTCAGAAAGAGTCAAAACTGGCTTCAGAAAGGATAGAAGTGGGTAAAACTGGCTTGGAAATGGCCAAAAATGTCTTCAGAAAGGGAGAGAAATGGGCAAAAGTGGCTTGGAAATGGCCAAAAATGGCTTCAGAAAGGGTTTGCAATGATCAAAAATGGGTTAGAAATGGGCAACATTTGCTTCGAACAGGTTACAAGTCGGTAAAAACGGGTTGGCAATAGCCAAAAATGTCTTCAACCTGGGAAGGATATGGGCAAAAGCGGGTTACCAATGACCAGAAATGGCTTAGAAATGGCCAAAAAAGCCTTCCAACAGGTTAGAAGTGGGTAAAATGGGTTGGAAATATCCAAAGATGGCCTGAAACTGGGAAAGATACGAGCAAAAAAGGGATAGAAATGGCCAGAAATGTCATAGGAATGGTCAAAAATGGCTAAAAACAGATTAGAAGTGGGAAAAAAATGGGTTGGAAATAGCCAAAAATGTCTCAGAGAGTGTCAAAACTGGCTTCAGAAAGGATAGAAGTGGGTAAAACTGGCTTAGAAATGGCCAAAAATGTCTTCAGAAAGGGATAGAAATGGGCAAAAGTGGCTTAGAAATGGCCAAAAATGGCTTCAGAAAGGGTTTGCAATGATCAAAAATGGGTTAGAAATGGGCAACATTTGCTTCGAACAGGTTACAAGTCGGTAAAAACGGGTTGGCAATAGCCAAAAATGTCTTCAACCTGGGAAGGATATGGGCAAAAGCGGGTTACCAATGACCAGAAATGGCTTAGAAATGGCCAAAAAAGCCTTCCAACAGGTTAGAAGTGGGTAAAATGGGTTGGAAATATCCAAACATGGCTTGAAACTGGGAAAGATACGAGCAAAAAAGGGATAGAAATGGCCAGAAATGTCATAGGAATGGTCAAAAATGGCTACAAACAGGTTAGAAGTGGGAAAAAATGGGTTGGCAATAGCCAAAAATGCCTCAGAAAGTGTCAAGACAGCCTTCAGAAAGGATAGAAGTGGGTAAAACTGGCTTAGAAATGGCCAAAAATGGCTTCAGAAAGGGAGAGAAATGGGCAAAAGTGGCTTAGAAATGGCCAAAAATGGCTTCAGAAAGGGTTTGCAATGATCAAAAATGGGTTAGAAATGGGCAACATTTGCTTCGAACAGGTTACAAGTCGGTAAAAACGGGTTGGCAATAGCCAAAAATGTCTTCAACCTGGGAAGGATATGGGCAAAAGCGGGTTACCAATGACCAGAAATGGCTTAGAAATGGCCAAAAAAGCCTTCCAACAGGTTAGAAGTGGGTAAAATGGGTTGGAAATATCCAAACATGGCTTGAAACTGGGAAAGATATGAGCAAAAAAGGGATAGAAATGGCCAGAAATGTCTTGGGAATGGTCAAAAATGGCTAAAACCAGGTTAGAAGTGGGAAAAAAATGGGTTGGCAATAGCCAAAAATGCCTCAGAAAGAGTCAAGACAGCCTTCAGAAAGGATAGAAGTGTGTAAAACTGGCTTAGAAATGGACAAAAATGTCTTCAGAAAGGGTTTGCAATGATCAAAAATGGGTTAGAATTGGGCAACTTTTGCTTCGAACAGGTTACAAGTCGGTAAAAACGGGTTGGCAATAGCCAAAAATGTCTTCAACCTGGGAAGGATATGGGCAAAAGCGGGTTACCAATGACCAGAAATGGCTTAGAAATGGCCAAAAAAGCCTTCCAACAGGTTAGAAGTGGGTAAAATGGGTTGGAAATATCCAAAGATGGCTTGAAACTGGGAAAGATACGAGCAAAAAAGGGATAGAAATGGCCAGAAATGTCTTGGGAATGGTCAAAAATGGCTAAAAACAGATTAGAAGTGGGAAAAAAACGGGTTGGAAATAGCCAAAAATGTCTCAGAAAGTGTCAAAACTGGCTTCAGAAAGGATAGAAGTGGGTAAAACTGGCTTAGAAATGGCCAAAAATGGCTTCAGAAAGGGAGAGAAATGGGCAAAAGTGGCTTAGAAATGGCCAAAAATGGCTTCAGAAAGGGTTTGCAATGATCAAAAATGGGTTAGAAATGGGCAACATTTGCTTCGAACAGGTTACAAGTCGGTAAAAACGGGTTGGCAATAGCCAAAAATGTCTTCAACCTGGGAAGGATATGGGCAAAAGCGGGTTACCAATGACCAGAAATGGCTTAGAAATGGCCAAAAAAGCCTTCCAACAGGTTAGAAGTGGGTAAAATGGGTTGGAAATATCCAAACATGGCTTGAAACTGGGAAAGATATGAGCAAAAAAGGGATAGAAATGGCCAGAAATGTCTTGGGAATGGTCAAAAATGGCTAAAACCAGGTTAGAAGTGGGAAAAAAATGGGTTGGCAATAGCCAAAAATGCCTCAGAAAGAGTCAAGACAGCCTTCAGAAAGGATAGAAGTGTGTAAAACTGGCTTAGAAATGGACAAAAATGTCTTCAGAAAGGGTTTGCAATGATCAAAAATGGGTTAGAATTGGGCAACTTTTGCTTCGAACAGGTTACAAGTCGGTAAAAACGGGTTGGCAATAGCCAAAAATGTCTTCAACCTGGGAAGGATATGGGCAAAAGCGTTTTAATAATGATCAGAAATGGCTTAGAAATGGCCAAAAAAGCCTTCCAACAGGTTAGAAGTGGGTAAAATGGGTTGGAAATATCCAAAGATGGCTTGAAACTGGGAAAGATATGAGCAAAAAAGGGATAGAAATGGCCAGTAATGTCTTGGTGATGGTCAAAAATGGCTACAAACAGATTAGAAGTGGGAAAAAATGGGTTGGCAATAGCCAAAAATGCCTCAGAAAGTGTCAAAACTGGCTTCAGAAAGGATAGAAGTGGGTAAAACTGGCTTAGAAATGGCCAAAAATGTCTTCAGAAAGGGATAGAAATGGGCAAAAGTGGCTTAGAAATGGCCAAAAATGGCCTCAGAAAGGGTTTGCAATGATCAAAAATGGGTTAGAAATGGGCAACATTTGCTTCGAACAGGTTACAAGTCGGTAAAAACGGGTTGGCAATAGCCAAAAATGTCTTCAACCTGGGAAGGATATGGGCAAAAGCGGGTTACCAATGACCAGAAATGGCTTAGAAATGGCCAAAAAAGCCTTCCAACAGGTTAGAAGTGGGTAAAATGGGTTGGAAATATCCAAAGATGGCTTGAAACTGGGAAAGATACGAGCAAAAAAGGGATAGAAATGGCCAGAAATGTCATAGGAATGGTCAAAAATGGCTAAAACCAGGTTAGAAGTGGGAAAAAATGGGTTGGCAATAGCCAAAAATGCCTCAGAAAGTGTCAAGACAGCCTTCAGAAAGGATAGAAGTGGGTAAAACTGGCTTAGAAATGGCCAAAAATGGCTTCAGAAAGGGAGAGAAATGGGCAAAAGTGGCTTAGAAATGGCCAAAAATGGCTTCAGAAAGGGTTTGCAATGATCAAAAATGGGTTAGAAATGGGCAACATTTGCTTCGAACAGGTTACAAGTCGGTAAAAACGGGTTGGCAATAGCCAAAAATGTCTTCAACCTGGGAAGGATATGGGCAAAAGCGGGTTACCAATGACCAGAAATGGCTTAGAAATGGCCAAAAAAGCCTTCCAACAGGTTAGAAGTGGGTAAAATGGGTTGGAAATATCCAAACATGGCTTGAAACTGGGAAAGATATGAGCAAAAAAGGGATAGAAATGGCCAGAAATGTCTTGGGAATGGTCAAAAATGGCTAAAACCAGGTTAGAAGTGGGAAAAAAATGGGTTGGCAATAGCCAAAAATGCCTCAGAAAGAGTCAAGACAGCCTTCAGAAAGGATAGAAGTGTGTAAAACTGGCTTAGAAATGGACAAAAATGTCTTCAGAAAGGGTTTGCAATGATCAAAAATGGGTTAGAATTGGGCAACTTTTGCTTCGAACAGGTTACAAGTCGGTAAAAACGGGTTGGCAATAGCCAAAAATGTCTTCAACCTGGGAAGGATATGGGCAAAAGCGTTTTAATAATGATCAGAAATGGCTTAGAAATGGCCAAAAAAGCCTTCCAACAGGTTAGAAGTGGGTAAAATGGGTTGGAAATATCCAAAGATGGCTTGAAACTGGGAAAGATACGAGCAAAAAAGGGATAGAAATGGCCAGAAATGTCATAGGAATGGTCAAAAATGGCTAAAACCAGGTTAGAAGTGGGAAAAAAATGGGTTGGCAATAGCCAAAAATGTCTCCGAAAGAGTCAAGACAGCCTTCAGAAAGGATAGAAGTGGGTAAAACTGGCTTAGAAATGGCCAAAAATGTCTTCAGAAAGGGAGAGAAATGGGCAAAAGTGGCTTGGAAATGGCCAAAAATGGCTTCAGAAAGGGTTTGCAATGATCAAAAATGGGTTAGAATTGGGCAACATTTGCTTCGAACAGGTTACAAGTCGGTAAAAACGGGTTGGCAATAGCCAAAAATGTCTTCAACCTGGGAAGGATATGGGCAAAAGCGTTTTAATAATGATCAGAAATGGCTTAGAAATGGCCAAAAAAGCATTCCAACAGGTTAGAAGTGGGTAAAATGGGTTGGAAATATCCAAAGATGGCCTGAAACTGGGAAAGATATGAGCAAAAAAGGGATAGAAATGGACAGAAATGTCTTGGGAATGGTCAAAAATGGCTACAAACAGGTTAGAAGTGGGAAAAAATGGGTTGGCAATAGCCAAAAATGTCTCAGAAAGAGTCAAGACAGCCTTCAGAAAGGATAGAAGTGGGTAAAACTGGCTTAGAAATGGCCAAAAATGTCTTCAGAAAGGGAGAGAAATGGGCAAAAGTGGCTTAGAAATGGCCAAAAATGGCTTCAGAAAGGGTTTGCAATGATCAAAAATGGGTTAGAATTGGGCAACTTTTGCTTCGAACAGGTTACAAGTCGGTAAAAACGGGTTGGCAATAGCCAAAAATGTCTTCAACCTGGGAAGGATATGGGCAAAAGCGTTTTAATAATGATCAGAAATGGCTTAGAAATGGCCAAAAAAGCCTTCCAACAGGTTAGAAGTGGGTAAAATGGGTTGGAAATATCCAAAGATGGCTTGAAACTGGGAAAGATACGAGCAAAAAAGGGATAGAAATGGCCAGAAATGTCTTGGGAATGGTCAAAAATGGCTACAAACAGGTTAGAAGTGGGAAAAAATGGGTTGGCAATAGCCAAAAATGCCTCAGAAAGTGTCAAGACAGCCTTCAGAAAGGATAGAAGTGGGTAAAACTGGCTTAGAAATGGCCAAAAATGTCTTCAGAAAGGGAGAGAAATGGGCAAAAGTGGCTTAGAAATGGCCAAAAATGGCTTCAGAAAGGGTTTGCAATGATCAAAAATGGGTTAGAAATGGGCAACATTTGCTTCGAACAGGTTACAAGTCGGTAAAAACAGGTTGGCAATAGCCAAAAATGTCTTGGACCTGGGAAGGATATGGGCAAAAGCGGGTTACCAATGACCAGAAATGGCTTAGAAATGGCCAAAAAAGCCTTCCAACAGGTTAGAAGTGGGTAAAATGGGTTGGAAATATCCAAAGATGGCCTGAAACTGGGAAAGATACGAGCAAAAAAGGGATAGAAATGGCCAGAAATGTCATAGGAATGGTCAAAAATGGCTAAAACCAGGTTAGAAGTGGGAAAAAAATGGGTTGGCAATAGCCAAAAATGTCTCCGAAAGAGTCAAGACAGCCTTCAGAAAGGATAGAAGTGGGTAAAACTGGCTTAGAAATGGCCAAAAATGTCTTCAGAAAGGGAGAGAAATGGGCAAAAGTGGCTTAGAAATGGCCAAAAATGGCTTCAGAAAGGGTTTGCAATGATCAAAAATGGGTTAGAATTGGGCAACTTTTGCTTCGAACAGGTTACAAGTCGGTAAAAACGGGTTGGCAATAGCCAAAAATGTCTTCAACCTGGGAAGGATATGGGCAAAAGCGTTTTAATAATGATCAGAAATGGCTTAGAAATGGCCAAAAAAGCCTTCCAACAGGTTAGAAGTGGGTAAAATGGGTTGGAAATATCCAAAGATGGCTTGAAACTGGGAAAGATACGAGCAAAAAAGGGATAGAAATGGCCAGAAATGTCTTGGGAATGGTCAAAAATGGCTACAAACAGGTTAGAAGTGGGAAAAAATGGGTTGGCAATAGCCAAAAATGCCTCAGAAAGTGTCAAGACAGCCTTCAGAAAGGATAGAAGTGGGTAAAACTGGCTTAGAAATGGCCAAAAATGTCTTCAGAAAGGGAGAGAAATGGGCAAAAGTGGCTTGGAAATGGCCAAAAATGGCTTCAGAAAGGGTTTGCAATGATCAAAAATGGGTTAGAAATGGGCAACATTTGCTTCGAACAGGTTACAAGTCGGTAAAAACGGGTTGGCAATAGCCAAAAATGTCTTCAACCTGGGAAGGATATGGGCAAAAGCGGGTTACCAATGACCAGAAATGGCTTAGAAATGGCCAAAAAAGCATTCCAACAGGTTAGAAGTGGGTAAAATGGGTTGGAAATATCCAAAGATGGCCTGAAACTGGGAAAGATATGAGCAAAAAAGGGATAGAAATGGACAGAAATGTCTTGGGAATGGTCAAAAATGGCTACAAACAGGTTAGAAGTGGGAAAAAATGGGTTGGCAATAGCCAAAAATGTCTCAGAAAGAGTCAAGACAGCCTTCAGAAAGGATAGAAGTGGGTAAAACTGGCTTAGAAATGGCCAAAAATGTCTTCAGAAAGGGAGAGAAATGGGCAAAAGTGGCTTAGAAATGGCCAAAAATGGCTTCAGAAAGGGTTTGCAATGATCAAAAATGGGTTAGAATTGGGCAACTTTTGCTTCGAACAGGTTACAAGTCGGTAAAAACGGGTTGGCAATAGCCAAAAATGTCTTCAACCTGGGAAGGATATGGGCAAAAGCGTTTTAATAATGATCAGAAATGGCTTAGAAATGGCCAAAAAAGCCTTCCAACAGGTTAGAAGTGGGTAAAATGGGTTGGAAATATCCAAAGATGGCTTGAAACTGGGAAAGATACGAGCAAAAAAGGGATAGAAATGGCCAGAAATGTCTTGGGAATGGTCAAAAATGGCTACAAACAGGTTAGAAGTGGGAAAAAATGGGTTGGCAATAGCCAAAAATGTCTCAGAATGTGTCAAAACTGGCTTCAGAAAGGATAGAAGTGGGTAAAACTGGCTTAGAAATGGCCAAAAATGTCTTCAGAAAGGGAGAGAAATGGGCAAAAGTGGCTTGGAAATGGCCAAAAATGGCTTCAGAAAGGGTTTGCAATGATCAAAAATGGGTTAGAAATGGGCAACATTTGCTTCGAACAGGTTACAAGTCAGTAAAAACGGGTTGGCAATAGCCAAAAATGTCTTGGACCTGGGAAGGATATGGGCAAAAGCGGGTTACCAATGACCAGAAATGGCTTAGAAATGGCCAAAAAAGCCTTCCAACAGGTTAGAAGTGGGTAAAATGGGTTGGAAATATCCAAAGATGGCCTGAAACTGGGAAAGATACGAGCAAAAAAGGGATAGAAATGGCCAGAAATGTCATAGGAATGGTCAAAAATGGCTAAAAACAGATTAGAAGTGGGAAAAAAATGGGTTGGAAATAGCCAAAAATGTCTCAGAAAGTTTCAAAACTGGCTTCAGAAAGGATAGAAGTGGGTAAAACTGGCTTAGAAATGGCCAAAAATGTCTTCAGAAAGGGAGAGAAATGGGCAAAAGTGGCTTAGAAATGGCCAAAAATGGCCTCAGAAAGGGTTTGCAATGATCAAAAATGGGTTAGAAATGGGCAACATTTGCTTCGAACAGGTTACAAGTCGGTAAAAACGGGTTGGCAATAGCCAAAAATGTCTTCAACCTGGGAAGGATATGGGCAAAAGCGGGTTACCAATGACCAGAAATGGCTTAGAAATGGCCAAAAAAGCCTTCCAACAGGTTAGAAGTGGGTAAAATGGGTTGGAAATATCCAAAGATGGCTTGAAACTGGGAAAGATACGAGCAAAAAAGGGATAGAAATGGCCAGAAATGTCTTGGGAATGGTCAAAAATGGCTAAAAACAGATTAGAAGTGGGAAAAAACGGGTTGGAAATAGCCAAAAATGTCTCAGAAAGTGTCAAGACAGCCTTCAGAAAGGATAGAAGTGGGTAAAACTGGCTTAGAAATGGCCA
The DNA here is from genome assembly GCA_017639245.1 of Myiopsitta monachus. NCBI lineage: Eukaryota > Metazoa > Chordata > Aves > Psittaciformes > Psittacidae > Myiopsitta > Myiopsitta monachus. The sequence continues at coordinate 125,247 of JAESHU010000113.1, read as the reverse complement.
AAAATGTCTTCAGAAAGGGAGAGAAATGGGCAAAAGTGGCTTCAGAAAGGGTTTGCAGTGATCAAAAATGGGTTAGAAATGGGCAACATTTGCTTCGAACAGGTTACAAGTCGGTAAAAACGGGTTGGCAATAGCCAAAAATGTCTTCAACCTGGGAAGGATATGGGCAAAAGCGGGTTACCAATGACCAGAAATGGCTTAGAAATGGCCAAAAAAGCCTTCCAACAGGTTAGAAGTGGGTAAAATGGGTTGGAAATATCCAAAGATGGCTTGAAACTGGGAAAGATACGAGCAAAAAAGGGATAGAAATGGCCAGAAATGTCATAGGAATGGTCAAAAATGGCTACAAACAGGTTAGAAGTGGGAAAAAATGGGTTGGCAATAGCCAAAAATGCCTCAGAAAGTGTCAAGACAGCCTTCAGAAAGGATAGAAGTGGGTAAAACTGGCTTAGAAATGGCCAAAAATGGCTTCAGAAAGGGAGAGAAATGGGCAAAAGTGGCTTAGAAATGGCCAAAAATGGCTTCAGAAAGGGTTTGCAATGATCAAAAATGGGTTAGAAATGGGCAACATTTGCTTCGAACAGGTTACAAGTCGGTAAAAACAGGTTGGCAATAGCCAAAAATGTCTTGGACCTGGGAAGGATATGGGCAAAAGCGGGTTACCAATGACCAGAAATGGCTTAGAAATGGCCAAAAAAGCCTTCCAACAGGTTAGAAGTGGGTAAAATGGGTTGGAAATATCCAAAGATGGCCTGAAACTGGGAAAGATACGAGCAAAAAAGGGATAGAAATGGCCAGAAATGTCATAGGAATGGTCAAAAATGGCTAAAAACAGATTAGAAGTGGGAAAAAAATGGGTTGGCAATAGTCAAAAATGTCTCAGAAAGTGTCAAAACTGGCTTCAGAAAGGATAGAAGTGGGTAAAACTGGCTTAGAAATGGCCAAAAATGTCTTCAGAAAGGGATAGAAATGGGCAAAAGTGGCTTAGAAATGGCCAAAAATGGCCTCAGAAAGGGTTTGCAATGATCAAAAATGGGTTAGAAATGGGCAACATTTGCTTCGAACAGGTTACAAGTCGGTAAAAACGGGTTGGCAATAGCCAAAAATGTCTTCAACCTGGGAAGGATATGGGCAAAAGCGGGTTACCAATGACCAGAAATGGCTTAGAAATGGCCAAAAAAGCCTTCCAACAGGTTAGAAGTGGGTAAAATGGGTTGGAAATATCCAAAGATGGCTTGAAACTGGGAAAGATACGAGCAAAAAAGGGATAGAAATGGCCAGAAATGTCATAGGAATGGTCAAAAATGGCTAAAACCAGGTTAGAAGTGGGAAAAAAATGGGTTGGCAATAGCCAAAAATGTCTCCGAAAGAGTCAAGACAGCCTTCAGAAAGGATAGAAGTGGGTAAAACTGGCTTAGAAATGGCCAAAAATGTCTTCAGAAAGGGAGAGAAATGGGCAAAAGTGGCTCGGAAATGGCCAAAAATGGCTTCAGAAAGGGTTTGCAATGATCAAAAATGGGTTAGAATTGGGCAACATTTGCTTCGAACAGGTTACAAGTCGGTAAAAACGGGTTGGCAATAGCCAAAAATGTCTTCAACCTGGGAAGGATATGGGCAAAAGCGGGTTACCAATGACCAGAAATGGCTTAGAAATGGCCAAAAAAGCCTTCCAACAGGTTAGAAGTGGGTAAAATGGGTTGGAAACATCCAAAGATGGCTTGAAACTGGGAAAGATACGAGCAAAAAAGGGATAGAAATGGCCAGAAATGTCTTGGGAATGGTCAAAAATGGCTACAAACAGGTTAGAAGTGGGAAAAAATGGGTTGGCAATAGCCAAAAATGTCTCAGAAAGAGTCAAGACAGCCTTCAGAAAGGATAGAAGTGGGTAAAACCGGCTTAGAAATGGCCAAAAATGGCTTCAGAAAGGGAGAGAAATAGGCAAAAGTGGCTTAGAAATGGCCAAAAATGGCTTCAGAAAGGGTTTGCAGTGATCAAAAATGGGTTAGAAATGGGCAACATTTGCTTCAAACAGGTTACAAGTCGGTAAAAACGGGTTGGCAATAGCCAAAAATGTCTTCAACCTGGGAAGGATATGGGCAAAAGCGGGTTGCCAATGACCAGAAATGGCTTAGAAATGGCCAAAAAAGCCTTCCAACAGGTTAGAAGTGGGAAAAATGGGTTGGAAATATCCAAACATGGCTTGAAACTGGGAAAGATACGAGCAAAAAAGGGATAGAAATGGCCAGTAATGTCTTGGTGATGGTCAAAAATGGCTACAAACAGATTAGAAGTGGGAAAAAATGGGTTGGCAATAGCCAAAAATGCCTCAGAAAGTTTCAAAACTGGCTTCAGAAAGGATAGAAGTGGGTAAAACTGGCTTAGAAATGGCCAAAAATGTCTTCAGAAAGGGAGAGAAATGGGCAAAAGTGGCTTAGAAATGGCCAAAAATGGCTTCAGAAAGGGTTTGCAATGATCAAAAATGGGTTAGAAATGGGCAACATTTGCTTCGAACAGGTTACAAGTCGGTAAAAACGGGTTGGCAATAGCCAAAAATGTCTTCAACCTGGGAAGGATATGGGCAAAAGCGGGTTACCAATGACCAGAAATGGCTTAGAAATGGCCAAAAAAGCCTTCCAACAGGTTAGAAGTGGGTAAAATGGGTTGGAAATATCCAAAGATGGCTTGAAACTGGGAAAGATACGAGCAAAAAAGGGATAGAAATGGCCAGAAATGTCTTGGGAATGGTCAAAAATGGCTAAAAACAGATTAGAAGTGGGAAAAAACGGGTTGGAAATAGCCAAAAATGTCTCAGAAAGTGTCAAAACTGGCTTCAGAAAGGATAGAAGTGGGTAAAACTGGCTTAGAAATGGCCAAAAATGGCATCAGAAAGGGAGAGAAATGGGCAAAAGTGGCTTCAGAAAGGGTTTGCAGTGATCAAAAATGGGTTAGAAATGGGCAACATTTGCTTCGAACAGGTTACAAGTCGGTAAAAACGGGTTGGCAATAGCCAAAAATGTCTTCAACCTGGGAAGGATATGGGCAAAAGCGGGTTACCAATGACCAGAAATGGCTTAGAAATGGCCAAAAAAGCCTTCCAACAGGTTAGAAGTGGGTAAAATGGGTTGGAAATATCCAAAGATGGCTTGAAACTGGGAAAGATACGAGCAAAAAAGGGATAGAAATGGCCAGTAATGTCTTGGTGATGGTCAAAAATGGCTACAAACAGATTATAAGTGGGAAAAAATGGGTTGGCAATAGCCAAAAATGCCTCAGAAAGTTTCAAAACTGGCTTCAGAAAGGATAGAAGTGGGTAAAACTGGCTTAGAAATGGCCAAAAATGTCTTCAGAAAGGGAGAGAAATGGGCAAAAGTGGCTTAGAAATGGCCAAAAATGGCTTCAGAAAGGGTTTGCAATGATCAAAAATGGGTTAGAAATGGGCAACATTTGCTTCGAACAGGTTACAAGTCGGTAAAAACGGGTTGGCAATAGCCAAAAATGTCTTCAACCTGGGAAGGATATGGGCAAAAGCGGGTTACCAATGACCAGAAATGGCTTAGAAATGGCCAAAAAAGCCTTCCAACAGGTTAGAAGTGGGTAAAATGGGTTGGAAATATCCAAAGATGGCTTGAAACTGGGAAAGATACGAGCAAAAAAGGGATAGAAATGGCCAGAAATGTCTTGGGAATGGTCAAAAATGGCTAAAAACAGATTAGAAGTGGGAAAAAAATGGGTTGGAAATAGCCAAAAATGTCTCAGAAAGTGTCAAAACTGGCTTCAGAAAGGATAGAAGTGGGTAAAACTGGCTTAGAAATGGCCAAAAATGGCATCAGAAAGGGAGAGAAATGGGCAAAAGTGGCTTCAGAAAGGGTTTGCAGTGATCAAAAATGGGTTAGAAATGGGCAACATTTGCTTCGAACAGGTTACAAGTCGGTAAAAACGGGTTGGCAATAGCCAAAAATGTCTTCAACCTGGGAAGGATATGGGCAAAAGCGGGTTACCAATGACCAGAAATGGCTTAGAAATGGCCAAAAAAGCCTTCCAACAGGTTAGAAGTGGGAAAAATGGGTTGGAAATATCCAAACATGGCTTGAAACTGGGAAAGATACGAGCAAAAAAGGGATAGAAATGGCCAGAAATGTCATAGGAATGGTCAAAAATGGCTACAAACAGGTTAGAAGTGGGAAAAAATGGGTTGGCAATAGCCAAAAATGCCTCAGAAAGTGTCAAGACAGCCTTCAGAAAGGATTGAAGTGGGTAAAACTGGCTTAGAAATGGCCAAAAATGGCTTCAGAAAGGGAGAGAAATGGGCAAAAGTGGCTTAGAAATGGCCAAAAATGGCTTCAGAAAGGGTTTGCAATGATCAAAAATGGGTTAGAAATGGGCAACATTTGCTTCGAACAGGTTACAAGTCGGTAAAAACGGGTTGGCAATAGCCAAAAATGTCTTCAACCTGGGAAGGATATGGGCAAAAGCGGGTTACCAATGACCAGAAATGGCTTAGAAATGGCCAAAAAAGCCTTCCAACAGGTTAGAAGTGGGTAAAATGGGTTGGAAATATCCAAAGATGGCTTGAAACTGGGAAAGATATGAGCAAAAAAGGGATAGAAATGGCCAGAAATGTCTTGGGAATGGTCAAAAATGGCTAAAACCAGGTTAGAAGTGGGAAAAAAATGGGTTGGCAATAGCCAAAAATGCCTCAGAAAGAGTCAAGACAGCCTTCAGAAAGGATAGAAGTGTGTAAAACTGGCTTAGAAATGGACAAAAATGTCTTCAGAAAGGGTTTGCAATGATCAAAAATGGGTTAGAATTGGGCAACTTTTGCTTCGAACAGGTTACAAGTCGGTAAAAACGGGTTGGCAATAGCCAAAAATGTCTTCAACCTGGGAAGGATATGGGCAAAAGCGGGTTACCAATGACCAGAAATGGCTTAGAAATGGCCAAAAAAGCCTTCCAACAGGTTAGAAGTGGGTAAAATGGGTTGGAAATATCCAAAGATGGCTTGAAACTGGGAAAGATACGAGCAAAAAAGGGATAGAAATGGCCAGAAATGTCTTGGGAATGGTCAAAAATGGCTAAAAACAGATTAGAAGTGGGAAAAAACGGGTTGGAAATAGCCAAAAATGTCTCAGAAAGTGTCAAAACTGGCTTCAGAAAGGATAGAAGTGGGTAAAACTGGCTTAGAAATGGCCAAAAATGTCTTCAGAAAGGGAGAGAAATGGGCAAAAGTGGCTTAGAAATGGCCAAAAATGGCTTCAGAAAGGGTTTGCAATGATCAAAAATGGGTTAGAAATGGGCAACATTTGCTTCGAACAGGTTACAAGTCGGTAAAAACGGGTTGGCAATAGCCAAAAATGTCTTCAACCTGGGAAGGATATGGGCAAAAGCGGGTTACCAATGACCAGAAATGGCTTAGAAATGGCCAAAAAAGCCTTCCAACAGGTTAGAAGTGGGTAAAATGGGTTGGAAATATCCAAAGATGGCTTGAAACTGGGAAAGATACGAGCAAAAAAGGGATAGAAATGGCCAGAAATGTCTTGGGAATGGTCAAAAATGGCTAAAAACAGATTAGAAGTGGGAAAAAACGGGTTGGAAATAGCCAAAATGTCTCAGAAAGTGTCAAAACTGGCTTCAGAAAGGATAGAAGTGGGTAAAACTGGCTTAGAAATGGCCAAAAATGTCTTCAGAAAGGGAGAGAAATGGGCAAAAGTGGCTTAGAAATGGGCAAAAATGGCCTCAGAAAGGGTTTGCAATGATCAAAAATGGGTTAGAAATGGGCAACATTTGCTTCGAACAGGTTACAAGTCGGTAAAAACGGGTTGGCAATAGCCAAAAATGTCTTCAACCTGGGAAGGATATGGGCAAAAGCGGGTTACCAATGACCAGAAATGGCTTAGAAATGGCCAAAAAAGCCTTCCAACAGGTTAGAAGTGGGTAAAATGGGTTGGAAATATCCAAAGATGGCTTGAAACTGGGAAAGATACGAGCAAAAAAGGGATAGAAATGGCCAGAAATGTCTTGGGAATGGTCAAAAATGGCTAAAAACAGATTAGAAGTGGGAAAAAACGGGTTGGAAATAGCCAAAAATGTCTCAGAAAGTGTCAAGACAGCCTTCAGAAAGGATAGAAGTGGGTAAAACTGGCTTAGAAATGGCCAAAAATGTCTTCAGAAAGGGAGACAAATGGGCAAAAGTGGCTTCAGAAAGGGTTTGCAGTGATCAAAAATGGGTTAGAAATGGGCAACATTTGCTTCGAACAGGTTACAAGTCGGTAAAAACGGGTTGGCAATAGCCAAAAATGTCTTCAACCTGGGAAGGATATGGGCAAAAGCGGGTTACCAATGACCAGAAATGGCTTAGAAATGGCCAAAAAAGCCTTCCAACAGGTTAGAAGTGGGTAAAATGGGTTGGAAATATCCAAAGATGGCTTGAAACTGGGAAAGATACGAGCAAAAAAGGGATAGAAATGGCCAGAAATGTCATAGGAATGGTCAAAAATGGCTACAAACAGGTTAGAAGTGGGAAAAAATGGGTTGGCAATAGCCAAAAATGCCTCAGAAAGTGTCAAGACAGCCTTCAGAAAGGATAGAAGTGGGTAAAACTGGCTTAGAAATGGCCAAAAATGGCTTCAGAAAGGGAGAGAAATGGGCAAAAGTGGCTTAGAAATGGCCAAAAATTGCTTCAGAAAGGGTTTGCAATGATCAAAAATGGGTTAGAAATGGGCAACATTTGCTTCGAACAGGTTACAAGTCGGTAAAAACAGGTTGGCAATAGCCAAAAATGTCTTGGACCTGGGAAGGATATGGGCAAAAGCGGGTTACCAATGACCAGAAATGGCTTAGAAATGGCCAAAAAAGCCTTCCAACAGGTTAGAAGTGGGTAAAATGGGTTGGAAATATCCAAAGATGGCCTGAAACTGGGAAAGATACGAGCAAAAAAGGGATAGAAATGGCCAGAAATGTCTTGGGAATGGTCAAAAATGGCTAAAACCAGGTTAGAAGTGGGAAAAAAATGGGTTGGAAATAGCCAAAAATGTCTCAGAAAGTGTCAAAACTGGCTTCAGAAAGGATAGAAGTGGGTAAAACTGGCTTAGAAATGGCCAAAAATGGCTTCAGAAAGGGAGAGAAATGGGCAAAAGTGGCTTAGAAATGGCCAAAAATGGCCTCAGAAAGGGTTTGCAATGATCAAAAATGGGTTAGAAATGGGCAACATTTGCTTCGAACAGGTTACAAGTCGGTAAAAACGGGTTGGCAATAGCCAAAAATGTCTTCAACCTGGGAAGGATATGGGCAAAAGCGGGTTACCAATGACCAGAAATGGCTTAGAAATGGCCAAAAAAGCCTTCCAACAGGTTAGAAGTGGGTAAAATGGGTTGGAAATATCCAAAGATGGCTTGAAACTGGGAAAGATACGAGCAAAAAAGGGATAGAAATGGCCAGAAATGTCTTGGGAATGGTCAAAAATGGCTAAAAACAGATTAGAAGTGGGAAAAAAATGGGTTGGAAATAGCCAAAAATGTCTCAGAAAGTGTCAAAACTGGCTTCAGAAAGGATAGAAGTGGGTAAAACTGGCTTAGAAATGGCCAAAAATGTCTTCAGAAAGGGAGAGAAATGGGCAAAAGTGGCTTAGAAATGGGCAAAAATGGCCTCAGAAAGGGTTTGCAATGATCAAAAATGGGTTAGAAATGGGCAACATTTGCTTCGAACAGGTTACAAGTCGGTAAAAACGGGTTGGCAATAGCCAAAAATGTCTTCAACCTGGGAAGGATATGGGCAAAAGCGGGTTACCAATGACCAGAAATGGCTTAGAAATGGCCAAAAAAGCCTTCCAACAGGTTAGAAGTGGGTAAAATGGGTTGGAAATATCCAAAGATGGCTTGAAACTGGGAAAGATACGAGCAAAAAAGGGATAGAAATGGCCAGAAATGTCTTGGGAATGGTCAAAAATGGCTAAAAACAGATTAGAAGTGGGAAAAAACGGGTTGGAAATAGCCAAAAATGTCTCAGAAAGTGTCAAGACAGCCTTCAGAAAGGATAGAAGTGGGTAAAACTGGCTTAGAAATGGCCAAAAATGTCTTCAGAAAGGGAGACAAATGGGCAAAAGTGGCTTCAGAAAGGGTTTGCAGTGATCAAAAATGGGTTAGAAATGGGCAACATTTGCTTCGAACAGGTTACAAGTCGGTAAAAACGGGTTGGCAATAGCCAAAAATGTCTTCAACCTGGGAAGGATATGGGCAAAAGCGGGTTACCAATGACCAGAAATGGCTTAGAAATGGCCAAAAAAGCCTTCCAACAGGTTAGAAGTGGGTAAAATGGGTTGGAAATATCCAAAGATGGCTTGAAACTGGGAAAGATATGAGCAAAAAAGGGATAGAAATGGCCAGAAATGTCATAGGAATGGTCAAAAATGGCTACAAACAGGTTAGAAGTGGGAAAAAATGGGTTGGCAATAGCCAAAAATGCCTCAGAAAGTGTCAAGACAGCCTTCAGAAAGGATAGAAGTGGGTAAAACTGGCTTAGAAATGGCCAAAAATGGCTTCAGAAAGGGAGAGAAATGGGCAAAAGTGGCTTAGAAATGGCCAAAAATTGCTTCAGAAAGGGTTTGCAATGATCAAAAATGGGTTAGAAATGGGCAACATTTGCTTCGAACAGGTTACAAGTCGGTAAAAACAGGTTGGCAATAGCCAAAAATGTCTTGGACCTGGGAAGGATATGGGCAAAAGCGGGTTACCAATGACCAGAAATGGCTTAGAAATGGCCAAAAAAGCCTTCCAACAGGTTAGAAGTGGGTAAAATGGGTTGGAAATATCCAAAGATGGCCTGAAACTGGGAAAGATACGAGCAAAAAAGGGATAGAAATGGCCAGAAATGTCATAGGAATGGTCAAAAATGGCTAAAAACAGATTAGAAGTGGGAAAAAAATGGGTTGGCAATAGTCAAAAATGTCTCAGAAAGTGTCAAAACTGGCTTCAGAAAGGATAGAAGTGGGTAAAACTGGCTTAGAAATGGCCAAAAATGTCTTCAGAAAGGGATAGAAATAGGCAAAAGTGGCTTAGAAATGGCCAAAAATGGCCTCAGAAAGGGTTTGCAATGATCAAAAATGGGTTAGAAATGGGCAACATTTGCTTCGAACAGGTTACAAGTCGGTAAAAACGGGTTGGCAATAGCCAAAAATGTCTTCAACCTGGGAAGGATATGGGCAAAAGCGGGTTACCAATGACCAGAAATGGCTTAGAAATGGCCAAAAAAGCCTTCCAACAGGTTAGAAGTGGGTAAAATGGGTTGGAAATATCCAAAGATGGCTTGAAACTGGGAAAGATACGAGCAAAAAAGGGATAGAAATGGCCAGAAATGTCATAGGAATGGTCAAAAATGGCTAAAACCAGGTTAGAAGTGGGAAAAAAATGGGTTGGCAATAGCCAAAAATGTCTCCGAAAGAGTCAAGACAGCCTTCAGAAAGGATAGAAGTGGGTAAAACTGGCTTAGAAATGGCCAAAAATGTCTTCAGAAAGGGAGAGAAATGGGCAAAAGTGGCTTGGAAATGGCCAAAAATGGCTTCAGAAAGGGTTTGCAATGATCAAAAATGGGTTAGAATTGGGCAATATTTGCTTCGAACAGGTTACAAGTCGGTAAAAACGGGTTGGCAATAGCCAAAAATGTCTTCAACCTGGGAAGGATATGGGCAAAAGCGGGTTACCAATGACCAGAAATGGCTTAGAAATGGCCAAAAAAGCCTTCCAACAGGTTAGAAGTGGGAAAAATGGGTTGGAAATATCCAAACATGGCTTGAAACTGGGAAAGATACGAGCAAAAAAGGGATAGAAATGGCCAGTAATGTCTTGGTGATGGTCAAAAATGGCTACAAACAGATTAGAAGTGGGAAAAAATGGGTTGGCAATAGCCAAAAATGCCTCAGAAAGTTTCAAAACTGGCTTCAGAAAGGATAGAAGTGGGTAAAACTGGCTTAGAAATGGCCAAAAATGGCTTCAGAAAGGGTGAGAAATGGGCAAAAGTGGCTTAGAAATGGCCAAAAATGGCTTCAGAAAGGGTTTGCAATGATCAAAAATGGGTTAGAAATGGGCAACATTTGCTTCGAACAGGTTACAAGTCGGTAAAAACGGGTTGGCAATAGCCAAAAATGTCTTCAACCTGGGAAGGATATGGGCAAAAGCGGGTTACCAATGACCAGAAATGGCTTAGAAATGGCCAAAAAAGCCTTCCAACAGGTTAGAAGATGGTAAAATGGGTTGGAAATATCCAAAGATGGCTTGAAACTGGGAAAGATACGAGCAAAAAAGGGATAGAAATGGCCAGAAATGTCTTGGGAATGGTCAAAAATGGCTAAAAACAGATTAGAAGTGGGAAAAAACGGGTTGGAAATAGCCAAAAATGTCTCAGAAAGTGTCAAAACTGGCTTCAGAAAGGATAGAAGTGGGTAAAACTGGCTTAGAAATGGCCAAAAATGGCATCAGAAAGGGAGAGAAATGGGCAAAAGTGGCTTCAGAAAGGGTTTGCAGTGATCAAAAATGGGTTAGAAATGGGCAACATTTGCTTCGAACAGGTTACAAGTCGGTAAAAACGGGTTGGCAATAGCCAAAAATGTCTTCAACCTGGGAAGGATATGGGCAAAAGCGGGTTACCAATGACCAGAAATGGCTTAGAAATGGCCAAAAAAGCCTTCCAACAGGTTAGAAGTGGGAAAAATGGGTTGGAAATATCCAAACATGGCTTGAAACTGGGAAAGATACGAGCAAAAAAGGGATAGAAATGGCCAGAAATGTCTTGGGAATGGTCAAAAATGGCTAAAACCAGGTTAGAAGTGGGAAAAAAATGGGTTGGCAATAGCCAAAAATGCCTCAGAAAGAGTCAAGACAGCCTTCAGAAAGGATAGAAGTGTGTAAAACTGGCTTAGAAATGGACAAAAATGTCTTCAGAAAGGGTTTGCAATGATCAAAAATGGGTTAGAATTGGGCAACTTTTGCTTCGAACAGGTTACAAGTCGGTAAAAACGGGTTGGCAATAGCCAAAAATGTCTTCAACCTGGGAAGGATATGGGCAAAAGCGGGTTACCAATGACCAGAAATGGCTTAGAAATGGCCAAAAAAGCCTTCCAACAGGTTAGAAGTGGGAAAAATGGGTTGGAAATATCCAAACATGGCTTGAAACTGGGAAAGATACGAGCAAAAAAGGGATAGAAATGGCCAGTAATGTCTTGGTGATGGTCAAAAATGGCTACAAACAGATTAGAAGTGGGAAAAAATGGGTTGGCAATAGCCAAAAATGCCTCAGAAAGTTTCAAAACTGGCTTCAGAAAGGATAGAAGTGGGTAAAACTGGCTTAGAAATGGCCAAAAATGGCTTCAGAAAGGGTGAGAAATGGGCAAAAGTGGCTTAGAAATGGCCAAAAATGGCTTCAGAAAGGGTTTGCAATGATCAAAAATGGGTTAGAAATGGGCAACATTTGCTTCGAACAGGTTACAAGTCGGTAAAAACGGGTTGGCAATAGCCAAAAATGTCTTCAACCTGGGAAGGATATGGGCAAAAGCGGGTTACCAATGACCAGAAATGGCTTAGAAATGGCCAAAAAAGCCTTCCAACAGGTTAGAAGATGGTAAAATGGGTTGGAAATATCCAAAGATGGCTTGAAACTGGGAAAGATACGAGCAAAAAAGGGATAGAAATGGCCAGAAATGTCTTGGGAATGGTCAAAAATGGCTAAAAACAGATTAGAAGTGGGAAAAAACGGGTTGGAAATAGCCAAAAATGTCTCAGAAAGTGTCAAAACTGGCTTCAGAAAGGATAGAAGTGGGTAAAACTGGCTTAGAAATGGCCAAAAATGGCATCAGAAAGGGAGAGAAATGGGCAAAAGTGGCTTCAGAAAGGGTTTGCAGTGATCAAAAATGGGTTAGAAATGGGCAACATTTGCTTCGAACAGGTTACAAGTCGGTAAAAACGGGTTGGCAATAGCCAAAAATGTCTTCAACCTGGGAAGGATATGGGCAAAAGCGGGTTACCAATGACCAGAAATGGCTTAGAAATGGCCAAAAAAGCCTTCCAACAGGTTAGAAGTGGGAAAAATGGGTTGGAAATATCCAAACATGGCTTGAAACTGGGAAAGATACGAGCAAAAAAGGGATAGAAATGGCCAGAAATGTCTTGGGAATGGTCAAAAATGGCTAAAACCAGGTTAGAAGTGGGAAAAAAATGGGTTGGCAATAGCCAAAAATGCCTCAGAAAGAGTCAAGACAGCCTTCAGAAAGGATAGAAGTGTGTAAAACTGGCTTAGAAATGGACAAAAATGTCTTCAGAAAGGGTTTGCAATGATCAAAAATGGGTTAGAATTGGGCAACTTTTGCTTCGAACAGGTTACAAGTCGGTAAAAACGGGTTGGCAATAGCCAAAAATGTCTTCAACCTGGGAAGGATATGGGCAAAAGCGGGTTACCAATGACCAGAAATGGCTTAGAAATGGCCAAAAAAGCCTTCCAACAGGTTAGAAGTGGGAAAAATGGGTTGGAAATATCCAAACATGGCTTGAAACTGGGAAAGATACGAGCAAAAAAGGGATAGAAATGGCCAGTAATGTCTTGGTGATGGTCAAAAATGGCTACAAACAGATTAGAAGTGGGAAAAAATGGGTTGGCAATAGCCAAAAATGCCTCAGAAAGTTTCAAAACTGGCTTCAGAAAGGATAGAAGTGGGTAAAACTGGCTTAGAAATGGCCAAAAATGTCTTCAGAAAGGGTGAGAAATGGGCAAAAGTGGCTTAGAAATGGCCAAAAATGGCTTCAGAAAGGGTTTGCAATGATCAAAAATGGGTTAGAAATGGGCAACATTTGCTTCGAACAGGTTACAAGTCGGTAAAAACGGGTTGGCAATAGCCAAAAATGTCTTCAACCTGGGAAGGATATGGGCAAAAGCGGGTTACCAATGACCAGAAATGGCTTAGAAATGGCCAAAAAAGCCTTCCAACAGGTTAGAAGATGGTAAAATGGGTTGGAAATATCCAAAGATGGCTTGAAACTGGGAAAGATACGAGCAAAAAAGGGATAGAAATGGCCAGAAATGTCTTGGGAATGGTCAAAAATGGCTAAAAACAGATTAGAAGTGGGAAAAAACGGGTTGGAAATAGCCAAAAATGTCTCAGAAAGTGTCAAAACTGGCTTCAGAAAGGATAGAAGTGGGTAAAACTGGCTTAGAAATGGCCAAAAATGGCATCAGAAAGGGAGAGAAATGGGCAAAAGTGGCTTCAGAAAGGGTTTGCAGTGATCAAAAATGGGTTAGAAATGGGCAACATTTGCTTCGAACAGGTTACAAGTCGGTAAAAACGGGTTGGCAATAGCCAAAAATGTCTTCAACCTGGGAAGGATATGGGCAAAAGCGGGTTACCAATGACCAGAAATGGCTTAGAAATGGCCAAAAAAGCCTTCCAACAGGTTAGAAGTGGGAAAAATGGGTTGGAAATATCCAAACATGGCTTGAAACTGGGAAAGATACGAGCAAAAAAGGGATAGAAATGGCCAGAAATGTCTTGGGAATGGTCAAAAATGGCTAAAACCAGGTTAGAAGTGGGAAAAAAATGGGTTGGCAATAGCCAAAAATGCCTCAGAAAGAGTCAAGACAGCCTTCAGAAAGGATAGAAGTGTGTAAAACTGGCTTAGAAATGGACAAAAATGTCTTCAGAAAGGGTTTGCAATGATCAAAAATGGGTTAGAATTGGGCAACTTTTGCTTCGAACAGGTTACAAGTCGGTAAAAACGGGTTGGCAATAGCCAAAAATGTCTTCAACCTGGGAAGGATATGGGCAAAAGCGGGTTACCAATGACCAGAAATGGCTTAGAAATGGCCAAAAAAGCCTTCCAACAGGTTAGAAGTGGGTAAAATGGGTTGGAAATATCCAAAGATGGCTTGAAACTGGGAAAGATACGAGCAAAAAAGGGATAGAAATGGCCAGAAATGTCTTGGGAATGGTCAAAAATGGCTAAAAACAGATTAGAAGTGGGAAAAAACGGGTTGGAAATAGCCAAAAATGTCTCAGAAAGTGTCAAAACTGGCTTCAGAAAGGATAGAAGTGGGTAAAGCTGGCTTAGAAATGGCCAAAAATGGCTTCAGAAAGGGAGAGAAATGGGCAAAAGTGGCTTAGAAATGGCCAAAAATGGCTTCAGAAAGGGTTTGCAATGATCAAAAATGGGTTAGAAATGGGCAACATTTGCTTCGAACAGGTTACAAGTCGGTAAAAACGGGTTGGCAATAGCCAAAAATGTCTTCGACCTGGGAAGGATATGGGCAAAAGCGGGTTACCAATGACCAGAAATGGCTTAGAAATGGCCAAAAAAGCCTTCCAACAGGTTAGAAGTGGGTAAAATGGGTTGGAAATATCCAAACATGGCTTGAAACTGGGAAAGATATGAGCAAAAAAGGGATAGAAATGGCCAGAAATGTCTTGGGAATGGTCAAAAATGGCTAAAACCAGGTTAGAAGTGGGAAAAAAATGGGTTGGCAATAGCCAAAAATGCCTCAGAAAGAGTCAAGACAGCCTTCAGAAAGGATAGAAGTGTGTAAAACTGGCTTAGAAATGGACAAAAATGTCTTCAGAAAGGGTTTGCAATGATCAAAAATGGGTTAGAATTGGGCAACTTTTGCTTCGAACAGGTTACAAGTCGGTAAAAACGGGTTGGCAATAGCCAAAAATGTCTTCAACCTGGGAAGGATATGGGCAAAAGCGTTTTAATAATGATCAGAAATGGCTTAGAAATGGCCAAAAAAGCCTTCCAACAGGTTAGAAGTGGGTAAAATGGGTTGGAAATATCCAAACATGGCTTGAAACTGGGAAAGATACGAGCAAAAAAGGGATAGAAATGGCCAGAAATGTCTTGGGAATGGTCAAAAATGGCTACAAACAGGTTAGAAGTGGGAAAAAATGGGTTGGCAATAGCCAAAAAATGCCTCAGAAAGAGTCAAGACAGCCTTCAGAAAGGATAGAAGTGGGTAAAACTGGCTTAGAAATGGCCAAAAATGTCTTCAGAAAGGGAGAGAAATGGGCAAAAGTGGCTTCAGAAAGGGTTTGCAGTGATCAAAAATGGGTTAGAAATGGGCAACATTTGCTTCGAACAGGTTACAAGTCGGTAAAAACGGGTTGGCAATAGCCAAAAATGTCTTCAACCTGGGAAGGATATGGGCAAAAGCGGGTTACCAATGACCAGAAATGGCTTAGAAATGGCCAAAAAAAGCCTTCCAACAGGTTAGAAGTGGGTAAAATGGGTTGGAAATATCCAAACATGGCTTGAAACTGGGAAAGATATGAGCAAAAAAGGGATAGAAATGGCCAGAAATGTCTTGGGAATGGTCAAAAATGGCTAAAACCAGGTTAGAAGTGGGAAAAAAATGGGTTGGCAATAGCCAAAAATGCCTCAGAAAGAGTCAAGACAGCCTTCAGAAAGGATAGAAGTGTGTAAAACTGGCTTAGAAATGGACAAAAATGTCTTCAGAAAGGGTTTGCAATGATCAAAAATGGGTTAGAATTGGGCAACTTTTGCTTCGAACAGGTTACAAGTCGGTAAAAACGGGTTGGCAATAGCCAAAAATGTCTTCAACCTGGGAAGGATATGGGCAAAAGCGGGTTACCAATGACCAGAAATGGCTTAGAAATGGCCAAAAAAGCCTTCCAACAGGTTAGAAGATGGTAAAATGGGTTGGAAATATCCAAAGATGGCTTGAAACTGGGAAAGATACGAGCAAAAAAGGGATAGAAATGGCCAGAAATGTCTTGGGAATGGTCAAAAATGGCTAAAAACAGATTAGAAGTGGGAAAAAACGGGTTGGAAATAGCCAAAAATGTCTCAGAAAGTGTCAAAACTGGCTTCAGAAAGGATAGAAGTGGGTAAAACTGGCTTAGAAATGGCCAAAAATGGCTTCAGAAAGGGAGAGAAATGGGCAAAAGTGGCTTAGAAATGGCCAAAAATGGCTTCAGAAAGGGTTTGCAATGATCAAAAATGGGTTAGAAATGGGCAACATTTGCTTCGAACAGGTTACAAGTCGGTAAAAACGGGTTGGCAATAGCCAAAAATGTCTTCAACCTGGGAAGGATATGGGCAAAAGCGGGTTACCAATGACCAGAAATGGCTTAGAAATGGCCAAAAAAGCCTTCCAACAGGTTAGAAGTGGGTAAAATGGGTTGGAAATATCCAAACATGGCTTGAAACTGGGAAAGATATGAGCAAAAAAGGGATAGAAATGGCCAGAAATGTCTTGGGAATGGTCAAAAATGGCTAAAACCAGGTTAGAAGTGGGAAAAAAATGGGTTGGCAATAGCCAAAAATGCCTCAGAAAGAGTCAAGACAGCCTTCAGAAAGGATAGAAGTGTGTAAAACTGGCTTAGAAATGGACAAAAATGTCTTCAGAAAGGGTTTGCAATGATCAAAAATGGGTTAGAATTGGGCAACTTTTGCTTCGAACAGGTTACAAGTCGGTAAAAACGGGTTGGCAATAGCCAAAAATGTCTTCAACCTGGGAAGGATATGGGCAAAAGCGTTTTAATAATGATCAGAAATGGCTTAGAAATGGCCAAAAAAGCCTTCCAACAGGTTAGAAGTGGGTAAAATGGGTTGGAAATATCCAAACATGGCTTGAAACTGGGAAAGATACGAGCAAAAAAGGGATAGAAATGGCCAGAAATGTCTTGGGAATGGTCAAAAATGGCTACAAACAGGTTAGAAGTGGGAAAAAATGGGTTGGCAATAGCCAAAAAATGCCTCAGAAAGAGTCAAGACAGCCTTCAGAAAGGATAGAAGTGGGTAAAACTGGCTTAGAAATGGCCAAAAATGTCTTCAGAAAGGGAGAGAAATGGGCAAAAGTGGCTTCAGAAAGGGTTTGCAGTGATCAAAAATGGGTTAGAAATGGGCAACATTTGCTTCGAACAGGTTACAAGTCGGTAAAAACGGGTTGGCAATAGCCAAAAATGTCTTCAACCTGGGAAGGATATGGGCAAAAGCGTTTTAATAATGATCAGAAATGGCTAGAAATGGCCAAAAAAGCCTTCCAACAGGTTAGAAGTGGGTAAAATGGGTTGGAAATATCCAAACATGGCTTGAAACTGGGAAAGATACGAGCAAAAAAGGGGTAGAAATGGCCAGAAATGTCTTGGGAATGGTCAAAAATGGCTACAAACAGGTTAGAAGTGGGAAAAAATGGGTTGGCAATAGCCAAAAATGTCTCAGAAAGTGTCAAAACTGGCTTCAGAAAGGATAGAAGTGGGTAAAACTGGCTTAGAAATGGCCAAAAATGTCTTCAGAAAGGGAGAGAAATGGGCAAAAGTGGCTTGGAAATGGCCAAAAATGGCTTCAGAAAGGGTTTGCAATGATCAAAAATGGGTTAGAAATGGGCAACATTTGCTTCGAACAGGTTACAAGTCGGTAAAAACAGGTTGGCAATAGCCAAAAATGTCTTGGACCTGGGAAGGATATGGGCAAAAGCGGGTTACCAATGACCAGAAATGGCTTAGAAATGGCCAAAAAAGCCTTCCAACAGGTTAGAAGTGGGTAAAATGGGTTGGAAATATCCAAAGATGGCCTGAAACTGGGAAAGATACGAGCAAAAAAGGGATAGAAATGGCCAGAAATGTCATAGGAATGGTCAAAAATGGCTAAAAACAGATTAGAAGTGGGAAAAAATGGGTTGGAAATAGCCAAAAATGTCTCAGAAAGTGTCAAAACTGGCTTCAGAAAGGATAGAAGTGGGTAAAACTGGCTTAGAAATGGCCAAAAATGTCTTCAGAAAGGGATAGAAATGGGCAAAAGTGGCTTAGAAATGGCCAAAAATGGCTCAGAAAGGGTTTGCAATGATCAAAAATGGGTTAGAAATGGGCAACATTTGCTTCGAACAGGTTACAAGTCGGTAAAAACGGGTTGGCAATAGCCAAAAATGTCTTCAACCTGGGAAGGATATGGGCAAAAGCGGGTTACCAATGACCAGAAATGGCTTAGAAATGGCCAAAAAAGCCTTCCAACAGGTTAGAAGTGGGTAAAATGGGTTGGAAATATCCAAAGATGGCTTGAAACTGGGAAAGATACGAGCAAAAAAGGGATAGAAATGGCCAGAAATGTCTTGGGAATGGTCAAAAATGGCTAAAAACAGATTAGAAGTGGGAAAAAACGGGTTGGAAATAGCCAAAAATGTCTCAGAAAGTGTCAAGACAGCCTTCAGAAAGGATAGAAGTGGGTAAAACTGGCTTAGAAATGGCCAAAAATGTCTTCAGAAAGGGAGAGAAATGGGCAAAAGTGGCTTCAGAAAGGGTTTGCAGTGATCAAAAATGGGTTAGAAATGGGCAACATTTGCTTCGAACAGGTTACAAGTCGGTAAAAACGGGTTGGCAATAGCCAAAAATGTCTTCAACCTGGGAAGGATATGGGCAAAAGCGGGTTACCAATGACCAGAAATGGCTTAGAAATGGCCAAAAAAGCCTTCCAACAGGTTAGAAGTGGGTAAAATGGGTTGGAAATATCCAAAGATGGCTTGAACCTGGGAAAGATACGAGCAAAAATGGATAGAAATGGCCAGAAATGTCATAGGAATGGTCAAAAATGGCTACAAACAGGTTAGAAGTGGGAAAAAAATGGGTTGGCAATAGCCAAAAATGCCTCAGAAAGTGTCAAGACAGCCTTCAGAAAGGATAGAAGTGGGTAAAACTGGCTTAGAAATGGCCAAAAATGTCTTCAGAAAGGGAGAGAAATGGGCAAAAGTGGCTTAGAAATGGCCAAAAATGGCCTCAGAAAGGGTTTGCAATGATCAAAAATGGGTTAGAAATGGGCAACATTTGCTTCGAACAGGTTACAAGTCGGTAAAAACGGGTTGGCAATAGCCAAAAATGTCTTCAACCTGGGAAGGATATGGGCAAAAGCGGGTTACCAATGACCAGAAATGGCTTAGAAATGGCCAAAAAAGCCTTCCAACAGGTTAGAAGTGGGTAAAATGGGTTGGAAATATCCAAAGATGGCTTGAAACTGGGAAAGATACGAGCAAAAAAGGGATAGAAATGGCCAGAAATGTCATAGGGAATGGTCAAAAATGGCTAAAACCAGGTTAGAAGTGGGAAAAAATGGGTTGGCAATAGCCAAAAATGTCTCAGAAAGAGTCAAGACAGCCTTCAGAAAGGATAGAAGTGGGTAAAACTGGCTTAGAAATGGCCAAAAATGTCTTCAGAAAGGGAGAGAAATGGGCAAAAGTGGCTTAGAAATGGCCAAAAATGGCTTCAGAAAGGGTTTGCAATGATCAAAAATGGGTTAGAAATGGGCAACATTTGCTTCGAACAGGTTACAAGTCGGTAAAAACGGGTTGGCAATAGCCAAAAATGTCTTCAACCTGGGAAGGATATGGGCAAAAGCGGGTTACCAATGACCAGAAATGGCTTAGAAATGGCCAAAAAAGCCTTCCAACAGGTTAGAAGTGGGTAAAATGGGTTGGAAATATCCAAAGATGGCTTGAAACTGGGAAAGATACGAGCAAAAAAGGGATAGAAATGGCCAGAAATGTCTTGGAATGGTCAAAAATGGCTACAAACAGGTTAGAAGTGTGAAAAAAATGGGTTGGCAATAGCCAAAAATGTCTCAGAAAGAGTCAAGACAGCCTTCAGAAAGGATAGAAGTGGGTAAAACTGGCTTAGAAATGGCCAAAAATGTCTTCAGAAAGGGAGAGAAATGGGCAAAAGTGGCTTAGAAATGGCCAAAAATGGCTTCAGAAAGGGTTTGCAATGATCAAAAATGGGTTAGAAATGGGCAACATTTGCTTCGAACAGGTTACAAGTCGGTAAAAACGGGTTGGCAATAGCCAAAAATGTCTTCAACCTGGGAAGGATATGGGCAAAAGCGGGTTACCAATGACCAGAAATGGCTTAGAAATGGCCAAAAAAGCCTTCCAACAGGTTAGAAGTGGGTAAAATGGGTTGGAAATATCCAAACATGGCTTGAAACTGGGAAAGATACGAGCAAAAAAGGGATAGAAATGGCCAGAAATGTCTTGGGAATGGTCAAAAATGGCTACAAACAGGTTAGAAGTGGGAAAAAATGGGTTGGCAATAGCCAAAAATGCCTCAGAAAGAGTCAAGACAGCCTTCAGAAAGGATAGAAGTGGGTAAAACTGGCTTAGAAATGGCCAAAAATGTCTTCAGAAAGGGAGAGAAATGGGCAAAAGTGGCTTAGAAATGGCCAAAAATGGCTTCAGAAAGGGTTTGCAATGATCAAAAATGGGTTAGAAATGGGCAACATTTGCTTCGAACAGGTTACAAGTCGGTAAAAACGGGTTGGCAATAGCCAAAAATGTCTTCAACCTGGGAAGGATATGGGCAAAAGCGGGTTACCAATGACCAGAAATGGCTTAGAAATGGCCAAAAAAGCCTTCCAACAGGTTAGAAGTGGGTAAAATGGGTTGGAAATATCCAAACATGGCTTGAAACTGGGAAAGATACGAGCAAAAAAGGGATAGAAATGGCCAGAAATGTCTTGGGAATGGTCAAAAATGGCTACAAACAGGTTAGAAGTGGGAAAAAATGGGTTGGCAATAGCCAAAAATGCCTCAGAAAGAGTCAAGACAGCTTCAGAAAGGATAGAAGTGGGTAAAACTGGCTTAGAAATGGCCAAAAATGTCTTCAGAAAGGGAGAGAAATGGGCAAAAGTGGCTTAGAAATGGCCAAAAATGGCTTCAGAAAGGGTTTGCAATGATCAAAAATGGGTTAGAAATGGGCAACATTTGCTTCGAACAGGTTACAAGTCGGTAAAAACGGGTTGGCAATAGCCAAAAATGTCTTCAACCTGGGAAGGATATGGGCAAAAGCGGGTTACCAATGACCAGAAATGGCTTAGAAATGGCCAAAAAAGCCTTCCAACAGGTTAGAAGTGGGTAAAATGGGTTGGAAATATCCAAAGATGGCTTGAAACTGGGAAAGATACGAGCAAAAAAGGGATAGAAATGGCCAGAAATGTCTTGGGAATGGTCAAAAATGGCTACAAACAGGTTAGAAGTGGGAAAAAATGGGTTGGCAATAGCCAAAAATGCCTCAGAAAGAGTCAAGACAGCCTTCAGAAAGGATAGAAGTGGGTAAAACTGGCTTAGAAATGGCCAAAAATGTCTTCAGAAAGGGAGAGAAATGGGCAAAAGTGGCTTAGAAATGGCCAAAAATGGCTTCAGAAAGGGTTTGCAATGATCAAAAATGGGTTAGAAATGGGCAACATTTGCTTCGAACAGGTTACAAGTCGGTAAAAACGGGTTGGCAATAGCCAAAAATGTCTTCAACCTGGGAAGGATATGGGCAAAAGCGGGTTACCAATGACCAGAAATGGCTTAGAAATGGCCAAAAAAGCCTTCCAACAGGTTAGAAGTGGGTAAAATGGGTTGGAAATATCCAAAGATGGCTTGAAACTGGGAAAGATACGAGCAAAAAAGGGATAGAAATGGCCAGAAATGTCTTGGGAATGGTCAAAAATGGCTACAAACAGGTTAGAAGTGGGAAAAAATGGGTTGGCAATAGCCAAAAATGCCTCAGAAAGAGTCAAGACAGCCTTCAGAAAGGATAGAAGTGGGTAAAACTGGCTTAGAAATGGCCAAAAATGTCTTCAGAAAGGGAGAGAAATGGGCAAAAGTGGCTTAGAAATGGCCAAAAATGGCTTCAGAAAGGGTTTGCAATGATCAAAAATGGGTTAGAAATGGGCAACATTTGCTTCGAACAGGTTACAAGTCGGTAAAAACGGGTTGGCAATAGCCAAAAATGTCTTCAACCTGGGAAGGATATGGGCAAAAGCGGGTTACCAATGACCAGAAATGGCTTAGAAATGGCCAAAAAAGCCTTCCAACAGGTTAGAAGTGGGTAAAATGGGTTGGAAATATCCAAAGATGGCTTGAAACTGGGAAAGATATGAGCAAAAAAGGGATAGAAATGGCCAGAAATGTCTTGGGAATGGTCAAAAATGGCTACAAACAGGTTAGAAGTGGGAAAAAATGGGTTGGCAATAGCCAAAAATGTCCTCAGAAAGAGTCAAGACAGCCTTCAGAAAGGATAGAAGTGGGTAAAACTGGCTTAGAAATGGCCAAAAATGTCTTCAGAAAGGGAGAGAAATGGGCAAAAGTGGCTTAGAAATGGCCAAAAATGGCTTCAGAAAGGGTTTGCAATGATCAAAAATGGGTTAGAAATGGGCAACATTTGCTTCGAACAGGTTACAAGTCGGTAAAAACGGGTTGGCAATAGCCAAAAATGTCTTCAACCTGGGAAGGATATGGGCAAAAGCGGGTTACCAATGACCAGAAATGGCTTAGAAATGGCCAAAAAAGCCTTCCAACAGGTTAGAAGTGGGTAAAATGGGTTGGAAATATCCAAAGATGGCCTGAAACTGGGAAAGATATGAGCAAAAAAGGGATAGAAATGGCCAGAAATGTCTTGGGAATGGTCAAAAATGGCTACAAACAGGTTAGAAGTGGGAAAAAATGGGTTGGCAATAGCCAAAAATGCCTCAGAAAGAGTCAAGACAGCCTTCAGAAAGGATAGAAGTGGGTAAAACTGGCTTAGAAATGGCCAAAAATGTCTTCAGAAAGGGAGAGAAATGGGCAAAAGTGGCTTAGAAATGGCCAAAAATGGCTTCAGAAAGGGTTTGCAATGATCAAAAATGGGTTAGAAATGGGCAACATTTGCTTCGAACAGGTTACAAGTCGGTAAAAACGGGTTGGCAATAGCCAAAAATGTCTTCAACCTGGGAAGGATATGGGCAAAAGCGGGTTACCAATGACCAGAAATGGCTTAGAAATGGCCAAAAAAGCCTTCCAACAGGTTAGAAGTGGGTAAAATGGGTTGGAAATATCCAAAGATGGCTTGAAACTGGGAAAGATACTGAGCAAAAAAGGGATAGAAATGGCCAGAAATGTCTTGGGAATGGTCAAAAATGGCTACAAACAGGTTAGAAGTGGGAAAAAATGGGTTGGCAATAGCCAAAAATGTCCTCAGAAAGAGTCAAGACAGCCTTCAGAAAGGATAGAAGTGGGTAAAACTGGCTTAGAAATGGCCAAAAATGTCTTCAGAAAGGGAGAGAAATGGGCAAAAGTGGCTTAGAAATGGCCAAAAATGGCTTCAGAAAGGGTTTGCAATGATCAAAAATGGGTTAGAAATGGGCAACATTTGCTTCGAACAGGTTACAAGTCGGTAAAAACGGGTTGGCAATAGCCAAAAATGTCTTCAACCTGGGAAGGATATGGGCAAAAGCGGGTTACCAATGACCAGAAATGGCTTAGAAATGGCCAAAAAAGCCTTCCAACAGGTTAGAAGTGGGTAAAATGGGTTGGAAATATCCAAAGATGGCTTGAAACTGGGAAAGATATGAGCAAAAAAGGGATAGAAATGGCCAGAAATGTCTTGGGAATGGTCAAAAATGGCTACAAACAGGTTAGAAGTGGGAAAAAATGGGTTGGCAATAGCCAAAAATGTCCTCAGAAAGAGTCAAGACAGCCTTCAGAAAGGATAGAAGTGGGTAAAACTGGCTTAGAAATGGCCAAAAATGTCTTCAGAAAGGGAGAGAAATGGGCAAAAGTGGCTTAGAAATGGCCAAAAATGGCTTCAGAAAGGGTTTGCAATGATCAAAAATGGGTTAGAAATGGGCAACATTTGCTTCGAACAGGTTACAAGTCGGTAAAAACGGGTTGGCAATAGCCAAAAATGTCTTCAACCTGGGAAGGATATGGGCAAAAGCGGGTTACCAATGACCAGAAATGGCTTAGAAATGGCCAAAAAAGCCTTCCAACAGGTTAGAAGTGGGTAAAATGGGTTGGAAATATCCAAAGCATGGCTTGAAACTGGGAAAGATATGAGCAAAAAAGGGATAGAAATGGCCAGAAATGTCTTGGGAATGGTCAAAAATGGCTACAAACAGGTTAGAAGTGGGAAAAAATGGGTTGGCAATAGCCAAAAATGCCTCAGAAAGAGTCAAGACAGCCTTCAGAAAGGATAGAAGTGGGTAAAACTGGCTTAGAAATGGCCAAAATGTCTTCAGAAAGGGAGAGAAATGGGCAAAAGTGGCTTAGAAATGGCCAAAAATGGCTTCAGAAAGGGTTTGCAATGATCAAAAATGGGTTAGAAATGGGCAACATTTGCTTCGAACAGGTTACAAGTCGGTAAAAACGGGTTGGCAATAGCCAAAAATGTCTTCAACCTGGGAAGGATATGGGCAAAAGCGGGTTACCAATGACCAGAAATGGCTTAGAAATGGCCAAAAAAGCCTTCCAACAGGTTAGAAGTGGGTAAAATGGGTTGGAAATATCCAAAGATGGCTTGAAACTGGGAAAGATATGAGCAAAAAAGGGATAGAAATGGCCAGAAATGTCTTGGGAATGGTCAAAAATGGCTACAAACAGGTTAGAAGTGGGAAAAAATGGGTTGGCAATAGCCAAAAATGCCTCAGAAAGAGTCAAGACAGCCTTCAGAAAGGATAGAAGTGGGTAAAACTGGCTTAGAAATGGCCAAAAATGTCTTCAGAAAGGGAGAGAAATGGGCAAAAGTGGCTTAGAAATGGCCAAAATGGCTTCAGAAAGGGTTTGCAATGATCAAAAATGGGTTAGAAATGGGCAACATTTGCTTCGAACAGGTTACAAGTCGGTAAAAACGGGTTGGCAATAGCCAAAAATGTCTTCAACCTGGGAAGGATATGGGCAAAAGCGGGTTACCAATGACCAGAAATGGCTTAGAAATGGCCAAAAAAGCCTTCCAACAGGTTAGAAGTGGGTAAAATGGGTTGGAAATATCCAAAGATGGCCTGAAACTGGGAAAGATATGAGCAAAAAAGGGATAGAAATGGCCAGAAATGTCTTGGGAATGGTCAAAAATGGCTACAAACAGGTTAGAAGTGGGAAAAAAATGGGTTGGCAATAGCCAAAAATGCCTCAGAAAGAGTCAAGACAGCCTTCAGAAAGGATAGAAGTGGGTAAAACTGGCTTAGAAATGGCCAAAAATGTCTTCAGAAAGGGAGAGAAATGGGCAAAAGTGGCTTAGAAATGGCCAAAAATGGCTTCAGAAAGGGTTTGCAATGATCAAAAATGGGTTAGAAATGGGCAACATTTGCTTCGAACAGGTTACAAGTCGGTAAAAACGGGTTGGCAATAGCCAAAAATGTCTTCAACCTGGGAAGGATATGGGCAAAAGCGGGTTACCAATGACCAGAAATGGCTTAGAAATGGCCAAAAAAGCCTTCCAACAGGTTAGAAGTGGGTAAAATGGGTTGGAAATATCCAAAGATGGCTTGAAACTGGGAAAGATATGAGCAAAAAAGGGATAGAAATGGCCAGAAATGTCTTGGGAATGGTCAAAAATGGCTACAAACAGGTTAGAAGTGGGAAAAAATGGGTTGGCAATAGCCAAAAATGCCTCAGAAAGAGTCAAGACAGCCTTCAGAAAGGATAGAAGTGGGTAAAACTGGCTTAGAAATGGCCAAAAATGTCTTCAGAAAGGGAGAGAAATGGGCAAAAGTGGCTTAGAAATGGCCAAAAATGGCTTCAGAAAGGGTTTGCAATGATCAAAAATGGGTTAGAAATGGGCAACATTTGCTTCGAACAGGTTACAAGTCGGTAAAAACGGGTTGGCAATAGCCAAAAATGTCTTCAACCTGGGAAGGATATGGGCAAAAGCGGGTTACCAATGACCAGAAATGGCTTAGAAATGGCCAAAAAAGCCTTCCAACAGGTTAGAAGTGGGTAAAATGGGTTGGAAATATCCAAACATGGCTTGAAACTGGGAAAGATATGAGCAAAAAAGGGATAGAAATGGCCAGAAATGTCTTGGGAATGGTCAAAAATGGCTACAAACAGGTTAGAAGTGGGAAAAAATGGGTTGGCAATAGCCAAAAATGCCTCAGAAAGAGTCAAGACAGCCTTCAGAAAGGATAGAAGTGGGTAAAACTGGCTTAGAAATGGCCAAAAATGTCTTCAGAAAGGGAGAGAAATGGGCAAAAGTGGCTTAGAAATGGCCAAAAATGGCTTCAGAAAGGGTTTGCAATGATCAAAAATGGGTTAGAAATGGGCAACATTTGCTTCGAACAGGTTACAAGTCGGTAAAAACGGGTTGGCAATAGCCAAAAATGTCTTCAACCTGGGAAGGATATGGGCAAAAGCGGGTTACCAATGACCAGAAATGGCTTAGAAATGGCCAAAAAAGCCTTCCAACAGGTTAGAAGTGGGTAAAATGGGTTGGAAATATCCAAACATGGCTTGAAACTGGGAAAGATATGAGCAAAAAAGGGATAGAAATGGCCAGAAATGTCTTGGGAATGGTCAAAAATGGCTACAAACAGGTTAGAAGTGGGAAAAAATGGGTTGGCAATAGCCAAAAATGTCTCAGAAAGAGTCAAGACAGCCTTCAGAAAGGATAGAAGTGGGTAAAACTGGCTTAGAAATGGCCAAAAATGTCTTCAGAAAGGGAGAGAAATGGGCAAAAGTGGCTTAGAAATGGCCAAAAATGGCTTCAGAAAGGGTTTGCAATGATCAAAAATGGGTTAGAAATGGGCAACATTTGCTTCGAACAGGTTACAAGTCGGTAAAAACGGGTTGGCAATAGCCAAAAATGTCTTCAACCTGGGAAGGATATGGGCAAAAGCGGGTTACCAATGACCAGAAATGGCTTAGAAATGGCCAAAAAAGCCTTCCAACAGGTTAGAAGTGGGTAAAATGGGTTGGAAATATCCAAAGATGGCTTGAAACTGGGAAAGATATGAGCAAAAAAGGGATAGAAATGGCCAGAAATGTCTTGGGAATGGTCAAAAATGGCTACAAACAGGTTAGAAGTGGGAAAAAATGGGTTGGCAATAGCCAAAAATGCCTCAGAAAGAGTCAAGACAGCCTTCAGAAAGGATAGAAGTGGGTAAAACTGGCTTAGAAATGGCCAAAAATGTCTTCAGAAAGGGAGAGAAATGGGCAAAAGTGGCTTAGAAATGGCCAAAAATGGCTTCAGAAAGGGTTTGCAATGATCAAAAATGGGTTAGAAATGGGCAACATTTGCTTCGAACAGGTTACAAGTCGGTAAAAACGGGTTGGCAATAGCCAAAAATGTCTTCAACCTGGGAAGGATATGGGCAAAAGCGGGTTACCAATGACCAGAAATGGCTTAGAAATGGCCAAAAAAGCCTTCCAACAGGTTAGAAGTGGGTAAAATGGGTTGGAAATATCCAAAGATGGCTTGAAACTGGGAAAGATATGAGCAAAAAAGGGATAGAAATGGCCAGAAATGTCTTGGGAATGGTCAAAAATGGCTACAAACAGGTTAGAAGTGGGAAAAAATGGGTTGGCAATAGCCAAAAATGCTCAGAAAGAGTCAAGACAGCCTTCAGAAAGGATAGAAGTGGGTAAAACTGGCTTAGAAATGGCCAAAAATGTCTTCAGAAAGGGAGAGAAATGGGCAAAAGTGGCTTAGAAATGGCCAAAAATGGCTTCAGAAAGGGTTTGCAATGATCAAAAATGGGTTAGAAATGGGCAACATTTGCTTCGAACAGGTTACAAGTCGGTAAAAACGGGTTGGCAATAGCCAAAAATGTCTTCAACCTGGGAAGGATATGGGCAAAAGCGGGTTACCAATGACCAGAAATGGCTTAGAAATGGCCAAAAAAGCCTTCCAACAGGTTAGAAGTGGGTAAAATGGGTTGGAAATATCCAAACATGGCTTGAAACTGGGAAAGATATGAGCAAAAAAGGGATAGAAATGGCCAGAAATGTCTTGGGAATGGTCAAAAATGGCTACAAACAGGTTAGAAGTGGGAAAAAATGGTTGGCAATAGCCAAAAATGTCTCAGAAAGAGTCAAGACAGCCTTCAGAAAGGATAGAAGTGGGTAAAACTGGCTTAGAAATGGCCAAAAATGTCTTCAGAAAGGGAGAGAAATGGGCAAAAGTGGCTTAGAAATGGCCAAAAATGGCTTCAGAAAGGGTTTGCAATGATCAAAAATGGGTTAGAAATGGGCAACATTTGCTTCGAACAGGTTACAAGTCGGTAAAAACGGGTTGGCAATAGCCAAAAATGTCTTCAACCTGGGAAGGATATGGGCAAAAGCGGGTTACCAATGACCAGAAATGGCTTAGAAATGGCCAAAAAAGCCTTCCAACAGGTTAGAAGTGGGTAAAATGGGTTGGAAATATCCAAACATGGCTTGAAACTGGGAAAGATATGAGCAAAAAAGGGATAGAAATGGCCAGAAATGTCTTGGGAATGGTCAAAAATGGCTACAAACAGGTTAGAAGTGGGAAAAAATGGGTTGGCAATAGCCAAAAATGCCTCAGAAAGAGTCAAGACAGCCTTCAGAAAGGATAGAAGTGGGTAAAACTGGCTTAGAAATGGCCAAAAATGTCTTCAGAAAGGGAGAGAAATGGGCAAAAGTGGCTTAGAAATGGCCAAAAATGGCTTCAGAAAGGGTTTGCAATGATCAAAAATGGGTTAGAAATGGGCAACATTTGCTTCGAACAGGTTACAAGTCGGTAAAAAACGGGTTGGCAATAGCCAAAAATGTCTTCAACCTGGGAAGGATATGGGCAAAAGCGGGTTACCAATGACCAGAAATGGCTTAGAAATGGCCAAAAAAGCCTTCCAACAGGTTAGAAGTGGGTAAAATGGGTTGGAAATATCCAAACATGGCTTGAAACTGGGAAAGATATGAGCAAAAAAGGGATAGAAATGGCCAGAAATGTCTTGGGAATGGTCAAAAATGGCTACAAACAGGTTAGAAGTGGGAAAAAATGGGTTGGCAATAGCCAAAAATGCCTCAGAAAGAGTCAAGACAGCCTTCAGAAAGGATAGAAGTGGGTAAAACTGGCTTAGAAATGGCCAAAAATGTCTTCAGAAAGGGAGAGAAATGGGCAAAAGTGGCTTAGAAATGGCCAAAAATGGCTTCAGAAAGGGTTTGCAATGATCAAAAATGGGTTAGAAATGGGCAACATTTGCTTCGAACAGGTTACAAGTCGGTAAAAACGGGTTGGCAATAGCCAAAAATGTCTTCAACCTGGGAAGGATATGGGCAAAAGCGGGTTACCAATGACCAGAAATGGCTTAGAAATGGCCAAAAAAGCCTTCCAACAGGTTAGAAGTGGGTAAAATGGGTTGGAAATATCCAAACATGGCTTGAAACTGGGAAAGATATGAGCAAAAAAGGGATAGAAATGGCCAGAAATGTCTTGGGAATGGTCAAAAATGGCTACAAACAGGTTAGAAGTGGGAAAAAATGGGTTGGCAATAGCCAAAAATGCCTCAGAAAGAGTCAAGACAGCCTTCAGAAAGGATAGAAGTGGGTAAAACTGGCTTAGAAATGGCCAAAAATGTCTTCAGAAAGGGAGAGAAATGGGCAAAAGTGGCTTAGAAATGGCCAAAAATGGCTTCAGAAAGGGTTTGCAATGATCAAAAATGGGTTAGAAATGGGCAACATTTGCTTCGAACAGGTTACAAGTCGGTAAAAACGGGTTGGCAATAGCCAAAAATGTCTTCAACCTGGGAAGGATATGGGCAAAAGCGGGTTACCAATGACCAGAAATGGCTTAGAAATGGCCAAAAAAGCCTTCCAACAGGTTAGAAGTGGGTAAAATGGGTTGGAAATATCCAAAGATGGCCTTGAAACTGGGAAAGATATGAGCAAAAAAGGGATAGAAATGGCCAGAAATGTCTTGGGAATGGTCAAAAATGGCTACAAACAGGTTAGAAGTGGGAAAAAATGGGTTGGCAATAGCCAAAAATGCCTCAGAAAGAGTCAAGACAGCCTTCAGAAAGGATAGAAGTGGGTAAAACTGGCTTAGAAATGGCCAAAAATGTCTTCAGAAAGGGAGAGAAATGGGCAAAAGTGGCTTAGAAATGGCCAAAAATGGCTTCAGAAAGGGTTTGCAATGATCAAAAATGGGTTAGAAATGGGCAACATTTGCTTCGAACAGGTTACAAGTCGGTAAAAACGGGTTGGCAATAGCCAAAAATGTCTTCAACCTGGGAAGGATATGGGCAAAAGCGGGTTACCAATGACCAGAAATGGCTTAGAAATGGCCAAAAAAGCCTTCCAACAGGTTAGAAGTGGGTAAAATGGGTTGGAAATATCCAAACATGGCTTGAAACTGGGAAAGATATGAGCAAAAAAGGGATAGAAATGGCCAGAAATGTCTTGGGAATGGTCAAAAATGGCTACAAACAGGTTAGAAGTGGGAAAAAATGGGTTGGCAATAGCCAAAAATGCCTCAGAAAGAGTCAAGACAGCCTTCAGAAAGGATAGAAGTGGGTAAAACTGGCTTAGAAATGGCCAAAAATGTCTTCAGAAAGGGAGAGAAATGGGCAAAAGTGGCTTAGAAATGGCCAAAAATGGCTTCAGAAAGGGTTGCAATGATCAAAAATGGGTTAGAAATGGGCAACATTTGCTTCGAACAGGTTACAAGTCGGTAAAAACGGGTTGGCAATAGCCAAAAATGTCTTCAACCTGGGAAGGATATGGGCAAAAGCGGGTTACCAATGACCAGAAATGGCTTAGAAATGGCCAAAAAAGCCTTCCAACAGGTTAGAAGTGGGTAAAATGGGTTGGAAATATCCAAACGATGGCTTGAAACTGGGAAAGATATGAGCAAAAAAGGGATAGAAATGGCCAGAAATGTCTTGGGAATGGTCAAAAATGGCTACAAACAGGTTAGAAGTGGGAAAAAATGGGTTGGCAATAGCCAAAAATGCCTCAGAAAGAGTCAAGACAGCCTTCAGAAAGGATAGAAGTGGGTAAAACTGGCTTAGAAATGGCCAAAAATGTCTTCAGAAAGGGAGAGAAATGGGCAAAAGTGGCTTAGAAATGGCCAAAAATGGCTTCAGAAAGGGTTTGCAATGATCAAAAATGGGTTAGAAATGGGCAACATTTGCTTCGAACAGGTTACAAGTCGGTAAAAACGGGTTGGCAATAGCCAAAAATGTCTTCAACCTGGGAAGGATATGGGCAAAAGCGGGTTACCAATGACCAGAAATGGCTTAGAAATGGCCAAAAAAGCCTTCCAACAGGTTAGAAGTGGGTAAAATGGGTTGGAAATATCCAAACATGGCTTGAAACTGGGAAAGATATGAGCAAAAAAGGGATAGAAATGGCCAGAAATGTCTTGGGAATGGTCAAAAATGGCTACAAACAGGTTAGAAGTGGGAAAAAATGGGTTGGCAATAGCCAAAAATGTCCTCAGAAAGAGTCAAGACAGCCTTCAGAAAGGATAGAAGTGGGTAAAACTGGCTTAGAAATGGCCAAAAATGTCTTCAGAAAGGGAGAGAAATGGGCAAAAGTGGCTTAGAAATGGCCAAAAATGGCTTCAGAAAGGTTTGCAATGATCAAAAATGGGTTAGAAATGGGCAACATTTGCTTCGAACAGGTTACAAGTCGGTAAAAACGGGTTGGCAATAGCCAAAAATGTCTTCAACCTGGGAAGGATATGGGCAAAAGCGGGTTACCAATGACCAGAAATGGCTTAGAAATGGCCAAAAAAGCCTTCCAACAGGTTAGAAGTGGGTAAAATGGGTTGGAAATATCCAAACATGGCTTGAAACTGGGAAAGATATGAGCAAAAAAGGGATAGAAATGGCCAGAAATGTCTTGGGAATGGTCAAAAATGGCTACAAACAGGTTAGAAGTGGGAAAAAATGGGTTGGCAATAGCCAAAAATGCCTCAGAAAGAGTCAAGACAGCCTTCAGAAAGGATAGAAGTGGGTAAAACTGGCTTAGAAATGGCCAAAAATGTCTTCAGAAAGGGAGAGAATGGGCAAAAGTGGCTTAGAAATGGCCAAAAATGGCTTCAGAAAGGGTTTGCAATGATCAAAAATGGGTTAGAAATGGGCAACATTTGCTTCGAACAGGTTACAAGTCGGTAAAAACGGGTTGGCAATAGCCAAAAATGTCTTCAACCTGGGAAGGATATGGGCAAAAGCGGGTTACCAATGACCAGAAATGGCTTAGAAATGGCCAAAAAAGCCTTCCAACAGGTTAGAAGTGGGTAAAATGGGTTGGAAATATCCAAAGCATGGCTTGAAACTGGGAAAGATATGAGCAAAAAAGGGATAGAAATGGCCAGAAATGTCTTGGGAATGGTCAAAAATGGCTACAAACAGGTTAGAAGTGGGAAAAAATGGGTTGGCAATAGCCAAAAATGCCTCAGAAAGAGTCAAGACAGCCTTCAGAAAGGATAGAAGTGGGTAAAACTGGCTTAGAAATGGCCAAAAATGTCTTCAGAAAGGGAGAGAAATGGGCAAAAGTGGCTTAGAAATGGCCAAAAATGGCTTCAGAAAGGGTTTGCAATGATCAAAAATGGGTTAGAAATGGGCAACATTTGCTTCGAACAGGTTACAAGTCGGTAAAAACGGGTTGGCAATAGCCAAAAATGTCTTCAACCTGGGAAGGATATGGGCAAAAGCGGGTTACCAATGACCAGAAATGGCTTAGAAATGGCCAAAAAAGCCTTCCAACAGGTTAGAAGTGGGTAAAATGGGTTGGAAATATCCAAACATGGCTTGAAACTGGGAAAGATATGAGCAAAAAAGGGATAGAAATGGCCAGAAATGTCTTGGGAATGGTCAAAATGGCTACAAACAGGTTAGAAGTGGGAAAAAATGGGTTGGCAATAGCCAAAAATGCCTCAGAAAGAGTCAAGACAGCCTTCAGAAAGGATAGAAGTGGGTAAAACTGGCTTAGAAATGGCCAAAAATGTCTTCAGAAAGGGAGAGAAATGGGCAAAAGTGGCTTAGAAATGGCCAAAAATGGCTTCAGAAAGGGTTTGCAATGATCAAAAATGGGTTAGAAATGGGCAACATTTGCTTCGAACAGGTTACAAGTCGGTAAAAACGGGTTGGCAATAGCCAAAAATGTCTTCAACCTGGGAAGGATATGGGCAAAAGCGGGTTACCAATGACCAGAAATGGCTTAGAAATGGCCAAAAAAGCCTTCCAACAGGTTAGAAGTGGGTAAAATGGGTTGGAAATATCCAAACATGGCTTGAAACTGGGAAAGATATGAGCAAAAAAGGGATAGAAATGGCCAGAAATGTCTTGGGAATGGTCAAAAATGGCTACAAACAGGTTAGAAGTGGGAAAAAATGGGTTGGCAATAGCCAAAAATGCCTCAGAAAGAGTCAAGACAGCCTTCAGAAAGGATAGAAGTGGGTAAAACTGGCTTAGAAATGGCCAAAAATGTCTTCAGAAAGGGAGAGAAATGGGCAAAAGTGGCTTAGAAATGGCCAAAATGGCTTCAGAAAGGGTTTGCAATGATCAAAAATGGGTTAGAAATGGGCAACATTTGCTTCGAACAGGTTACAAGTCGGTAAAAACGGGTTGGCAATAGCCAAAAATGTCTTCAACCTGGGAAGGATATGGGCAAAAGCGGGTTACCAATGACCAGAAATGGCTTAGAAATGGCCAAAAAAGCCTTCCAACAGGTTAGAAGTGGGTAAAATGGGTTGGAAATATCCAAACATGGCTTGAAACTGGGAAAGATATGAGCAAAAAGGGATAGAAATGGCCAGAAATGTCTTGGGAATGGTCAAAAATGGCTACAAACAGGTTAGAAGTGGGAAAAAATGGGTTGGCAATAGCCAAAAATGTCTCAGAAAGAGTCAAGACAGCCTTCAGAAAGGATAGAAGTGGGTAAAACTGGCTTAGAAATGGCCAAAAATGTCTTCAGAAAGGGAGAGAAATGGGCAAAAGTGGCTTAGAAATGGCCAAAAATGGCTTCAGAAAGGGTTTGCAATGATCAAAAATGGGTTAGAAATGGGCAACATTTGCTTCGAACAGGTTACAAGTCGGTAAAACGGGTTGGCAATAGCCAAAAATGTCTTCAACCTGGGAAGGATATGGGCAAAAGCGGGTTACCAATGACCAGAAATGGCTTAGAAATGGCCAAAAAAGCCTTCCAACAGGTTAGAAGTGGGTAAAATGGGTTGGAAATATCCAAACATGGCTTGAAACTGGGAAAGATATGAGCAAAAAAGGGATAGAAATGGCCAGAAATGTCTTGGGAATGGTCAAAAATGGCTACAAACAGGTTAGAAGTGGGAAAAAATGGGTTGGCAATAGCCAAAAATGCCTCAGAAAGAGTCAAGACAGCCTTCAGAAAGGATAGAAGTGGGTAAAACTGGCTTAGAAATGGCCAAAAATGTCTTCAGAAAGGGAGAGAAATGGGCAAAAGTGGCTTAGAAATGGCCAAAAATGGCTTCAGAAAGGGTTTGCAATGATCAAAAATGGGTTAGAAATGGGCAACATTTGCTTCGAACAGGTTACAAGTCGGTAAAAACGGGTTGGCAATAGCCAAAAATGTCTTCAACCTGGGAAGGATATGGGCAAAAGCGGGTTACCAATGACCAGAAATGGCTTAGAAATGGCCAAAAAAGCCTTCCAACAGGTTAGAAGTGGGTAAAATGGGTTGGAAATATCCAAACATGGCTTGAAACTGGGAAAGATATGAGCAAAAAAGGGATAGAAATGGCCAGAAATGTCTTGGGAATGGTCAAAAATGGCTACAAACAGGTTAGAAGTGGGAAAAAATGGGTTGGCAATAGCCAAAAATGCCTCAGAAAGAGTCAAGACAGCCTTCAGAAAGGATAGAAGTGGGTAAAACTGGCTTAGAAATGGCCAAAAATGTCTTCAGAAAGGGAGAGAAATGGGCAAAAGTGGCTTAGAAATGGCCAAAAATGGCTTCAGAAAGGGTTTGCAATGATCAAAAATGGGTTAGAAATGGGCAACATTTGCTTCGAACAGGTTACAAGTCGGTAAAAACGGGTTGGCAATAGCCAAAAATGTCTTCAACCTGGGAAGGATATGGGCAAAAGCGGGTTACCAATGACCAGAAATGGCTTAGAAATGGCCAAAAAAGCCTTCCAACAGGTTAGAAGTGGGTAAAATGGGTTGGAAATATCCAAACATGGCTTGAAACTGGGAAAGATATGAGCAAAAAAGGGATAGAAATGGCCAGAAATGTCTTGGGAATGGTCAAAAATGGCTACAAACAGGTTAGAAGTGGGAAAAAATGGGTTGGCAATAGCCAAAAATGCCTCAGAAAGAGTCAAGACAGCCTTCAGAAAGGATAGAAGTGGGTAAAACTGGCTTAGAAATGGCCAAAAATGGCTTCAGAAAGGGTTTGCAATGATCAAAAATGGGTTAGAAATGGGCAACATTTGCTTCGAACAGGTTACAAGTCGGTAAAAACGGGTTGGCAATAGCCAAAAATGTCTTCAACCTGGGAAGGATATGGGCAAAAGCGGGTTACCAATGACCAGAAATGGCTTAGAAATGGCCAAAAAAGCCTTCCAACAGGTTAGAAGTGGGTAAAATGGGTTGGAAATATCCAAACATGGCTTGAAACTGGGAAAGATATGAGCAAAAAAGGGATAGAAATGGCCAGAAATGTCTTGGGAATGGTCAAAAATGGCTACAAACAGGTTAGAAGTGGGAAAAAATGGGTTGGCAATAGCCAAAAATGCCTCAGAAAGAGTCAAGACAGCCTTCAGAAAGGATAGAAGTGGGTAAAACTGGCTTAGAAATGGCCAAAAATGTCTTCAGAAAGGGAGAGAAATGGGCAAAAGTGGCTTAGAAATGGCCAAAAATGGCTTCAGAAAGGGTTTGCAATGATCAAAAATGGGTTAGAAATGGGCAACATTTGCTTCGAACAGGTTACAAGTCGGTAAAAACGGGTTGGCAATAGCCAAAAATGTCTTCAACCTGGGAAGGATATGGGCAAAAGCGGGTTACCAATGACCAGAAATGGCTTAGAAATGGCCAAAAAAGCCTTCCAACAGGTTAGAAGTGGGTAAAATGGGTTGGAAATATCCAAACATGGCTTGAAACTGGGAAAGATATGAGCAAAAAAGGGATAGAAATGGCCAGAAATGTCTTGGGAATGGTCAAAAA
Organism: Myiopsitta monachus; assembly: GCA_017639245.1. NCBI lineage: Eukaryota > Metazoa > Chordata > Aves > Psittaciformes > Psittacidae > Myiopsitta > Myiopsitta monachus. The sequence continues at coordinate 89,377 of JAESHU010000113.1, read as the reverse complement.
TGGCTACAAACAGGTTAGAAGTGGGAAAAAATGGGTTGGCAATAGCCAAAAATGCCTCAGAAAGAGTCAAGACAGCCTTCAGAAAGGATAGAAGTGGGTAAAACTGGCTTAGAAATGGCCAAAAATGTCTTCAGAAAGGGAGAGAAATGGGCAAAAGTGGCTTAGAAATGGCCAAAAATGGCTTCAGAAAGGGTTTGCAATGATCAAAAATGGGTTAGAAATGGGCAACATTTGCTTCGAACAGGTTACAAGTCGGTAAAAACGGGTTGGCAATAGCCAAAAATGTCTTCAACCTGGGAAGGATATGGGCAAAAGCGGGTTACCAATGACCAGAAATGGCTTAGAAATGGCCAAAAAGCCTTCCAACAGGTTAGAAGTGGGTAAAATGGGTGGAAATATCCAAACATGGCTTGAAACTGGGAAAGATACGAGCAAAAAAGGGATAGAAATGGCCAGAAATGTCTTGGGAATGGTCAAAAATGGCTACAAACAGGTTAGAAGTGGGAAAAAATGGGTTGGCAATAGCCAAAAATGCCTCAGAAAGAGTCAAGACAGCCTTCAGAAAGGATAGAAGTGGGTAAAACTGGCTTAGAAATGGCCAAAATGTCTTCAGAAAGGGAGAGAAATGGGCAAAAGTGGCTTAGAAATGGCCAAAAATGGCTTCAGAAAGGGTTTGCAATGATCAAAAATGGGTTAGAAATGGGCAACATTTGCTTCGAACAGGTTACAAGTCGGTTAAAAACGGGTTGGCAATAGCCAAAAATGTCTTCAACCTGGGAAGGATATGGGCAAAAGCGGGTTACCAATGACCAGAAATGGCTTAGAAATGGCCAAAAAAGCCTTCCAACAGGTTAGAAGTGGGTAAAATGGGTTGGAAATATCCAAACATGGCTTGAAACTGGGAAAGATATGAGCAAAAAAGGGATAGAAATGGCCAGAAATGTCTTGGGAATGGTCAAAAATGGCTACAAACAGGTTAGAAGTGGGAAAAAATGGGTTGGCAATAGCCAAAAATGCCTCAGAAAGAGTCAAGACAGCCTTCAGAAAGGATAGAAGTGGGTAAAACTGGCTTAGAAATGGCCAAAAATGTCTTCAGAAAGGGAGAGAAATGGGCAAAAGTGGCTTAGAAATGGCCAAAAATGGCTTCAGAAAGGGTTTGCAATGATCAAAAATGGGTTAGAAATGGGCAACATTTGCTTCGAACAGGTTACAAGTCGGTAAAAACGGGTTGGCAATAGCCAAAAATGTCTTCAACCTGGGAAGGATATGGGCAAAAGCGGGTTACCAATGACCAGAAATGGCTTAGAAATGGCCAAAAAAGCCTTCCAACAGGTTAGAAGTGGGTAAAATGGGTTGGAAATATCCAAACGATGGCTTGAAACTGGGAAAGATACTGAGCAAAAAAGGGATAGAAATGGCCAGAAATGTCTTGGGAATGGTCAAAAATGGCTACAAACAGGTTAGAAGTGGGAAAAAATGGGTTGGCAATAGCCAAAAATGCCTCAGAAAGAGTCAAGACAGCCTTCAGAAAGGATAGAAGTGGGTAAAACTGGCTTAGAAATGGCCAAAAATGTCTTCAGAAAGGGAGAGAAATGGGCAAAAGTGGCTTAGAAATGGCCAAAAATGGCTTCAGAAAGGGTTTGCAATGATCAAAAATGGGTTAGAAATGGGCAACATTTGCTTCGAACAGGTTACAAGTCGGTAAAAACGGGTTGGCAATAGCCAAAAATGTCTTCAACCTGGGAAGGATATGGGCAAAAGCGGGTTACCAATGACCAGAAATGGCTTAGAAATGGCCAAAAAAGCCTTCCAACAGGTTAGAAGTGGGTAAAATGGGTTGGAAATATCCAAACATGGCTTGAAACTGGGAAAGATATGAGCAAAAAAGGGATAGAAATGGCCAGAAATGTCTTGGGAATGGTCAAAAATGGCTACAAACAGGTTAGAAGTGGGAAAAAATGGGTTGGCAATAGCCAAAAATGCCTCAGAAAGAGTCAAGACAGCCTTCAGAAAGGATAGAAGTGGGTAAAACTGGCTTAGAAATGGCCAAAAATGTCTTCAGAAAGGGAGAGAAATGGGCAAAAGTGGCTTAGAAATGGCCAAAAATGGCTTCAGAAAGGGTTTGCAATGATCAAAAATGGGTTAGAAATGGGCAACATTTGCTTCGAACAGGTTACAAGTCGGTAAAAACGGGTTGGCAATAGCCAAAAATGTCTTCAACCTGGGAAGGATATGGGCAAAAGCGGGTTACCAATGACCAGAAATGGCTTAGAAATGGCCAAAAAGCCTTCCAACAGGTTAGAAGTGGGTAAAATGGGTTGGAAATATCCAAACATGGCTTGAAACTGGGAAAGATACGAGCAAAAAAGGGATAGAAATGGCCAGAAATGTCTTGGGAATGGTCAAAAATGGCTACAAACAGGTTAGAAGTGGGAAAAAATGGGTTGGCAATAGCCAAAAATGCCTCAGAAAGAGTCAAGACAGCCTTCAGAAAGGATAGAAGTGGGTAAAACTGGCTTAGAAATGGCCAAAAATGTCTTCAGAAAGGGAGAGAAATGGGCAAAAGTGGCTTAGAAATGGCCAAAAATGGCTTCAGAAAGGGTTTGCAATGATCAAAAATGGGTTAGAAATGGGCAACATTTGCTTCGAACAGGTTACAAGTCGGTAAAAACGGGTTGGCAATAGCCAAAAATGTCTTCAACCTGGGAAGGATATGGGCAAAAGCGGGTTACCAATGACCAGAAATGGCTTAGAAATGGCCAAAAAAGCCTTCCAACAGGTTAGAAGTGGGTAAAATGGGTTGGAAATATCCAAACATGGCTTGAAACTGGGAAAGATATGAGCAAAAAAGGGATAGAAATGGCCAGAAATGTCTTGGGAATGGTCAAAAATGGCTACAAACAGGTTAGAAGTGGGAAAAAATGGGTTGGCAATAGCCAAAAATGCCTCAGAAAGAGTCAAGACAGCCTTCAGAAAGGATAGAAGTGGGTAAAACTGGCTTAGAAATGGCCAAAAATGTCTTCAGAAAGGGAGAGAAATGGGCAAAAGTGGCTTAGAAATGGCCAAAAATGGCTTCAGAAAGGGTTTGCAATGATCAAAAATGGGTTAGAAATGGGCAACATTTGCTTCGAACAGGTTACAAGTCGGTAAAAACGGGTTGGCAATAGCCAAAAATGTCTTCAACCTGGGAAGGATATGGGCAAAAGCGGGTTACCAATGACCAGAAATGGCTTAGAAATGGCCAAAAAAGCCTTCCAACAGGTTAGAAGTGGGTAAAATGGGTTGGAAATATCCAAACATGGCTTGAAACTGGGAAAGATACGAGCAAAAAAGGGATAGAAATGGCCAGAAATGTCTTGGGAATGGTCAAAAATGGCTACAAACAGGTTAGAAGTGGGAAAAAATGGGTTGGCAATAGCCAAAAATGCCTCAGAAAGAGTCAAGACAGCCTTCAGAAAGGATAGAAGTGGGTAAAACTGGCTTAGAAATGGCCAAAAATGTCTTCAGAAAGGGAGAGAAATGGGCAAAAGTGGCTTAGAAATGGCCAAAAATGGCTTCAGAAAGGGTTTGCAATGATCAAAAATGGGTTAGAAATGGGCAACATTTGCTTCGAACAGGTTACAAGTCGGTAAAAACGGGTTGGCAATAGCCAAAAATGTCTTCAACCTGGGAAGGATATGGGCAAAAGCGGGTTACCAATGACCAGAAATGGCTTAGAAATGGCCAAAAAAGCCTTCCAACAGGTTAGAAGTGGGTAAAATGGGTTGGAAATATCCAAACATGGCTTGAAACTGGGAAAGATACGAGCAAAAAAGGGATAGAAATGGCCAGAAATGTCTTGGGAATGGTCAAAAATGGCTACAAACAGGTTAGAAGTGGGAAAAAATGGGTTGGCAATAGCCAAAAATGCCTCAGAAAGAGTCAAGACAGCCTTCAGAAAGGATAGAAGTGGGTAAAACTGGCTTAGAAATGGCCAAAAATGTCTTCAGAAAGGGAGAGAAATGGGCAAAAGTGGCTTAGAAATGGCCAAAAATGGCTTCAGAAAGGGTTTGCAATGATCAAAAATGGGTTAGAAATGGGCAACATTTGCTTCGAACAGGTTACAAGTCGGTAAAAACGGGTTGGCAATAGCCAAAAATGTCTTCAACCTGGGAAGGATATGGGCAAAAGCGGGTTACCAATGACCAGAAATGGCTTAGAAATGGCCAAAAAAGCCTTCCAACAGGTTAGAAGTGGGTAAAATGGGTTGGAAATATCCAAACATGGCTTGAAACTGGGAAAGATATGAGCAAAAAAGGGATAGAAATGGCCAGAAATGTCTTGGGAATGGTCAAAAATGGCTACAAACAGGTTAGAAGTGGGAAAAAATGGGTTGGCAATAGCCAAAAATGCCTCAGAAAGAGTCAAGACAGCCTTCAGAAAGGATAGAAGTGGGTAAAACTGGCTTAGAAATGGCCAAAAATGTCTTCAGAAAGGGAGAGAAATGGGCAAAAGTGGCTTAGAAATGGCCAAAAATGGCTTCAGAAAGGGTTTGCAATGATCAAAAATGGGTTAGAAATGGGCAACATTTGCTTCGAACAGGTTACAAGTCGGTAAAAACGGGTTGGCAATAGCCAAAAATGTCTTCAACCTGGGAAGGATATGGGCAAAAGCGGGTTACCAATGACCAGAAATGGCTTAGAAATGGCCAAAAAAGCCTTCCAACAGGTTAGAAGTGGGTAAAATGGGTTGGAAATATCCAAACATGGCTTGAAACTGGGAAAGATATGAGCAAAAAAGGGATAGAAATGGCCAGAAATGTCTTGGGAATGGTCAAAAATGGCTACAAACAGGTTAGAAGTGGGAAAAAATGGGTTGGCAATAGCCAAAAATGTCCTCAGAAAGAGTCAAGACAGCCTTCAGAAAGGATAGAAGTGGGTAAAACTGGCTTAGAAATGGCCAAAAATGTCTTCAGAAAGGGAGAGAAATGGGCAAAAGTGGCTTAGAAATGGCCAAAAATGGCTTCAGAAAGGGTTTGCAATGATCAAAAATGGGTTAGAAATGGGCAACATTTGCTTCGAACAGGTTACAAGTCGGTAAAAACGGGTTGGCAATAGCCAAAAATGTCTTCAACCTGGGAAGGATATGGGCAAAAGCGGGTTACCAATGACCAGAAATGGCTTAGAAATGGCCAAAAAAGCCTTCCAACAGGTTAGAAGTGGGTAAAATGGGTTGGAAATATCCAAACATGGCTTGAAACTGGGAAAGATATGAGCAAAAAAGGGATAGAAATGGCCAGAAATGTCTTGGGAATGGTCAAAAATGGCTACAAACAGGTTAGAAGTGGGAAAAAATGGGTTGGCAATAGCCAAAAATGTCTCAGAAAGAGTCAAGACAGCCTTCAGAAAGGATAGAAGTGGGTAAAACTGGCTTAGAAATGGCCAAAAATGTCTTCAGAAAGGGAGAGAAATGGGCAAAAGTGGCTTAGAAATGGCCAAAAATGGCTTCAGAAAGGGTTTGCAATGATCAAAAATGGGTTAGAAATGGGCAACATTTGCTTCGAACAGGTTACAAGTCGGTAAAAACGGGTTGGCAATAGCCAAAAATGTCTTCAACCTGGGAAGGATATGGGCAAAAGCGGGTTACCAATGACCAGAAATGGCTTAGAAATGGCCAAAAAAGCCTTCCAACAGGTTAGAAGTGGGTAAAATGGGTTGGAAATATCCAAACATGGCTTGAAACTGGGAAAGATATGAGCAAAAAAGGGATAGAAATGGCCAGAAATGTCTTGGGAATGGTCAAAAATGGCTACAAACAGGTTAGAAGTGGGAAAAAATGGGTTGGCAATAGCCAAAAATGCCTCAGAAAGAGTCAAGACAGCCTTCAGAAAGGATAGAAGTGGGTAAAACTGGCTTAGAAATGGCCAAAAATGTCTTCAGAAAGGGAGAGAAATGGGCAAAAGTGGCTTAGAAATGGCCAAAAATGGCTTCAGAAAGGGTTTGCAATGATCAAAAATGGGTTAGAAATGGGCAACATTTGCTTCGAACAGGTTACAAGTCGGTAAAAACGGGTTGGCAATAGCCAAAAATGTCTTCAACCTGGGAAGGATATGGGCAAAAGCGGGTTACCAATGACCAGAAATGGCTTAGAAATGGCCAAAAAAGCCTTCCAACAGGTTAGAAGTGGGTAAAATGGGTTGGAAATATCCAAACATGGCTTGAAACTGGGAAAGATATGAGCAAAAAAGGGATAGAAATGGCCAGAAATGTCTTGGGAATGGTCAAAAATGGCTACAAACAGGTTAGAAGTGGGAAAAAATGGGTTGGCAATAGCCAAAAATGCCTCAGAAAGAGTCAAGACAGCCTTCAGAAAGGATAGAAGTGGGTAAAACTGGCTTAGAAATGGCCAAAAATGTCTTCAGAAAGGGAGAGAAATGGGCAAAAGTGGCTTAGAAATGGCCAAAAATGGCTTCAGAAAGGGTTTGCAATGATCAAAAATGGGTTAGAAATGGGCAACATTTGCTTCGAACAGGTTACAAGTCGGTAAAAACGGGTTGGCAATAGCCAAAAATGTCTTCAACCTGGAAGGATATGGGCAAAAGCGGGTTACCAATGACCAGAAATGGCTTAGAAATGGCCAAAAAAGCCTTCCAACAGGTTAGAAGTGGGTAAAATGGGTTGGAAATATCCAAACATGGCTTGAAACTGGGAAAGATATGAGCAAAAAAGGGATAGAAATGGCCAGAAATGTCTTGGGAATGGTCAAAAATGGCTACAAACAGGTTAGAAGTGGGAAAAAATGGGTTGGCAATAGCCAAAAATGCCTCAGAAAGAGTCAAGACAGCCTTCAGAAAGGATAGAAGTGGGCAAAAGTGGCTTAGAAATGGCCAAAAATGGCTTCAGAAAGGGTTTGCAATGATCAAAAATGGGTTAGAAATGGGCAACATTTGCTTCGAACAGGTTACAAGTCGGTAAAAACGGGTTGGCAATAGCCAAAAATGTCTTCAACCTGGGAAGGATATGGGCAAAAGCGGGTTACCAATGACCAGAAATGGCTTAGAAATGGCCAAAAAAGCCTTCCAACAGGTTAGAAGTGGGTAAAATGGGTTGGAAATATCCAAACATGGCTTGAAACTGGGAAAGATACTGAGCAAAAAAGGGATAGAAATGGCCAGAAATGTCTTGGGAATGGTCAAAAATGGCTACAAACAGGTTAGAAGTGGGAAAAAATGGGTTGGCAATAGCCAAAAATGCCTCAGAAAGAGTCAAGACAGCCTTCAGAAAGGATAGAAGTGGGTAAAACTGGCTTAGAAATGGCCAAAAATGTCTTCAGAAAGGGAGAGAAATGGGCAAAAGTGGCTTAGAAATGGCCAAAAATGGCTTCAGAAAGGGTTTGCAATGATCAAAAATGGGTTAGAAATGGGCAACATTTGCTTCGAACAGGTTACAAGTCGGTAAAAACGGGTTGGCAATAGCCAAAAATGTCTTCAACCTGGGAAGGATATGGGCAAAAGCGGGTTACCAATGACCAGAAATGGCTTAGAAATGGCCAAAAAAGCCTTCCAACAGGTTAGAAGTGGGTAAAATGGGTTGGAAATATCCAAACATGGCTTGAAACTGGGAAAGATATGAGCAAAAAAGGGATAGAAATGGCCAGAAATGTCTTGGGAATGGTCAAAAATGGCTACAAACAGGTTAGAAGTGGGAAAAAATGGGTTGGCAATAGCCAAAAATGCCTCAGAAAGAGTCAAGACAGCCTTCAGAAAGGATAGAAGTGGGTAAAACTGGCTTAGAAATGGCCAAAAATGTCTTCAGAAAGGGAGAGAAATGGGCAAAAGTGGCTTAGAAATGGCCAAAAATGGCTTCAGAAAGGGTTTGCAATGATCAAAAATGGGTTAGAAATGGGCAACATTTGCTTCGAACAGGTTACAAGTCGGTAAAAACGGGTTGGCAATAGCCAAAAATGTCTTCAACCTGGGAAGGATATGGGCAAAAGCGGGTTACCAATGACCAGAAATGGCTTAGAAATGGCCAAAAAAGCCTTCCAACAGGTTAGAAGTGGGTAAAATGGGTTGGAAATATCCAAACATGGCTGAAACTGGGAAAGATATGAGCAAAAAAGGGATAGAAATGGCCAGAAATGTCTTGGGAATGGTCAAAAATGGCTACAAACAGGTTAGAAGTGGGAAAAAATGGGTTGGCAATAGCCAAAAATGCCTCAGAAAGAGTCAAGACAGCCTTCAGAAAGGATAGAAGTGGGTAAAACTGGCTTAGAAATGGCCAAAAATGTCTTCAGAAAGGGAGAGAAATGGGCAAAAGTGGCTTAGAAATGGCCAAAAATGGCTTCAGAAAGGGTTTGCAATGATCAAAAATGGGTTAGAAATGGGCAACATTTGCTTCGAACAGGTTACAAGTCGGTAAAAACGGGTTGGCAATAGCCAAAAATGTCTTCAACCTGGGAAGGATATGGGCAAAAGCGGGTTACCAATGACCAGAAATGGCTTAGAAATGGCCAAAAAGCCTTCCAACAGGTTAGAAGTGGGTAAAATGGGTTGGAAATATCCAAACATGGCTTGAAACTGGGAAAGATATGAGCAAAAAAGGGATAGAAATGGCCAGAAATGTCTTGGGAATGGTCAAAAATGGCTACAAACAGGTTAGAAGTGGGAAAAAATGGGTTGGCAATAGCCAAAAATGCTCAGAAAGAGTCAAGACAGCCTTCAGAAAGGATAGAAGTGGGTAAAACTGGCTTAGAAATGGCCAAAAATGTCTTCAGAAAGGGAGAGAAATGGGCAAAAGTGGCTTAGAAATGGCCAAAAATGGCTTCAGAAAGGGTTTGCAATGATCAAAAATGGGTTAGAAATGGGCAACATTTGCTTCGAACAGGTTACAAGTCGGTAAAAACGGGTTGGCAATAGCCAAAAATGTCTTCAACCTGGGAAGGATATGGGCAAAAGCGGGTTACCAATGACCAGAAATGGCTTAGAAATGGCCAAAAAAGCCTTCCAACAGGTTAGAAGTGGGTAAAATGGGTTGGAAATATCCAAACATGGCTTGAAACTGGGAAAGATATGAGCAAAAAAGGGATAGAAATGGCCAGAAATGTCTTGGGAATGGTCAAAAATGGCTACAAACAGGTTAGAAGTGGGAAAAAATGGGTTGGCAATAGCCAAAAATGCCTCAGAAAGAGTCAAGACAGCCTTCAGAAAGGATAGAAGTGGGTAAAACTGGCTTAGAAATGGCCAAAAATGTCTTCAGAAAGGGAGAGAAATGGGCAAAAGTGGCTTAGAAATGGCCAAAAATGGCTTCAGAAAGGGTTTGCAATGATCAAAAATGGGTTAGAAATGGGCAACATTTGCTTCGAACAGGTTACAAGTCGGTAAAACGGGTTGGCAATAGCCAAAAATGTCTTCAACCTGGGAAGGATATGGGCAAAAGCGGGTTACCAATGACCAGAAATGGCTTAGAAATGGCCAAAAAAGCCTTCCAACAGGTTAGAAGTGGGTAAAATGGGTTGGAAATATCCAAAGATGGCTTGAAACTGGGAAAGATATGAGCAAAAAAGGGATAGAAATGGCCAGAAATGTCTTGGGAATGGTCAAAAATGGCTACAAACAGGTTAGAAGTGGGAAAAAATGGGTTGGCAATAGCCAAAAATGCCTCAGAAAGAGTCAAGACAGCCTTCAGAAAGGATAGAAGTGGGTAAAACTGGCTTAGAAATGGCCAAAAATGTCTTCAGAAAGGGAGAGAAATGGGCAAAAGTGGCTTAGAAATGGCCAAAAATGGCTTCAGAAAGGGTTTGCAATGATCAAAAATGGGTTAGAAATGGGCAACATTTGCTTCGAACAGGTTACAAGTCGGTAAAAACGGGTTGGCAATAGCCAAAAATGTCTTCAACCTGGGAAGGATATGGGCAAAAGCGGGTTACCAATGACCAGAAATGGCTTAGAAATGGCCAAAAAAGCCTTCCAACAGGTTAGAAGTGGGTAAAATGGGTTGGAAATATCCAAACATGGCTTGAAACTGGGAAAGATATGAGCAAAAAAGGGATAGAAATGGCCAGAAATGTCTTGGGAATGGTCAAAAATGGCTACAAACAGGTTAGAAGTGGGAAAAAATGGGTTGGCAATAGCCAAAAATGCCTCAGAAAGAGTCAAGACAGCCTTCAGAAAGGATAGAAGTGGGTAAAACTGGCTTAGAAATGGCCAAAAATGTCTTCAGAAAGGGAGAGAAATGGGCAAAAGTGGCTTAGAAATGGCCAAAAATGGCTTCAGAAAGGGTTTGCAATGATCAAAAATGGGTTAGAAATGGGCAACATTTGCTTCGAACAGGTTACAAGTCGGTAAAAACGGGTTGGCAATAGCCAAAAATGTCTTCAACCTGGGAAGGATATGGGCAAAAGCGGGTTACCAATGACCAGAAATGGCTTAGAAATGGCCAAAAAAGCCTTCCAACAGGTTAGAAGTGGGTAAAATGGGTTGGAAATATCCAAACATGGCTTGAAACTGGGAAAGATACGAGCAAAAAAGGGATAGAAATGGCCAGAAATGTCTTGGGAATGGTCAAAAATGGCTACAAACAGGTTAGAAGTGGGAAAAAATGGGTTGGCAATAGCCAAAAATGCCTCAGAAAGAGTCAAGACAGCCTTCAGAAAGGATAGAAGTGGGTAAAACTGGCTTAGAAATGGCCAAAAATGTCTTCAGAAAGGGAGAGAAATGGGCAAAAGTGGCTTAGAAATGGCCAAAAATGGCTTCAGAAAGGGTTTGCAATGATCAAAAATGGGTTAGAAATGGGCAACATTTGCTTCGAACAGGTTACAAGTCGGTAAAAACGGGTTGGCAATAGCCAAAAATGTCTTCAACCTGGGAAGGATATGGGCAAAAGCGGGTTACCAATGACCAGAAATGGCTTAGAAATGGCCAAAAAAGCCTTCCAACAGGTTAGAAGTGGGTAAAATGGGTTGGAAATATCCAAACATGGCTTGAAACTGGGAAAGATACTGAGCAAAAAAGGGATAGAAATGGCCAGAAATGTCTTGGGAATGGTCAAAAATGGCTACAAACAGGTTAGAAGTGGGAAAAAATGGGTTGGCAATAGCCAAAAATGCCTCAGAAAGAGTCAAGACAGCCTTCAGAAAGGATAGAAGTGGGTAAAACTGGCTTAGAAATGGCCAAAAATGTCTTCAGAAAGGGAGAGAAATGGGCAAAAGTGGCTTAGAAATGGCCAAAAATGGCTTCAGAAAGGGTTTGCAATGATCAAAAATGGGTTAGAAATGGGCAACATTTGCTTCGAACAGGTTACAAGTCGGTAAAAACGGGTTGGCAATAGCCAAAAATGTCTTCAACCTGGGAAGGATATGGGCAAAAGCGGGTTACCAATGACCAGAAATGGCTTAGAAATGGCCAAAAAAGCCTTCCAACAGGTTAGAAGTGGGTAAAATGGGTTGGAAATATCCAAACATGGCTTGAAACTGGGAAAGATACGAGCAAAAAAGGGATAGAAATGGCCAGAAATGTCTTGGGAATGGTCAAAAATGGCTACAAACAGGTTAGAAGTGGGAAAAAATGGGTTGGCAATAGCCAAAAATGCCTCAGAAAGAGTCAAGACAGCCTTCAGAAAGGATAGAAGTGGGTAAAACTGGCTTAGAAATGGCCAAAAATGTCTTCAGAAAGGGAGAGAAATGGGCAAAAGTGGCTTAGAAATGGCCAAAAATGGCTTCAGAAAGGGTTTGCAATGATCAAAAATGGGTTAGAAATGGGCAACATTTGCTTCGAACAGGTTACAAGTCGGTAAAAACGGGTTGGCAATAGCCAAAAATGTCTTCAACCTGGGAAGGATATGGGCAAAAGCGGGTTACCAATGACCAGAAATGGCTTAGAAATGGCCAAAAAAGCCTTCCAACAGGTTAGAAGTGGGTAAAATGGGTTGGAAATATCCAAACATGGCTTGAAACTGGGAAAGATATGAGCAAAAAAGGGATAGAAATGGCCAGAAATGTCTTGGGAATGGTCAAAAATGGCTACAAACAGGTTAGAAGTGGGAAAAAATGGGTTGGCAATAGCCAAAAATGCCTCAAAAAGAGTCAAGACAGCCTTCAGAAAGGAGAGAAATGGGCAAAAGTGGCTTAGAAATGGCCAAAAATGGCTTCAGAAAGGGTTTGCAATGATCAAAAATGGGTTAGAAATGGGCAACATTTGCTTCGAACAGGTTACAAGTCGGTAAAAACGGGTTGGCAATAGCCAAAAATGTCTTCAACCTGGGAAGGATATGGGCAAAAGCGGGTTACCAATGACCAGAAATGGCTTAGAAATGGCCAAAAAAGCCTTCCAACAGGTTAGAAGTGGGTAAAATGGGTTGGAAATATCCAAACATGGCTTGAAACTGGGAAAGATATGAGCAAAAAAGGGATAGAAATGGCCAGAAATGTCTTGGGAATGGTCAAAAATGGCTACAAACAGGTTAGAAGTGGGAAAAAATGGGTTGGCAATAGCCAAAAATGCCTCAGAAAGAGTCAAGACAGCCTTCAGAAAGGGAGAGAAATGGGCAAAAGTGGCTTAGAAATGGCCAAAAATGGCTTCAGAAAGGGTTTGCAATGATCAAAAATGGGTTAGAAATGGGCAACATTTGCTTCGAACAGGTTACAAGTCGGTAAAAACGGGTTGGCAATAGCCAAAAATGTCTTCAACCTGGGAAGGATATGGGCAAAAGCGGGTTACCAATGACCAGAAATGGCTTAGAAATGGCCAAAAAAGCCTTCCAACAGGTTAGAAGTGGGTAAAATGGGTTGGAAATATCCAAACATGGCTTGAAACTGGGAAAGATACGAGCAAAAAAGGGATAGAAATGGCCAGAAATGTCTTGGGAATGGTCAAAAATGGCTACAAACAGGTTAGAAGTGGGAAAAAATGGGTTGGCAATAGCCAAAAATGCCTCAGAAAGAGTCAAGACAGCCTTCAGAAAGGATAGAAGTGGGTAAAACTGGCTTAGAAATGGCCAAAAATGTCTTCAGAAAGGGAGAGAAATGGGCAAAAGTGGCTTAGAAATGGCCAAAAATGGCTTCAGAAAGGGTTTGCAATGATCAAAAATGGGTTAGAAATGGGCAACATTTGCTTCGAACAGGTTACAAGTCGGTAAAAACGGGTTGGCAATAGCCAAAAATGTCTTCAACCTGGGAAGGATATGGGCAAAAGCGGGTTACCAATGACCAGAAATGGCTTAGAAATGGCCAAAAAAGCCTTCCAACAGGTTAGAAGTGGGTAAAATGGGTTGGAAATATCCAAACATGGCTTGAAACTGGGAAAGATATGAGCAAAAAAGGGATAGAAATGGCCAGAAATGTCTTGGGAATGGTCAAAAATGGCTACAAACAGGTTAGAAGTGGGAAAAAATGGGTTGGCAATAGCCAAAAATGCCTCAGAAAGAGTCAAGACAGCCTTCAGAAAGGAGAGAAGTGGGCAAAAGTGGCTTAGAAATGGCCAAAAATGGCTTCAGAAAGGGTTTGCAATGATCAAAAATGGGTTAGAAATGGGCAACATTTGCTTCGAACAGGTTACAAGTCGGTAAAAACGGGTTGGCAATAGCCAAAAATGTCTTCAACCTGGGAAGGATATGGGCAAAAGCGGGTTACCAATGACCAGAAATGGCTTAGAAATGGCCAAAAAAGCCTTCCAACAGGTTAGAAGTGGGTAAAATGGGTTGGAAATATCCAAACATGGCTTGAAACTGGGAAAGATATGAGCAAAAAAGGGATAGAAATGGCCAGAAATGTCTTGGGAATGGTCAAAAATGGCTACAAACAGGTTAGAAGTGGGAAAAAATGGGTTGGCAATAGCCAAAAATGCCTCAGAAAGAGTCAAGACAGCCTTCAGAAAGGATAGAAGTGGGTAAAACTGGCTTAGAAATGGCCAAAAATGTCTTCAGAAAGGGAGAGAAATGGGCAAAAGTGGCTTAGAAATGGCCAAAAATGGCTTCAGAAAGGGTTTGCAATGATCAAAAATGGGTTAGAAATGGGCAACATTTGCTTCGAACAGGTTACAAGTCGGTAAAAACGGGTTGGCAATAGCCAAAAATGTCTTCAACCTGGGAAGGATATGGGCAAAAGCGGGTTACCAATGACCAGAAATGGCTTAGAAATGGCCAAAAAAGCCTTCCAACAGGTTAGAAGTGGGTAAAATGGGTTGGAAATATCCAAACATGGCTTGAAACTGGGAAAGATACTGAGCAAAAAAGGGATAGAAATGGCCAGAAATGTCTTGGGAATGGTCAAAAATGGCTACAAACAGGTTAGAAGTGGGAAAAAATGGGTTGGCAATAGCCAAAAATGCCTCAGAAAGAGTCAAGACAGCCTTCAGAAAGGATAGAAGTGGGTAAAACTGGCTTAGAAATGGCCAAAAATGTCTTCAGAAAGGGAGAGAAATGGGCAAAAGTGGCTTAGAAATGGCCAAAAATGGCTTCAGAAAGGGTTTGCAATGATCAAAAATGGGTTAGAAATGGGCAACATTTGCTTCGAACAGGTTACAAGTCGGTAAAAACGGGTTGGCAATAGCCAAAAATGTCTTCAACCTGGGAAGGATATGGGCAAAAGCGGGTTACCAATGACCAGAAATGGCTTAGAAATGGCCAAAAAAGCCTTCCAACAGGTTAGAAGTGGGTAAAATGGGTTGGAAATATCCAAACATGGCTTGAAACTGGGAAAGATACTGAGCAAAAAAGGGATAGAAATGGCCAGAAATGTCTTGGGAATGGTCAAAAATGGCTACAAACAGGTTAGAAGTGGGAAAAAATGGGTTGGCAATAGCCAAAAATGCCTCAGAAAGAGTCAAGACAGCCTTCAGAAAGGATAGAAGTGGGTAAAACTGGCTTAGAAATGGCCAAAAATGTCTTCAGAAAGGGAGAGAAATGGGCAAAAGTGGCTTAGAAATGGCCAAAAATGGCTTCAGAAAGGGTTTGCAATGATCAAAAATGGGTTAGAAATGGGCAACATTTGCTTCGAACAGGTTACAAGTCGGTAAAAACGGGTTGGCAATAGCCAAAAATGTCTTCAACCTGGGAAGGATATGGGCAAAAGCGGGTTACCAATGACCAGAAATGGCTTAGAAATGGCCAAAAAAGCCTTCCAACAGGTTAGAAGTGGGTAAAATGGGTTGGAAATATCCAAACATGGCTTGAAACTGGGAAAGATACGAGCAAAAAAGGGATAGAAATGGCCAGAAATGTCTTGGGAATGGTCAAAAATGGCTACAAACAGGTTAGAAGTGGGAAAAAATGGGTTGGCAATAGCCAAAAATGCCTCAGAAAGAGTCAAGACAGCCTTCAGAAAGGATAGAAGTGGGTAAAACTGGCTTAGAAATGGCCAAAAATGTCTTCAGAAAGGGAGAGAAATGGGCAAAAGTGGCTTAGAAATGGCCAAAAATGGCTTCAGAAAGGGTTTGCAATGATCAAAAATGGGTTAGAAATGGGCAACATTTGCTTCGAACAGGTTACAAGTCGGTAAAAACGGGTTGGCAATAGCCAAAAATGTCTTCAACCTGGGAAGGATATGGGCAAAAGCGGGTTACCAATGACCAGAAATGGCTTAGAAATGGCCAAAAAAGCCTTCCAACAGGTTAGAAGTGGGTAAAATGGGTTGGAAATATCCAAACATGGCTTGAAACTGGGAAAGATATGAGCAAAAAAGGGATAGAAATGGCCAGAAATGTCTTGGGAATGGTCAAAAATGGCTACAAACAGGTTAGAAGTGGGAAAAAATGGGTTGGCAATAGCCAAAAATGCCTCAGAAAGAGTCAAGACAGCCTTCAGAAAGGATAGAAGTGGGTAAAACTGGCTTAGAAATGGCCAAAAATGGCTTCAGAAAGGGTTTGCAATGATCAAAAATGGGTTAGAAATGGGCAACATTTGCTTCGAACAGGTTACAAGTCGGTAAAAACGGGTTGGCAATAGCCAAAAATGTCTTCAACCTGGGAAGGATATGGGCAAAAGCGGGTTACCAATGACCAGAAATGGCTTAGAAATGGCCAAAAAAGCCTTCCAACAGGTTAGAAGTGGGTAAAATGGGTTGGAAATATCCAAACATGGCTTGAAACTGGGAAAGATATGAGCAAAAAAGGGATAGAAATGGCCAGAAATGTCTTGGGAATGGTCAAAAATGGCTACAAACAGGTTAGAAGTGGGAAAAAATGGGTTGGCAATAGCCAAAAATGCCTCAGAAAGAGTCAAGACAGCCTTCAGAAAGGATAGAAGTGGGTAAAACTGGCTTAGAAATGGCCAAAAATGTCTTCAGAAAGGGAGAGAAATGGGCAAAAGTGGCTTAGAAATGGCCAAAAATGGCTTCAGAAAGGGTTTGCAATGATCAAAAATGGGTTAGAAATGGGCAACATTTGCTTCGAACAGGTTACAAGTCGGTAAAAACGGGTTGGCAATAGCCAAAAATGTCTTCAACCTGGGAAGGATATGGGCAAAAGCGGGTTACCAATGACCAGAAATGGCTTAGAAATGGCCAAAAAAGCCTTCCAACAGGTTAGAAGTGGGTAAAATGGGTTGGAAATATCCAAACATGGCTTGAAACTGGGAAAGATACGAGCAAAAAAGGGATAGAAATGGCCAGAAATGTCTTGGGAATGGTCAAAAATGGCTACAAACAGGTTAGAAGTGGGAAAAAATGGGTTGGCAATAGCCAAAAATGTCTCAGAAAGAGTCAAGACAGCCTTCAGAAAGGATAGAAGTGGGTAAAACTGGCTTAGAAATGGCCAAAAATGTCTTCAGAAAGGGAGAGAAATGGGCAAAAGTGGCTTAGAAATGGCCAAAAATGGCTTCAGAAAGGGTTTGCAATGATCAAAAATGGGTTAGAAATGGGCAACATTTGCTTCGAACAGGTTACAAGTCGGTAAAAACGGGTTGGCAATAGCCAAAAATGTCTTCAACCTGGGAAGGATATGGGCAAAAGCGGGTTACCAATGACCAGAAATGGCTTAGAAATGGCCAAAAAAGCCTTCCAACAGGTTAGAAGTGGGTAAAATGGGTTGGAAATATCCAAACATGGCTTGAAACTGGGAAAGATATGAGCAAAAAAGGGATAGAAATGGCCAGAAATGTCTTGGGAATGGTCAAAAATGGCTACAAACAGGTTAGAAGTGGGAAAAAATGGGTTGGCAATAGCCAAAAATGCCTCAGAAAGAGTCAAGACAGCCTTCAGAAAGGATAGAAGTGGGTAAAACTGGCTTAGAAATGGCCAAAAATGGCTTCAGAAAGGGTTTGCAATGATCAAAAATGGGTTAGAAATGGGCAACATTTGCTTCGAACAGGTTACAAGTCGGTAAAAACGGGTTGGCAATAGCCAAAAATGTCTTCAACCTGGGAAGGATATGGGCAAAAGCGGGTTACCAATGACCAGAAATGGCTTAGAAATGGCCAAAAAAGCCTTCCAACAGGTTAGAAGTGGGTAAAATGGGTTGGAAATATCCAAACATGGCTTGAAACTGGGAAAGATACGAGCAAAAAAGGGATAGAAATGGCCAGAAATGTCTTGGGAATGGTCAAAAATGGCTACAAACAGGTTAGAAGTGGGAAAAAATGGGTTGGCAATAGCCAAAAATGCCTCAGAAAGAGTCAAGACAGCCTTCAGAAAGGATAGAAGTGGGTAAAACTGGCTTAGAAATGGCCAAAAATGTCTTCAGAAAGGGAGAGAAATGGGCAAAAGTGGCTTAGAAATGGCCAAAAATGGCTTCAGAAAGGGTTTGCAATGATCAAAAATGGGTTAGAAATGGGCAACATTTGCTTCGAACAGGTTACAAGTCGGTAAAAACGGGTTGGCAATAGCCAAAAATGTCTTCAACCTGGGAAGGATATGGGCAAAAGCGGGTTACCAATGACCAGAAATGGCTTAGAAATGGCCAAAAAAGCCTTCCAACAGGTTAGAAGTGGGTAAAATGGGTTGGAAATATCCAAACATGGCTTGAAACTGGGAAAGATACGAGCAAAAAAGGGATAGAAATGGCCAGAAATGTCTTGGGAATGGTCAAAAATGGCTACAAACAGGTTAGAAGTGGGAAAAAATGGGTTGGCAATAGCCAAAAATGCCTCAGAAAGAGTCAAGACAGCCTTCAGAAAGGATAGAAGTGGGTAAAACTGGCTTAGAAATGGCCAAAAATGTCTTCAGAAAGGGAGAGAAATGGGCAAAAGTGGCTTAGAAATGGCCAAAAATGGCTTCAGAAAGGGTTTGCAATGATCAAAAATGGGTTAGAAATGGGCAACATTTGCTTCGAACAGGTTACAAGTCGGTAAAAACGGGTTGGCAATAGCCAAAAATGTCTTCAACCTGGGAAGGATATGGGCAAAAGCGGGTTACCAATGACCAGAAATGGCTTAGAAATGGCCAAAAAAGCCTTCCAACAGGTTAGAAGTGGGTAAAATGGGTTGGAAATATCCAAACATGGCTTGAAACTGGGAAAGATATGAGCAAAAAAGGGATAGAAATGGCCAGAAATGTCTTGGGAATGGTCAAAAATGGCTACAAACAGGTTAGAAGTGGGAAAAAATGGGTTGGCAATAGCCAAAAATGCCTCAGAAAGAGTCAAGACAGCCTTCAGAAAGGGTAATTAGAAGAAATGGGCAAAAGTGGCTTAGAAATGGCCAAAAATGGCTTCAGAAAGGGTTTGCAATGATCAAAAATGGGTTAGAAATGGGCAACATTTGCTTCGAACAGGTTACAAGTCGGTAAAAACGGGTTGGCAATAGCCAAAAATGTCTTCAACCTGGGAAGGATATGGGCAAAAGCGGGTTACCAATGACCAGAAATGGCTTAGAAATGGCCAAAAAAGCCTTCCAACAGGTTAGAAGTGGGTAAAATGGGTTGGAAATATCCAAACATGGCTTGAAACTGGGAAAGATACGAGCAAAAAAGGGATAGAAATGGCCAGAAATGTCTTGGGAATGGTCAAAAATGGCTACAAACAGGTTAGAAGTGGGAAAAAATGGGTTGGCAATAGCCAAAAATGCCTCAGAAAGAGTCAAGACAGCCTTCAGAAAGGATAGAAGTGGGTAAAACTGGCTTAGAAATGGCCAAAAATGTCTTCAGAAAGGGAGAGAAATGGGCAAAAGTGGCTTAGAAATGGCCAAAAATGGCTTCAGAAAGGGTTTGCAATGATCAAAAATGGGTTAGAAATGGGCAACATTTGCTTCGAACAGGTTACAAGTCGGTAAAAACGGGTTGGCAATAGCCAAAAATGTCTTCAACCTGGGAAGGATATGGGCAAAAGCGGGTTACCAATGACCAGAAATGGCTTAGAAATGGCCAAAAAAGCCTTCCAACAGGTTAGAAGTGGGTAAAATGGGTTGGAAATATCCAAACATGGCTTGAAACTGGGAAAGATACGAGCAAAAAAGGGATAGAAATGGCCAGAAATGTCTTGGGAATGGTCAAAAATGGCTACAAACAGGTTAGAAGTGGGAAAAAATGGGTTGGCAATAGCCAAAAATGCCTCAGAAAGAGTCAAGACAGCCTTCAGAAAGGATAGAAGTGGGTAAAACTGGCTTAGAAATGGCCAAAAATGTCTTCAGAAAGGGAGAGAAATGGGCAAAAGTGGCTTAGAAATGGCCAAAAATGGCTTCAGAAAGGGTTTGCAATGATCAAAAATGGGTTAGAAATGGGCAACATTTGCTTCGAACAGGTTACAAGTCGGTAAAAACGGGTTGGCAATAGCCAAAAATGTCTTCAACCTGGGAAGGATATGGGCAAAAGCGGGTTACCAATGACCAGAAATGGCTTAGAAATGGCCAAAAAAGCCTTCCAACAGGTTAGAAGTGGGTAAAATGGGTTGGAAATATCCAAACATGGCTTGAAACTGGGAAAGATACGAGCAAAAAAGGGATAGAAATGGCCAGAAATGTCTTGGGAATGGTCAAAAATGGCTACAAACAGGTTAGAAGTGGGAAAAAATGGGTTGGCAATAGCCAAAAATGCCTCAGAAAGAGTCAAGACAGCCTTCAGAAAGGATAGAAGTGGGTAAAACTGGCTTAGAAATGGCCAAAAATGTCTTCAGAAAGGGAGAGAAATGGGCAAAAGTGGCTTAGAAATGGCCAAAAATGGCTTCAGAAAGGGTTTGCAATGATCAAAAATGGGTTAGAAATGGGCAACATTTGCTTCGAACAGGTTACAAGTCGGTAAAAACGGGTTGGCAATAGCCAAAAATGTCTTCAACCTGGGAAGGATATGGGCAAAAGCGGGTTACCAATGACCAGAAATGGCTTAGAAATGGCCAAAAAAGCCTTCCAACAGGTTAGAAGTGGGTAAAATGGGTTGGAAATATCCAAACATGGCTTGAAACTGGGAAAGATACGAGCAAAAAAGGGATAGAAATGGCCAGAAATGTCTTGGGAATGGTCAAAAATGGCTACAAACAGGTTAGAAGTGGGAAAAAATGGGTTGGCAATAGCCAAAAATGCCTCAGAAAGAGTCAAGACAGCCTTCAGAAAGGATAGAAGTGGGTAAAACTGGCTTAGAAATGGCCAAAAATGTCTTCAGAAAGGGAGAGAAATGGGCAAAAGTGGCTTAGAAATGGCCAAAAATGGCTTCAGAAAGGGTTTGCAATGATCAAAAATGGGTTAGAAATGGGCAACATTTGCTTCGAACAGGTTACAAGTCGGTAAAAACGGGTTGGCAATAGCCAAAAATGTCTTCAACCTGGGAAGGATATGGGCAAAAGCGGGTTACCAATGACCAGAAATGGCTTAGAAATGGCCAAAAAAGCCTTCCAACAGGTTAGAAGTGGGTAAAATGGGTTGGAAATATCCAAACATGGCTTGAAACTGGGAAAGATACGAGCAAAAAAGGGATAGAAATGGCCAGAAATGTCTTGGGAATGGTCAAAAATGGCTACAAACAGGTTAGAAGTGGGAAAAAATGGGTTGGCAATAGCCAAAAATGCCTCAGAAAGAGTCAAGACAGCCTTCAGAAAGGATAGAAGTGGGTAAAACTGGCTTAGAAATGGCCAAAAATGTCTTCAGAAAGGGAGAGAAATGGGCAAAAGTGGCTTAGAAATGGCCAAAAATGGCTTCAGAAAGGGTTTGCAATGATCAAAAATGGGTTAGAAATGGGCAACATTTGCTTCGAACAGGTTACAAGTCGGTAAAAACGGGTTGGCAATAGCCAAAAATGTCTTCAACCTGGGAAGGATATGGGCAAAAGCGGGTTACCAATGACCAGAAATGGCTTAGAAATGGCCAAAAAAGCCTTCCAACAGGTTAGAAGTGGGTAAAATGGGTTGGAAATATCCAAACATGGCTTGAAACTGGGAAAGATATGAGCAAAAAAGGGATAGAAATGGCCAGAAATGTCTTGGGAATGGTCAAAAATGGCTACAAACAGGTTAGAAGTGGGAAAAAATGGGTTGGCAATAGCCAAAAATGCCTCAGAAAGAGTCAAGACAGCCTTCAGAAAGGATAGAAGTGGGTAAAACTGGCTTAGAAATGGCCAAAAATGTCTTCAGAAAGGGAGAGAAATGGGCAAAAGTGGCTTAGAAATGGCCAAAAATGGCTTCAGAAAGGGTTTGCAATGATCAAAAATGGGTTAGAAATGGGCAACATTTGCTTCGAACAGGTTACAAGTCGGTAAAAACGGGTTGGCAATAGCCAAAAATGTCTTCAACCTGGGAAGGATATGGGCAAAAGCGGGTTACCAATGACCAGAAATGGCTTAGAAATGGCCAAAAAAGCCTTCCAACAGGTTAGAAGTGGGTAAAATGGGTTGGAAATATCCAAACATGGCTTGAAACTGGGAAAGATATGAGCAAAAAAGGGATAGAAATGGCCAGAAATGTCTTGGGAATGGTCAAAAATGGCTACAAACAGGTTAGAAGTGGGAAAAAATGGGTTGGCAATAGCCAAAAATGCCTCAGAAAGAGTCAAGACAGCCTTCAGAAAGGATAGAAGTGGGTAAAACTGGCTTAGAAATGGCCAAAAATGTCTTCAGAAAGGGAGAGAAATGGGCAAAAGTGGCTTAGAAATGGCCAAAAATGGCTTCAGAAAGGGTTTGCAATGATCAAAAATGGGTTAGAAATGGGCAACATTTGCTTCGAACAGGTTACAAGTCGGTAAAAACGGGTTGGCAATAGCCAAAAATGTCTTCAACCTGGGAAGGATATGGGCAAAAGCGGGTTACCAATGACCAGAAATGGCTTAGAAATGGCCAAAAAAGCCTTCCAACAGGTTAGAAGTGGGTAAAATGGGTTGGAAATATCCAAACATGGCTTGAAACTGGGAAAGATACTGAGCAAAAAAGGGATAGAAATGGCCAGAAATGTCTTGGGAATGGTCAAAAATGGCTACAAACAGGTTAGAAGTGGGAAAAAATGGGTTGGCAATAGCCAAAAATGCCTCAGAAAGAGTCAAGACAGCCTTCAGAAAGGATAGAAGTGGGTAAAACTGGCTTAGAAATGGCCAAAAATGTCTTCAGAAAGGGAGAGAAATGGGCAAAAGTGGCTTAGAAATGGCCAAAAATGGCTTCAGAAAGGGTTTGCAATGATCAAAAATGGGTTAGAAATGGGCAACATTTGCTTCGAACAGGTTACAAGTCGGTAAAAACGGGTTGGCAATAGCCAAAAATGTCTTCAACCTGGGAAGGATATGGGCAAAAGCGGGTTACCAATGACCAGAAATGGCTTAGAAATGGCCAAAAAAGCCTTCCAACAGGTTAGAAGTGGGTAAAATGGGTTGGAAATATCCAAACATGGCTTGAAACTGGGAAAGATATGAGCAAAAAAGGGATAGAAATGGCCAGAAATGTCTTGGGAATGGTCAAAAATGGCTACAAACAGGTTAGAAGTGGGAAAAAATGGGTTGGCAATAGCCAAAAATGCCTCAGAAAGAGTCAAGACAGCCTTCAGAAAGGATAGAAGTGGGTAAAACTGGCTTAGAAATGGCCAAAAATGTCTTCAGAAAGGGAGAGAAATGGGCAAAAGTGGCTTAGAAATGGCCAAAAATGGCTTCAGAAAGGGTTTGCAATGATCAAAAATGGGTTAGAAATGGGCAACATTTGCTTCGAACAGGTTACAAGTCGGTAAAAACGGGTTGGCAATAGCCAAAAATGTCTTCAACCTGGGAAGGATATGGGCAAAAGCGGGTTACCAATGACCAGAAATGGCTTAGAAATGGCCAAAAAAGCCTTCCAACAGGTTAGAAGTGGGTAAAATGGGTTGGAAATATCCAAACATGGCTTGAAACTGGGAAAGATATGAGCAAAAAAGGGATAGAAATGGCCAGAAATGTCTTGGGAATGGTCAAAAATGGCTACAAACAGGTTAGAAGTGGGAAAAAATGGGTTGGCAATAGCCAAAAATGCCTCAGAAAGAGTCAAGACAGCCTTCAGAAAGGATAGAAGTGGGTAAAACTGGCTTAGAAATGGCCAAAAATGTCTTCAGAAAGGGAGAGAAATGGGCAAAAGTGGCTTAGAAATGGCCAAAAATGGCTTCAGAAAGGGTTTGCAATGATCAAAAATGGGTTAGAAATGGGCAACATTTGCTTCGAACAGGTTACAAGTCGGTAAAAACGGGTTGGCAATAGCCAAAAATGTCTTCAACCTGGGAAG
Source organism: Myiopsitta monachus (assembly GCA_017639245.1). Classification (NCBI taxonomy): domain Eukaryota; kingdom Metazoa; phylum Chordata; class Aves; order Psittaciformes; family Psittacidae; genus Myiopsitta; species Myiopsitta monachus. Next base: position 65,821 of record JAESHU010000113.1, on the reverse strand, counting down.
GATATGGGCAAAAGCGGGTTACCAATGACCAGAAATGGCTTAGAAATGGCCAAAAAAGCCTTCCAACAGGTTAGAAGTGGGTAAAATGGGTTGGAAATATCCAAACATGGCTTGAAACTGGGAAAGATACGAGCAAAAAAGGGATAGAAATGGCCAGAAATGTCTTGGGAATGGTCAAAAATGGCTACAAACAGGTTAGAAGTGGGAAAAAATGGGTTGGCAATAGCCAAAAATGCCTCAGAAAGAGTCAAGACAGCCTTCAGAAAGGATAGAAGTGGGTAAAACTGGCTTAGAAATGGCCAAAAATGTCTTCAGAAAGGGAGAGAAATGGGCAAAAGTGGCTTAGAAATGGCCAAAAATGGCTTCAGAAAGGGTTTGCAATGATCAAAAATGGGTTAGAAATGGGCAACATTTGCTTCGAACAGGTTACAAGTCGGTAAAAACGGGTTGGCAATAGCCAAAAATGTCTTCAACCTGGGAAGGATATGGGCAAAAGCGGGTTACCAATGACCAGAAATGGCTTAGAAATGGCCAAAAAAGCCTTCCAACAGGTTAGAAGTGGGTAAAATGGGTTGGAAATATCCAAACATGGCTTGAAACTGGGAAAGATACGAGCAAAAAAGGGATAGAAATGGCCAGAAATGTCTTGGGAATGGTCAAAAATGGCTACAAACAGGTTAGAAGTGGGAAAAAATGGGTTGGCAATAGCCAAAAATGCCTCAGAAAGAGTCAAGACAGCCTTCAGAAAGGATAGAAGTGGGTAAAACTGGCTTAGAAATGGCCAAAAATGTCTTCAGAAAGGGAGAGAAATGGGCAAAAGTGGCTTAGAAATGGCCAAAAATGGCTTCAGAAAGGGTTTGCAATGATCAAAAATGGGTTAGAAATGGGCAACATTTGCTTCGAACAGGTTACAAGTCGGTAAAAACGGGTTGGCAATAGCCAAAAATGTCTTCAACCTGGGAAGGATATGGGCAAAAGCGGGTTACCAATGACCAGAAATGGCTTAGAAATGGCCAAAAAAGCCTTCCAACAGGTTAGAAGTGGGTAAAATGGGTTGGAAATATCCAAACATGGCTTGAAACTGGGAAAGATATGAGCAAAAAAGGGATAGAAATGGCCAGAAATGTCTTGGGAATGGTCAAAAATGGCTACAAACAGGTTAGAAGTGGGAAAAAATGGGTTGGCAATAGCCAAAAATGCCTCAGAAAGAGTCAAGACAGCCTTCAGAAAGGATAGAAGTGGGTAAAACTGGCTTAGAAATGGCCAAAAATGTCTTCAGAAAGGGAGAGAAATGGGCAAAAGTGGCTTAGAAATGGCCAAAAATGGCTTCAGAAAGGGTTTGCAATGATCAAAAATGGGTTAGAAATGGGCAACATTTGCTTCGAACAGGTTACAAGTCGGTAAAAACGGGTTGGCAATAGCCAAAAATGTCTTCAACCTGGGAAGGATATGGGCAAAAGCGGGTTACCAATGACCAGAAATGGCTTAGAAATGGCCAAAAAAGCCTTCCAACAGGTTAGAAGTGGGTAAAATGGGTTGGAAATATCCAAACATGGCCTGAAACTGGGAAAGATACGAGCAAAAAAGGGATAGAAATGGCCAGAAATGTCTTGGGAATGGTCAAAAATGGCTACAAACAGGTTAGAAGTGGGAAAAAATGGGTTGGCAATAGCCAAAAATGCCTCAGAAAGAGTCAAGACAGCCTTCAGAAAGGATAGAAGTGGGTAAAACTGGCTTAGAAATGGCCAAAAATGGCTTCAGAAAGGGTTTGCAATGATCAAAAATGGGTTAGAAATGGGCAACATTTGCTTCGAACAGGTTACAAGTCGGTAAAAACGGGTTGGCAATAGCCAAAAATGTCTTCAACCTGGGAAGGATATGGGCAAAAGCGGGTTACCAATGACCAGAAATGGCTTAGAAATGGCCAAAAAAGCCTTCCAACAGGTTAGAAGTGGGTAAAATGGGTTGGAAATATCCAAACATGGCTTGAAACTGGGAAAGATACGAGCAAAAAAGGGATAGAAATGGCCAGAAATGTCTTGGGAATGGTCAAAAATGGCTACAAACAGGTTAGAAGTGGGAAAAAATGGGTTGGCAATAGCCAAAAATGCCTCAGAAAGAGTCAAGACAGCCTTCAGAAAGGATAGAAGTGGGTAAAACTGGCTTAGAAATGGCCAAAAATGTCTTCAGAAAGGGAGAGAAATGGGCAAAAGTGGCTTAGAAATGGCCAAAAATGGCTTCAGAAAGGGTTTGCAATGATCAAAAATGGGTTAGAAATGGGCAACATTTGCTTCGAACAGGTTACAAGTCGGTAAAAACGGGTTGGCAATAGCCAAAAATGTCTTCAACCTGGGAAGGATATGGGCAAAAGCGGGTTACCAATGACCAGAAATGGCTTAGAAATGGCCAAAAAAGCCTTCCAACAGGTTAGAAGTGGGTAAAATGGGTTGGAAATATCCAAACATGGCTTGAAACTGGGAAAGATATGAGCAAAAAAGGGATAGAAATGGCCAGAAATGTCTTGGGAATGGTCAAAAATGGCTACAAACAGGTTAGAAGTGGGAAAAAATGGGTTGGCAATAGCCAAAAATGCCTCAGAAAGAGTCAAGACAGCCTTCAGAAAGGATAGAAGTGGGTAAAACTGGCTTAGAAATGGCCAAAAATGTCTTCAGAAAGGGAGAGAAATGGGCAAAAGTGGCTTAGAAATGGCCAAAAATGGCTTCAGAAAGGGTTTGCAATGATCAAAAATGGGTTAGAAATGGGCAACATTTGCTTCGAACAGGTTACAAGTCGGTAAAAACGGGTTGGCAATAGCCAAAAATGTCTTCAACCTGGGAAGGATATGGGCAAAAGCGGGTTACCAATGACCAGAAATGGCTTAGAAATGGCCAAAAAAGCCTTCCAACAGGTTAGAAGTGGGTAAAATGGGTTGGAAATATCCAAACATGGCTTGAAACTGGGAAAGATACTGAGCAAAAAAGGGATAGAAATGGCCAGAAATGTCTTGGGAATGGTCAAAAATGGCTACAAACAGGTTAGAAGTGGGAAAAAATGGGTTGGCAATAGCCAAAAATGTCCTCAGAAAGAGTCAAGACAGCCTTCAGAAAGGATAGAAGTGGGTAAAACTGGCTTAGAAATGGCCAAAAATGTCTTCAGAAAGGGAGAGAAATGGGCAAAAGTGGCTTAGAAATGGCCAAAAATGGCTTCAGAAAGGGTTTGCAATGATCAAAAATGGGTTAGAAATGGGCAACATTTGCTTCGAACAGGTTACAAGTCGGTAAAAACGGGTTGGCAATAGCCAAAAATGTCTTCAACCTGGGAAGGATATGGGCAAAAGCGGGTTACCAATGACCAGAAATGGCTTAGAAATGGCCAAAAAAGCCTTCCAACAGGTTAGAAGTGGGTAAAATGGGTTGGAAATATCCAAACATGGCTTGAAACTGGGAAAGATACTGAGCAAAAAAGGGATAGAAATGGCCAGAAATGTCTTGGGAATGGTCAAAAATGGCTACAAACAGGTTAGAAGTGGGAAAAAATGGGTTGGCAATAGCCAAAAATGCCTCAGAAAGAGTCAAGACAGCCTTCAGAAAGGATAGAAGTGGGTAAAACTGGCTTAGAAATGGCCAAAAATGTCTTCAGAAAGGGAGAGAAATGGGCAAAAGTGGCTTAGAAATGGCCAAAAATGGCTTCAGAAAGGGTTTGCAATGATCAAAAATGGGTTAGAAATGGGCAACATTTGCTTCGAACAGGTTACAAGTCGGTAAAAACGGGTTGGCAATAGCCAAAAATGTCTTCAACCTGGGAAGGATATGGGCAAAAGCGGGTTACCAATGACCAGAAATGGCTTAGAAATGGCCAAAAAAGCCTTCCAACAGGTTAGAAGTGGGTAAAATGGGTTGGAAATATCCAAACATGGCTTGAAACTGGGAAAGATATGAGCAAAAAAGGGATAGAAATGGCCAGAAATGTCTTGGGAATGGTCAAAAATGGCTACAAACAGGTTAGAAGTGGGAAAAAATGGGTTGGCAATAGCCAAAAATGCCTCAGAAAGAGTCAAGACAGCCTTCAGAAAGGATAGAAGTGGGTAAAACTGGCTTAGAAATGGCCAAAAATGTCTTCAGAAAGGGAGAGAAATGGGCAAAAGTGGCTTAGAAATGGCCAAAAATGGCTTCAGAAAGGGTTTGCAATGATCAAAAATGGGTTAGAAATGGGCAACATTTGCTTCGAACAGGTTACAAGTCGGTAAAAACGGGTTGGCAATAGCCAAAAATGTCTTCAACCTGGGAAGGATATGGGCAAAAGCGGGTTACCAATGACCAGAAATGGCTTAGAAATGGCCAAAAAAGCCTTCCAACAGGTTAGAAGTGGGTAAAATGGGTTGGAAATATCCAAACATGGCTTGAAACTGGGAAAGATACGAGCAAAAAAGGGATAGAAATGGCCAGAAATGTCTTGGGAATGGTCAAAAATGGCTACAAACAGGTTAGAAGTGGGAAAAAATGGGTTGGCAATAGCCAAAAATGCCTCAGAAAGAGTCAAGACAGCCTTCAGAAAGGATAGAAGTGGGTAAAACTGGCTTAGAAATGGCCAAAAATGTCTTCAGAAAGGGAGAGAAATGGGCAAAAGTGGCTTAGAAATGGCCAAAAATGGCTTCAGAAAGGGTTTGCAATGATCAAAAATGGGTTAGAAATGGGCAACATTTGCTTCGAACAGGTTACAAGTCGGTAAAAACGGGTTGGCAATAGCCAAAAATGTCTTCAACCTGGGAAGGATATGGGCAAAAGCGGGTTACCAATGACCAGAAATGGCTTAGAAATGGCCAAAAAAGCCTTCCAACAGGTTAGAAGTGGGTAAAATGGGTTGGAAATATCCAAACATGGCTTGAAACTGGGAAAGATATGAGCAAAAAAGGGATAGAAATGGCCAGAAATGTCTTGGGAATGGTCAAAAATGGCTACAAACAGGTTAGAAGTGGGAAAAAATGGGTTGGCAATAGCCAAAAATGCCTCAGAAAGAGTCAAGACAGCCTTCAGAAAGGATAGAAGTGGGTAAAACTGGCTTAGAAATGGCCAAAAATGTCTTCAGAAAGGGAGAGAAATGGGCAAAAGTGGCTTAGAAATGGCCAAAAATGGCTTCAGAAAGGGTTTGCAATGATCAAAAATGGGTTAGAAATGGGCAACATTTGCTTCGAACAGGTTACAAGTCGGTAAAAACGGGTTGGCAATAGCCAAAAATGTCTTCAACCTGGGAAGGATATGGGCAAAAGCGGGTTACCAATGACCAGAAATGGCTTAGAAATGGCCAAAAAAGCCTTCCAACAGGTTAGAAGTGGGTAAAATGGGTTGGAAATATCCAAACATGGCTTGAAACTGGGAAAGATACGAGCAAAAAAGGGATAGAAATGGCCAGAAATGTCTTGGGAATGGTCAAAAATGGCTACAAACAGGTTAGAAGTGGGAAAAAATGGGTTGGCAATAGCCAAAAATGCCTCAGAAAGAGTCAAGACAGCCTTCAGAAAGGATAGAAGTGGGTAAAACTGGCTTAGAAATGGCCAAAAATGTCTTCAGAAAGGGAGAGAAATGGGCAAAAGTGGCTTAGAAATGGCCAAAAATGGCTTCAGAAAGGGTTTGCAATGATCAAAAATGGGTTAGAAATGGGCAACATTTGCTTCGAACAGGTTACAAGTCGGTAAAAACGGGTTGGCAATAGCCAAAAATGTCTTCAACCTGGGAAGGATATGGGCAAAAGCGGGTTACCAATGACCAGAAATGGCTTAGAAATGGCCAAAAAAGCCTTCCAACAGGTTAGAAGTGGGTAAAATGGGTTGGAAATATCCAAACATGGCTTGAAACTGGGAAAGATATGAGCAAAAAAGGGATAGAAATGGCCAGAAATGTCTTGGGAATGGTCAAAAATGGCTACAAACAGGTTAGAAGTGGGAAAAAATGGGTTGGCAATAGCCAAAAATGCCTCAGAAAGAGTCAAGACAGCCTTCAGAAAGGATAGAAGTGGGTAAAACTGGCTTAGAAATGGCCAAAAATGTCTTCAGAAAGGGAGAGAAATGGGCAAAAGTGGCTTAGAAATGGCCAAAAATGGCTTCAGAAAGGGTTTGCAATGATCAAAAATGGGTTAGAAATGGGCAACATTTGCTTCGAACAGGTTACAAGTCGGTAAAAACGGGTTGGCAATAGCCAAAAATGTCTTCAACCTGGGAAGGATATGGGCAAAAGCGGGTTACCAATGACCAGAAATGGCTTAGAAATGGCCAAAAAAGCCTTCCAACAGGTTAGAAGTGGGTAAAATGGGTTGGAAATATCCAAACATGGCTTGAAACTGGGAAAGATACTGAGCAAAAAAGGGATAGAAATGGCCAGAAATGTCTTGGGAATGGTCAAAAATGGCTACAAACAGGTTAGAAGTGGGAAAAAATGGGTTGGCAATAGCCAAAAATGCCTCAGAAAGAGTCAAGACAGCCTTCAGAAAGGATAGAAGTGGGTAAAACTGGCTTAGAAATGGCCAAAAATGTCTTCAGAAAGGGAGAGAAATGGGCAAAAGTGGCTTAGAAATGGCCAAAAATGGCTTCAGAAAGGGTTTGCAATGATCAAAAATGGGTTAGAAATGGGCAACATTTGCTTCGAACAGGTTACAAGTCGGTAAAAACGGGTTGGCAATAGCCAAAAATGTCTTCAACCTGGGAAGGATATGGGCAAAAGCGGGTTACCAATGACCAGAAATGGCTTAGAAATGGCCAAAAAAGCCTTCCAACAGGTTAGAAGTGGGTAAAATGGGTTGGAAATATCCAAACATGGCTTGAAACTGGGAAAGATACGAGCAAAAAAGGGATAGAAATGGCCAGAAATGTCTTGGGAATGGTCAAAAATGGCTACAAACAGGTTAGAAGTGGGAAAAAATGGGTTGGCAATAGCCAAAAATGCCTCAGAAAGAGTCAAGACAGCCTTCAGAAAGGATAGAAGTGGGTAAAACTGGCTTAGAAATGGCCAAAAATGTCTTCAGAAAGGGAGAGAAATGGGCAAAAGTGGCTTAGAAATGGCCAAAAATGGCTTCAGAAAGGGTTTGCAATGATCAAAAATGGGTTAGAAATGGGCAACATTTGCTTCGAACAGGTTACAAGTCGGTAAAAACGGGTTGGCAATAGCCAAAAATGTCTTCAACCTGGGAAGGATATGGGCAAAAGCGGGTTACCAATGACCAGAAATGGCTTAGAAATGGCCAAAAAAGCCTTCCAACAGGTTAGAAGTGGGTAAAATGGGTTGGAAATATCCAAACATGGCTTGAAACTGGGAAAGATACTGAGCAAAAAAGGGATAGAAATGGCCAGAAATGTCTTGGGAATGGTCAAAAATGGCTACAAACAGGTTAGAAGTGGGAAAAAATGGGTTGGCAATAGCCAAAAATGCCTCAGAAAGAGTCAAGACAGCCTTCAGAAAGGATAGAAGTGGGTAAAACTGGCTTAGAAATGGCCAAAAATGTCTTCAGAAAGGGAGAGAAATGGGCAAAAGTGGCTTAGAAATGGCCAAAAATGGCTTCAGAAAGGGTTTGCAATGATCAAAAATGGGTTAGAAATGGGCAACATTTGCTTCGAACAGGTTACAAGTCGGTAAAAACGGGTTGGCAATAGCCAAAAATGTCTTCAACCTGGGAAGGATATGGGCAAAAGCGGGTTACCAATGACCAGAAATGGCTTAGAAATGGCCAAAAAAGCCTTCCAACAGGTTAGAAGTGGGTAAAATGGGTTGGAAATATCCAAACATGGCTTGAAACTGGGAAAGATACGAGCAAAAAAGGGATAGAAATGGCCAGAAATGTCTTGGGAATGGTCAAAAATGGCTACAAACAGGTTAGAAGTGGGAAAAAATGGGTTGGCAATAGCCAAAAATGCCTCAGAAAGAGTCAAGACAGCCTTCAGAAAGGATAGAAGTGGGTAAAACTGGCTTAGAAATGGCCAAAAATGTCTTCAGAAAGGGAGAGAAATGGGCAAAAGTGGCTTAGAAATGGCCAAAAATGGCTTCAGAAAGGGTTTGCAATGATCAAAAATGGGTTAGAAATGGGCAACATTTGCTTCGAACAGGTTACAAGTCGGTAAAAACGGGTTGGCAATAGCCAAAAATGTCTTCAACCTGGGAAGGATATGGGCAAAAGCGGGTTACCAATGACCAGAAATGGCTTAGAAATGGCCAAAAAAGCCTTCCAACAGGTTAGAAGTGGGTAAAATGGGTTGGAAATATCCAAACATGGCTTGAAACTGGGAAAGATACTGAGCAAAAAAGGGATAGAAATGGCCAGAAATGTCTTGGGAATGGTCAAAAATGGCTACAAACAGGTTAGAAGTGGGAAAAAATGGGTTGGCAATAGCCAAAAATGCCTCAGAAAGAGTCAAGACAGCCTTCAGAAAGGATAGAAGTGGGTAAAACTGGCTTAGAAATGGCCAAAAATGTCTTCAGAAAGGGAGAGAAATGGGCAAAAGTGGCTTAGAAATGGCCAAAAATGGCTTCAGAAAGGGTTTGCAATGATCAAAAATGGGTTAGAAATGGGCAACATTTGCTTCGAACAGGTTACAAGTCGGTAAAAACGGGTTGGCAATAGCCAAAAATGTCTTCAACCTGGGAAGGATATGGGCAAAAGCGGGTTACCAATGACCAGAAATGGCTTAGAAATGGCCAAAAAAGCCTTCCAACAGGTTAGAAGTGGGTAAAATGGGTTGGAAATATCCAAACATGGCTTGAAACTGGGAAAGATATGAGCAAAAAAGGGATAGAAATGGCCAGAAATGTCTTGGGAATGGTCAAAAATGGCTACAAACAGGTTAGAAGTGGGAAAAAATGGGTTGGCAATAGCCAAAAATGCCTCAGAAAGAGTCAAGACAGCCTTCAGAAAGGATAGAAGTGGGTAAAACTGGCTTAGAAATGGCCAAAAATGTCTTCAGAAAGGGAGAGAAATGGGCAAAAGTGGCTTAGAAATGGCCAAAAATGGCTTCAGAAAGGGTTTGCAATGATCAAAAATGGGTTAGAAATGGGCAACATTTGCTTCGAACAGGTTACAAGTCGGTAAAAACGGGTTGGCAATAGCCAAAAATGTCTTCAACCTGGGAAGGATATGGGCAAAAGCGGGTTACCAATGACCAGAAATGGCTTAGAAATGGCCAAAAAAGCCTTCCAACAGGTTAGAAGTGGGTAAAATGGGTTGGAAATATCCAAACATGGCTTGAAACTGGGAAAGATATGAGCAAAAAAGGGATAGAAATGGCCAGAAATGTCTTGGGAATGGTCAAAAATGGCTACAAACAGGTTAGAAGTGGGAAAAAATGGGTTGGCAATAGCCAAAAATGCCTCAGAAAGAGTCAAGACAGCCTTCAGAAAGGATAGAAGTGGGTAAAACTGGCTTAGAAATGGCCAAAAATGTCTTCAGAAAGGGAGAGAAATGGGCAAAAGTGGCTTAGAAATGGCCAAAAATGGCTTCAGAAAGGGTTTGCAATGATCAAAAATGGGTTAGAAATGGGCAACATTTGCTTCGAACAGGTTACAAGTCGGTAAAAACGGGTTGGCAATAGCCAAAAATGTCTTCAACCTGGGAAGGATATGGGCAAAAGCGGGTTACCAATGACCAGAAATGGCTTAGAAATGGCCAAAAAAGCCTTCCAACAGGTTAGAAGTGGGTAAAATGGGTTGGAAATATCCAAACATGGCTTGAAACTGGGAAAGATACTGAGCAAAAAAGGGATAGAAATGGCCAGAAATGTCTTGGGAATGGTCAAAAATGGCTACAAACAGGTTAGAAGTGGGAAAAAATGGGTTGGCAATAGCCAAAAATGCCTCAGAAAGAGTCAAGACAGCCTTCAGAAAGGATAGAAGTGGGTAAAACTGGCTTAGAAATGGCCAAAAATGTCTTCAGAAAGGGAGAGAAATGGGCAAAAGTGGCTTAGAAATGGCCAAAAATGGCTTCAGAAAGGGTTTGCAATGATCAAAAATGGGTTAGAAATGGGCAACATTTGCTTCGAACAGGTTACAAGTCGGTAAAAACGGGTTGGCAATAGCCAAAAATGTCTTCAACCTGGGAAGGATATGGGCAAAAGCGGGTTACCAATGACCAGAAATGGCTTAGAAATGGCCAAAAAAGCCTTCCAACAGGTTAGAAGTGGGTAAAATGGGTTGGAAATATCCAAACATGGCTTGAAACTGGGAAAGATATGAGCAAAAAAGGGATAGAAATGGCCAGAAATGTCTTGGGAATGGTCAAAAATGGCTACAAACAGGTTAGAAGTGGGAAAAAATGGGTTGGCAATAGCCAAAAATGCCTCAGAAAGAGTCAAGACAGCCTTCAGAAAGGATAGAAGTGGGTAAAACTGGCTTAGAAATGGCCAAAAATGTCTTCAGAAAGGGAGAGAAATGGGCAAAAGTGGCTTAGAAATGGCCAAAAATGGCTTCAGAAAGGGTTTGCAATGATCAAAAATGGGTTAGAAATGGGCAACATTTGCTTCGAACAGGTTACAAGTCGGTAAAAACGGGTTGGCAATAGCCAAAAATGTCTTCAACCTGGGAAGGATATGGGCAAAAGCGGGTTACCAATGACCAGAAATGGCTTAGAAATGGCCAAAAAAGCCTTCCAACAGGTTAGAAGTGGGTAAAATGGGTTGGAAATATCCAAACATGGCTTGAAACTGGGAAAGATACTGAGCAAAAAAGGGATAGAAATGGCCAGAAATGTCTTGGGAATGGTCAAAAATGGCTACAAACAGGTTAGAAGTGGGAAAAAATGGGTTGGCAATAGCCAAAAATGCCTCAGAAAGAGTCAAGACAGCCTTCAGAAAGGATAGAAGTGGGTAAAACTGGCTTAGAAATGGCCAAAAATGTCTTCAGAAAGGGAGAGAAATGGGCAAAAGTGGCTTAGAAATGGCCAAAAATGGCTTCAGAAAGGGTTTGCAATGATCAAAAATGGGTTAGAAATGGGCAACATTTGCTTCGAACAGGTTACAAGTCGGTAAAAACGGGTTGGCAATAGCCAAAAATGTCTTCAACCTGGGAAGGATATGGGCAAAAGCGGGTTACCAATGACCAGAAATGGCTTAGAAATGGCCAAAAAAGCCTTCCAACAGGTTAGAAGTGGGTAAAATGGGTTGGAAATATCCAAACATGGCTTGAAACTGGGAAAGATATGAGCAAAAAAGGGATAGAAATGGCCAGAAATGTCTTGGGAATGGTCAAAAATGGCTACAAACAGGTTAGAAGTGGGAAAAAATGGGTTGGCAATAGCCAAAAATGCCTCAGAAAGAGTCAAGACAGCCTTCAGAAAGGATAGAAGTGGGTAAAACTGGCTTAGAAATGGCCAAAAATGTCTTCAGAAAGGGAGAGAAATGGGCAAAAGTGGCTTAGAAATGGCCAAAAATGGCTTCAGAAAGGGTTTGCAATGATCAAAAATGGGTTAGAAATGGGCAACATTTGCTTCGAACAGGTTACAAGTCGGTAAAAACGGGTTGGCAATAGCCAAAAATGTCTTCAACCTGGGAAGGATATGGGCAAAAGCGGGTTACCAATGACCAGAAATGGCTTAGAAATGGCCAAAAAAGCCTTCCAACAGGTTAGAAGTGGGTAAAATGGGTTGGAAATATCCAAACATGGCTTGAAACTGGGAAAGATACGAGCAAAAAAGGGATAGAAATGGCCAGAAATGTCTTGGGAATGGTCAAAAATGGCTACAAACAGGTTAGAAGTGGGAAAAAATGGGTTGGCAATAGCCAAAAATGCCTCAGAAAGAGTCAAGACAGCCTTCAGAAAGGATAGAAGTGGGTAAAACTGGCTTAGAAATGGCCAAAAATGTCTTCAGAAAGGGAGAGAAATGGGCAAAAGTGGCTTAGAAATGGCCAAAAATGGCTTCAGAAAGGGTTTGCAATGATCAAAAATGGGTTAGAAATGGGCAACATTTGCTTCGAACAGGTTACAAGTCGGTAAAAACGGGTTGGCAATAGCCAAAAATGTCTTCAACCTGGGAAGGATATGGGCAAAAGCGGGTTACCAATGACCAGAAATGGCTTAGAAATGGCCAAAAAAGCCTTCCAACAGGTTAGAAGTGGGTAAAATGGGTTGGAAATATCCAAACATGGCTTGAAACTGGGAAAGATACGAGCAAAAAAGGGATAGAAATGGCCAGAAATGTCTTGGGAATGGTCAAAAATGGCTACAAACAGGTTAGAAGTGGGAAAAAATGGGTTGGCAATAGCCAAAAATGCCTCAGAAAGAGTCAAGACAGCCTTCAGAAAGGATAGAAGTGGGTAAAACTGGCTTAGAAATGGCCAAAAATGTCTTCAGAAAGGGAGAGAAATGGGCAAAAGTGGCTTAGAAATGGCCAAAAATGGCTTCAGAAAGGGTTTGCAATGATCAAAAATGGGTTAGAAATGGGCAACATTTGCTTCGAACAGGTTACAAGTCGGTAAAAACGGGTTGGCAATAGCCAAAAATGTCTTCAACCTGGGAAGGATATGGGCAAAAGCGGGTTACCAATGACCAGAAATGGCTTAGAAATGGCCAAAAAAGCCTTCCAACAGGTTAGAAGTGGGTAAAATGGGTTGGAAATATCCAAACATGGCTTGAAACTGGGAAAGATACGAGCAAAAAAGGGATAGAAATGGCCAGAAATGTCTTGGGAATGGTCAAAAATGGCTACAAACAGGTTAGAAGTGGGAAAAAATGGGTTGGCAATAGCCAAAAATGCCTCAGAAAGAGTCAAGACAGCCTTCAGAAAGGATAGAAGTGGGTAAAACTGGCTTAGAAATGGCCAAAAATGTCTTCAGAAAGGGAGAGAAATGGGCAAAAGTGGCTTAGAAATGGCCAAAAATGGCTTCAGAAAGGGTTTGCAATGATCAAAAATGGGTTAGAAATGGGCAACATTTGCTTCGAACAGGTTACAAGTCGGTAAAAACGGGTTGGCAATAGCCAAAAATGTCTTCAACCTGGGAAGGATATGGGCAAAAGCGGGTTACCAATGACCAGAAATGGCTTAGAAATGGCCAAAAAAGCCTTCCAACAGGTTAGAAGTGGGTAAAATGGGTTGGAAATATCCAAACATGGCTTGAAACTGGGAAAGATACTGAGCAAAAAAGGGATAGAAATGGCCAGAAATGTCTTGGGAATGGTCAAAAATGGCTACAAACAGGTTAGAAGTGGGAAAAAATGGGTTGGCAATAGCCAAAAATGCCTCAGAAAGAGTCAAGACAGCCTTCAGAAAGGATAGAAGTGGGTAAAACTGGCTTAGAAATGGCCAAAAATGTCTTCAGAAAGGGAGAGAAATGGGCAAAAGTGGCTTAGAAATGGCCAAAAATGGCTTCAGAAAGGGTTTGCAATGATCAAAAATGGGTTAGAAATGGGCAACATTTGCTTCGAACAGGTTACAAGTCGGTAAAAACGGGTTGGCAATAGCCAAAAATGTCTTCAACCTGGGAAGGATATGGGCAAAAGCGGGTTACCAATGACCAGAAATGGCTTAGAAATGGCCAAAAAAGCCTTCCAACAGGTTAGAAGTGGGTAAAATGGGTTGGAAATATCCAAACATGGCTTGAAACTGGGAAAGATACGAGCAAAAAAGGGATAGAAATGGCCAGAAATGTCTTGGGAATGGTCAAAAATGGCTACAAACAGGTTAGAAGTGGGAAAAAATGGGTTGGCAATAGCCAAAAATGCCTCAGAAAGAGTCAAGACAGCCTTCAGAAAGGATAGAAGTGGGTAAAACTGGCTTAGAAATGGCCAAAAATGTCTTCAGAAAGGGAGAGAAATGGGCAAAAGTGGCTTAGAAATGGCCAAAAATGGCTTCAGAAAGGGTTTGCAATGATCAAAAATGGGTTAGAAATGGGCAACATTTGCTTCGAACAGGTTACAAGTCGGTAAAAACGGGTTGGCAATAGCCAAAAATGTCTTCAACCTGGGAAGGATATGGGCAAAAGCGGGTTACCAATGACCAGAAATGGCTTAGAAATGGCCAAAAAAGCCTTCCAACAGGTTAGAAGTGGGTAAAATGGGTTGGAAATATCCAAACATGGCTTGAAACTGGGAAAGATATGAGCAAAAAAGGGATAGAAATGGCCAGAAATGTCTTGGGAATGGTCAAAAATGGCTACAAACAGGTTAGAAGTGGGAAAAAATGGGTTGGCAATAGCCAAAAATGCCTCAGAAAGAGTCAAGACAGCCTTCAGAAAGGATAGAAGTGGGTAAAACTGGCTTAGAAATGGCCAAAAATGTCTTCAGAAAGGGAGAGAAATGGGCAAAAGTGGCTTAGAAATGGCCAAAAATGGCTTCAGAAAGGGTTTGCAATGATCAAAAATGGGTTAGAAATGGGCAACATTTGCTTCGAACAGGTTACAAGTCGGTAAAAACGGGTTGGCAATAGCCAAAAATGTCTTCAACCTGGGAAGGATATGGGCAAAAGCGGGTTACCAATGACCAGAAATGGCTTAGAAATGGCCAAAAAAGCCTTCCAACAGGTTAGAAGTGGGTAAAATGGGTTGGAAATATCCAAACATGGCTTGAAACTGGGAAAGATACGAGCAAAAAAGGGATAGAAATGGCCAGAAATGTCTTGGGAATGGTCAAAAATGGCTACAAACAGGTTAGAAGTGGGAAAAAATGGGTTGGCAATAGCCAAAAATGCCTCAGAAAGAGTCAAGACAGCCTTCAGAAAGGATAGAAGTGGGTAAAACTGGCTTAGAAATGGCCAAAAATGTCTTCAGAAAGGGAGAGAAATGGGCAAAAGTGGCTTAGAAATGGCCAAAAATGGCTTCAGAAAGGGTTTGCAATGATCAAAAATGGGTTAGAAATGGGCAACATTTGCTTCGAACAGGTTACAAGTCGGTAAAAACGGGTTGGCAATAGCCAAAAATGTCTTCAACCTGGGAAGGATATGGGCAAAAGCGGGTTACCAATGACCAGAAATGGCTTAGAAATGGCCAAAAAAGCCTTCCAACAGGTTAGAAGTGGGTAAAATGGGTTGGAAATATCCAAACATGGCTTGAAACTGGGAAAGATACGAGCAAAAAAGGGATAGAAATGGCCAGAAATGTCTTGGGAATGGTCAAAAATGGCTACAAACAGGTTAGAAGTGGGAAAAAATGGGTTGGCAATAGCCAAAAATGCCTCAGAAAGAGTCAAGACAGCCTTCAGAAAGGATAGAAGTGGGTAAAACTGGCTTAGAAATGGCCAAAAATGTCTTCAGAAAGGGAGAGAAATGGGCAAAAGTGGCTTAGAAATGGCCAAAAATGGCTTCAGAAAGGGTTTGCAATGATCAAAAATGGGTTAGAAATGGGCAACATTTGCTTCGAACAGGTTACAAGTCGGTAAAAACGGGTTGGCAATAGCCAAAAATGTCTTCAACCTGGGAAGGATATGGGCAAAAGCGGGTTACCAATGACCAGAAATGGCTTAGAAATGGCCAAAAAAGCCTTCCAACAGGTTAGAAGTGGGTAAAATGGGTTGGAAATATCCAAACATGGCTTGAAACTGGGAAAGATACTGAGCAAAAAAGGGATAGAAATGGCCAGAAATGTCTTGGGAATGGTCAAAAATGGCTACAAACAGGTTAGAAGTGGGAAAAAATGGGTTGGCAATAGCCAAAAATGCCTCAGAAAGAGTCAAGACAGCCTTCAGAAAGGATAGAAGTGGGTAAAACTGGCTTAGAAATGGCCAAAAATGTCTTCAGAAAGGGAGAGAAATGGGCAAAAGTGGCTTAGAAATGGCCAAAAATGGCTTCAGAAAGGGTTTGCAATGATCAAAAATGGGTTAGAAATGGGCAACATTTGCTTCGAACAGGTTACAAGTCGGTAAAAACGGGTTGGCAATAGCCAAAAATGTCTTCAACCTGGGAAGGATATGGGCAAAAGCGGGTTACCAATGACCAGAAATGGCTTAGAAATGGCCAAAAAAGCCTTCCAACAGGTTAGAAGTGGGTAAAATGGGTTGGAAATATCCAAACATGGCTTGAAACTGGGAAAGATACGAGCAAAAAAGGGATAGAAATGGCCAGAAATGTCTTGGGAATGGTCAAAAATGGCTACAAACAGGTTAGAAGTGGGAAAAAATGGGTTGGCAATAGCCAAAAATGCCTCAGAAAGAGTCAAGACAGCCTTCAGAAAGGATAGAAGTGGGTAAAACTGGCTTAGAAATGGCCAAAAATGTCTTCAGAAAGGGAGAGAAATGGGCAAAAGTGGCTTAGAAATGGCCAAAAATGGCTTCAGAAAGGGTTTGCAATGATCAAAAATGGGTTAGAAATGGGCAACATTTGCTTCGAACAGGTTACAAGTCGGTAAAAACGGGTTGGCAATAGCCAAAAATGTCTTCAACCTGGGAAGGATATGGGCAAAAGCGGGTTACCAATGACCAGAAATGGCTTAGAAATGGCCAAAAAAGCCTTCCAACAGGTTAGAAGTGGGTAAAATGGGTTGGAAATATCCAAACATGGCTTGAAACTGGGAAAGATACGAGCAAAAAAGGGATAGAAATGGCCAGAAATGTCTTGGGAATGGTCAAAAATGGCTACAAACAGGTTAGAAGTGGGAAAAAATGGGTTGGCAATAGCCAAAAATGCCTCAGAAAGAGTCAAGACAGCCTTCAGAAAGGATAGAAGTGGGTAAAACTGGCTTAGAAATGGCCAAAAATGTCTTCAGAAAGGGAGAGAAATGGGCAAAAGTGGCTTAGAAATGGCCAAAAATGGCTTCAGAAAGGGTTTGCAATGATCAAAAATGGGTTAGAAATGGGCAACATTTGCTTCGAACAGGTTACAAGTCGGTAAAAACGGGTTGGCAATAGCCAAAAATGTCTTCAACCTGGGAAGGATATGGGCAAAAGCGGGTTACCAATGACCAGAAATGGCTTAGAAATGGCCAAAAAAGCCTTCCAACAGGTTAGAAGTGGGTAAAATGGGTTGGAAATATCCAAACATGGCTTGAAACTGGGAAAGATACGAGCAAAAAAGGGATAGAAATGGCCAGAAATGTCTTGGGAATGGTCAAAAATGGCTACAAACAGGTTAGAAGTGGGAAAAAATGGGTTGGCAATAGCCAAAAATGCCTCAGAAAGAGTCAAGACAGCCTTCAGAAAGGATAGAAGTGGGTAAAACTGGCTTAGAAATGGCCAAAAATGTCTTCAGAAAGGGAGAGAAATGGGCAAAAGTGGCTTAGAAATGGCCAAAAATGGCTTCAGAAAGGGTTTGCAATGATCAAAAATGGGTTAGAAATGGGCAACATTTGCTTCGAACAGGTTACAAGTCGGTAAAAACGGGTTGGCAATAGCCAAAAATGTCTTCAACCTGGGAAGGATATGGGCAAAAGCGGGTTACCAATGACCAGAAATGGCTTAGAAATGGCCAAAAAAGCCTTCCAACAGGTTAGAAGTGGGTAAAATGGGTTGGAAATATCCAAACATGGCTTGAAACTGGGAAAGATACGAGCAAAAAAGGGATAGAAATGGCCAGAAATGTCTTGGGAATGGTCAAAAATGGCTACAAACAGGTTAGAAGTGGGAAAAAATGGGTTGGCAATAGCCAAAAATGCCTCAGAAAGAGTCAAGACAGCCTTCAGAAAGGATAGAAGTGGGTAAAACTGGCTTAGAAATGGCCAAAAATGTCTTCAGAAAGGGAGAGAAATGGGCAAAAGTGGCTTAGAAATGGCCAAAAATGGCTTCAGAAAGGGTTTGCAATGATCAAAAATGGGTTAGAAATGGGCAACATTTGCTTCGAACAGGTTACAAGTCGGTAAAAACGGGTTGGCAATAGCCAAAAATGTCTTCAACCTGGGAAGGATATGGGCAAAAGCGGGTTACCAATGACCAGAAATGGCTTAGAAATGGCCAAAAAAGCCTTCCAACAGGTTAGAAGTGGGTAAAAATGGGTTGGAAATATCCAAACATGGCTTGAAACTGGGAAAGATACGAGCAAAAAAGGGATAGAAATGGCCAGAAATGTCTTGGGAATGGTCAAAAATGGCTACAAACAGGTTAGAAGTGGGAAAAAATGGGTTGGCAATAGCCAAAAATGCCTCAGAAAGAGTCAAGACAGCCTTCAGAAAGGATAGAAGTGGGTAAAACTGGCTTAGAAATGGCCAAAAATGTCTTCAGAAAGGGAGAGAAATGGGCAAAAGTGGCTTAGAAATGGCCAAAAATGGCTTCAGAAAGGGTTTGCAATGATCAAAAATGGGTTAGAAATGGGCAACATTTGCTTCGAACAGGTTACAAGTCGGTAAAAACGGGTTGGCAATAGCCAAAAATGTCTTCAACCTGGGAAGGATATGGGCAAAAGCGGGTTACCAATGACCAGAAATGGCTTAGAAATGGCCAAAAAAGCCTTCCAACAGGTTAGAAGTGGGTAAAATGGGTTGGAAATATCCAAACATGGCTTGAAACTGGGAAAGATACGAGCAAAAAAGGATAGAAATGGCCAGGAAATGTCTTGGGAATGTCAAAAATGGCTACAACAGGTTAGAAGTGGGAAAAAATGGGTTGGCAATAGCCAAAAATGCCTCAGAAAGAGTCAAGACAGCCTTCAGAAAGGATAGAAGTGGGTAAAACTGGCTTAGAAATGGCCAAAATGTCTTCAGAAAGGGAGAGAAATGGGCAAAAGTGGCTTAGAAATGGCCAAAAATGGCTTCAGAAAGGGTTTGCAATGATCAAAAATGGGTTAGAAATGGGCAACATTTTGCTTCGAACAGGTTACAAGTCGGTAAAAACGGGTTGGCAATAGCCAAAAATGTCTTCAACCTGGGAAGGATATGGGCAAAAGCGGGTTACCAATGACCAGAAATGGCTTAGAAATGGCCAAAAAAAGCCTTCCAACAGGTTAGAAGTGGGTAAAATGGGTTGGAAATATCCAAAACATGGCTGAAAACTGGAAAGATATGAGCAAAAAAAGGGCATAGAAATGGCCAGAAATGTCTTGGGAATGGTCAAAAATGGCTACAAACAGGTTTAGAAGTGGGAAAAAATGGGTTGGCAATAGCCAAAAATGCCTCAGAAAAGTGCAAGACAGCCTTCAGAAAGGATAGAAGTGGGTAAACTTGGCTTAGAAATGGCCAAAAATGTCTTCAGAAAGGGAGAGAAATGGGCAAAAGTGCTTAGAAATGGCCAAAAATGGCTTCAGAAAGGGTTTGCAATGATCAAAAAATGGGTTAGAAATGGGCAACATTTGCTTCGAACAGGTTACAAGTCCGGTAAAAACGGGTTGGCAATAGCCAAAAATGTCTTCAACCTGGGAAGGATATGGGCAAAAGCGGGTTACCAATGACCAGAAATGGCTTAGAAATGGCCAAAAAAGCCTTCCAACAGGTTAGAAGTGGGTAAAATGGGTTGGAAATATCCAAACATGGCTTGGAAACTGGGAAAGATACGAGCAAAAAAGGGATAGAAATGGCCAGAATGTCTTGGGAATGGTCAAAAATGGCTACAAACAGGTTAGAAGTGGGAAAAAATGGGTTGGCAATAGCCAAAAATGCTCAGAAAGAGTCAAGACAGCCTTCAGAAAGGATAGAAGAGTGGGTAAAACTGGCTTAGAAATGGCCAAAAATGTCTTCAGAAAGGGAGAGAAATGGGCAAAAGTGGCTTAGAAATGGCCAAAAAATGGCTTCAGAAAGGGTTTGCAATGATCAAAAATTGGGTTAGAAATGGGCAACATTTGCTTCGAACAGGTTACAAGTCGGTAAAAACGGGTTGGCAATAGCCAAAAATGTCTTCAACCTGGGAAGGATATGGGCAAAAGCGGGTTACCAATGACCAGAAATGGCTTAGAAATGGCCAAAAAAGCCTTCCAACAGGTTAGAAGTGGGTAAAATGGGTTGGAAATATCCAAACATGGCTTGAAACTGGGAAAGATACGAGCAAAAAAGGGATAGAAA